>CM058238.1:2307371-2907371 GCA_030180135.1 Orychophragmus violaceus | reverse complement strand
AAGTGGAGAATTATCATATATTTGTATATTACTCAATGATCATATTCACAACCGATGTGAAATATTTTGATAGGTCATTTTAAAATGTGGGTGAAAAAGTTTTAACATTTTAAACATACCATAGCAAGATGAACCATTTATTCAAACTATATAAATAGTGCTTTTGTGGAATCATATGTTAGATTAATCATATGCTATGATACTATATTAGTGTGAGTCCAACTCATACTCAAAAACTAGAACAAGAATAGAAGATTGTTATACATTTATATATTGTCCAAAAACCATATCCACCACCGATGTAAGATATTTTGATAGCTTATTGATTTTAATATAATTCGTCCTTTTTCTTGTTCTAATCCATGTGGGGTTTATAATAAACGAAACTAAGCCGATCGTATAGTTTGGTAAACTCAACTATGCAAAAGATAATACGACGAATTTAAGACATATTCTTGGTTAGTGATCTCTGATGCCTCATGAAACGAAATATATTGGTATTAGTAACATATAATCAATCATCCAAGTGGAAGGCTTTGTTGATCATCCAAGTGCAGTTTATGCGAAATAACAAAGGCATATCCCACTTAGTATATTTATAGACATAGTAAATAGAAACAATATACGTTTAGGATAAACTCTCAAAGTTATTTTATTATAGTATCAATCCTAAGAACATGTTTATCAATGGTTCTTAATGGGTCACACGTGAATAGTTAAGAACCCGGGTTCTAAAAATCCTCATTTAAGAACCGATTCTTACACTGTTCATGACACGTGGCAGCCTGTCATTCGTCTATTTTTTTTTCGATTTTTTTTTTTTTACACTTTTCCCAAAAAAAAAAAAAAAAAAAAAATTTAAGAACCCCATAAGGGGTTCACCACTAATCATGCTCTAATAAGCTTCCTCTTTTCTAAAACAAGTGATATTTCCCTATCTCATCTTAATTATGAAAAGATCTTTAGTTAATCTTATTCCCCCAAATTATTCAAGAAGGGATGTGCGAAGATAATGACAAACTGTTGGTCAACATAGTGGATCAGACGATAATATTCTAAATGAATAGAAATAAAATAAATCGTGGGGTGAGGAAAGAATGAATCCAATGAGATTTGGTCGTCTATTAAATTAAAATTATTATAGAAAATGTTGCAGATTAGGTTGGTACGAAAGCAACTAATATTTCTATTTTAGGAAACATATCTAATAAGACAAGACCGTGTCTGACTGTTCTCGAGTAATCTCAAACCCTTCCGGTCATTAGCTTAGTCATACTCATGGCAATTTAAGTCACACATAAACAACTTAAGATGTCACATATCAACCAATTTTTAACTGACACGTAGCGTTAATGGAAGCTAATCAAGTAATTATCAATGTAATTACGATAGTTGACCTCGTTGGGAAGGACGACTGCTTTGGAGTTAGGTGGCGGTTCCTTAGTGGCTACAACTAGAGTAATCTCAATACTTAAATATAGGGAACTACGCCAGTCCTACTGATGATTGCAATCGGTTTTAAAATCGAATAGAGGCTCATAATCTGCAAGGATCGATATCAAATTTTGTAGGCAATGAATCTAAAATTTATAGTAAGATCAGATCTTTTAAAAGATCATATATGAACGGTGCGTGATGATAGGTTATAACTTTTAAAGTTTCCTATCGTTTTTATCAGTGGCGGATCTAAAAAATATTTTTAGTGGAATCATAACTAAAATAACATATTATTTATATTTTTTTAAATAAAATATTACTACAATTTAAATTTGGTATATTTTTTTGATTTTTTAAATGATAGTATACTCAATAAAATAAATTAAAATATACAGTTGAATTGCATACACAACCAAAGTCATAAAGCATTAAAATTCATGACTAAAGTATATGAATTTCCTTTACATGAACATAATCATGACTAAACTTTATTCAATCTGCACAGAACAAAAATTAATGGCCTTTATGTTCCCTACCAGGAACAAATTAAAGCCTAAGACATATGAACAAATTAATGGGAGGTACTTCGATTTCAGTCTTTGCATCATATTTCCCATCAGTGGTAGATCAAATACGGCGCAACTTCTTGTTCAGATTATGCCAATTTAACTCGTCCATAGTATCCTGTTACATAAGAGTCCCTATTAAAGTATATGGGACAAGACAATTTTTTTTTTAACGCTGTTTTATTATATCTGATTTGATACAAATTACATCATTGAAGAAGTTCGATGTATGAAATACCATCAGAAACTATTAATCTTTCCCACCCGTAAATAGGTGAAGACAACAACACCATGACTTTATAAAACCGCATGTCTCCTGTTCGATCCACGGTGAACGAAATATTAATTTTGTTAGCAAAAAAAAACAACAACACCATGACACAATAGTGATACCATACATAAAAGATTTTCAAGACAAAGTAAAATTAGGATGTTCTCGATCTTACACTAGCAGGCGGTCTTCCAATATCTTTATTTCCAATACCTTTATCAGCGAGAATTCTCGTAAATAAGATAAGTCTTCTTCTTCTATCGTCTTTATCAACTTTCTCCGAATTAGCTTCATTAGAACTACCGTCGGAAAAGCTTAAACAACAATTAGAAACCAGAGATATGTAGGCGGCAATGACAAATATGACGGCAGCAAACAGAGTTTACCTTTGCGCATAAGATATAAACATTCATTGCACTTGTTTGGCCTCGCCTCTGTGCTCTTTCCTCAGCCTTTAAAATTCAGAAACATTGGGACTGTTCTCTTGCATAGGTTTGAAAGAGCCAACTGGAGCTGCTTGTTCCAATATGTTCTGTATATAGTGAAATCAAACTAATTTTGCATTGAATACCAAATCAAACCAAATTGAACTTTCGTAAACCAAACCAAATTATAAATGACTTTTTTAGGATTTTTTTTTGAATCGGGGAAAAATTGTAGATCAGAGAAATCAAGAATAGATCATATTGTAAATTAGATTTTTTTTGGAACATTAGTTAGATTTACTTTTATAAATAAAACATTTGATGATCTCTTTGCTAATAGTTTTCACAAATATATTTTCACAAAAATATAAAAGTAAAACATTATCATCTCTTTAAAAAAATCTATAAAATGAAAAACGAGGCTAGCTTTCTGAAGACGGAGAAATAGTATAAAAAATCTGATGTACTAGGTTGCACAATGGAACATATAGAGACTGATCTCATTATGTGAGAAGAGTATTTCCAAAGAAGAAATAGAACTTACAACCCAACTCACCAGTAGAGTATCCTCGATGAGAGTCCTCTTTGTTAAAGACAGAAGCTGAACAGGAGCAAATCATGGTGAAACATTACTCACCAAGATAATGTCATCTTAGCTTCAAATACTAAGGAATGCAGAGGTTTTGGATAATGTTGATCATGAAAAGAAAGGAACTGAGATGATTGATCATCTTCTTGACTAAACAGAAGACGAACTAATGTACATACTAAAATTTCTTGGAAGAGATATTATAGAAGCTCATTCACCTCCATTGATAATATAGATGAAGGAGAAGTTAACGACACAGACTACACCTCATATTACATATCCGATGATGAGGAATATTATGTAAAAGAGCGCTTGTGATATATGGGGCGAACACCTAGGAGATCTCGGATTCGGGATGAACTTTCTATCGACTATCGTATTTGATACATGTGTGAGCGTGCTTGTCCATATATGTATGAAGAGAGCACAAATCAAGATGATAAGCCACGAAGCCATAAGTGTTATCCATATCGGATGGAAGATGCATTGATGTTTATAAAGGAAAATGTAGTACTTTTGGAAGACCTGAAACATAAGGGTCTCAATTGCTATGAACTAAGAAAAGATGTTGAAAATGAAGAAAAATGCAGGATATAGAGCTATAAGACCCTAGAACAAGCATTGACGCATCTTAAGACACATACAATTGCAGCATGATTAATTTGTTTTGAAGGATATGATACACCATGCATCATTTATCGTGGTCCATTGACTCAGAAAGTTGGATATCTTGGTGAACATTCAGTAGTGATGTACAAATGCAAAATTATTGATAGAGAAATGATAGTTTGTTGTAAACCAAACCAAATTATAAATGGCATTTTTAGGATTTAGGAGGGTTTATTGGTTCATGAATTTTAATAAAATCCACAAATTGTAGAATTCGGAAATTCATGCAGAATCCATGAATTCCTAAATCTAATAAAGTAATTTGAAAAATCAAATAAGTGGATTTGAAAATCAAATAAAGTGGATTTAAAAATCAAATAAGTAGAATTTAAAATTTTCATTATACTTTTATAATGTTTTTACGTTTTGGTAGTATCATGTATTTGATTAAGAGTACATAATATTTTTCTTTCCATTGTAAACTTACTGAATATATTTTTCGAATTACGTCAATCTGAAGCAACACCATTTAAAAGTAATTTTAACAAAGTTTTGATGTTTTGTGGATTCCAATGATTATATGAACTTTTTCCTCGATTTTGTTGTGAATCTCTCATTGATATTTGATTTTAAGTTTTGTGTTATGGAATAATTATAACTTTTTAATATAAAGACTAGCAACTTATAAAGAAAAAAAAACGTTTTCATTTAAGTTATTCACGAAAATGAATTGTTTAACCAAAAAAAGAAAATTTCACAACTGTGTTTGGTTTTGGGTTTGCTAATATGACTATAGTTTATCAGCATATACTCACACGTGAAAGTTTTTACAATAAATTGTTTAAACAAATATTAAACAAAAAGGTTTGTTTGGGTAAGAATTTGAGTCTTTGTATTTTATAATAAAAAGTAGTGTCAAATTCATGAAAATCCAATGTAAAATAAACTGCATTATCAAATTCTAATATTGAATAACACTGAATTTAAATTTTAAAATCACAGAACTAATAATACTTGATTTAAATATAAACTTTAAAGTGATATAACTAATGACACTAGATTTAGTTTGGATTTCCAAATCCATTGTTTTTTGTACAAGACAAAGACAGAGGTCGTACGTACAAGAGCAGATGAGCAGGGAACCGTTGTCTGCAGAAACCGTTTTAGACTATTAAGCATGATGTGTTCAAATTTCTATGAAGACACATGAATGACAGAGATTCATTAGGGTTATCTATGTTCTTCTTGTCTCAGTATTTAAGTTGTGACACTGAACCTTTTAGGTTAACGAAATAAAAAAAAAATTCTCAGATATCAAGTTCTCTCATTTTCTCTATTCTCTTTATAAAGTATGTTTCTTCTCAATTTAATTTATTATATTTTAATGTTTAACAAATGCTAATTTTTGTTGTTTGTAATAATTTTTTTTGTAACTAGTTTCAAAATTGTTTAACATGTTTCGTTAAACTTTAAATTAATGTTATTATTGACTAAAGCGAACAATTTTTGCACTGAATACCAAATCAAATCAAATTGAACTTTGTTAAACCAAACAAAATTATAAATGATTTTTTTTAGGATTTAGTTTTTTTATAAAATCATAACAAAAATCGAAGATTGGAGAAATTGAGAATAAATCATATTGGTACAAAACGAAAAAAATTGTATGGATGAAATGTAAATCATATGAAAACCTAACTCAAGCGGAAGCCGTAACACTTTTATACTGGCCTAATTAGGCAATATTGTATATAACTGAATCTCACATGTACACTTTTCTCATTCATGGAATACATATATGATTATTGTTACTGAATCTCACATGTACACTTTTCTCATTCATGGAATACATATATGATTATACAATATTGCATATAACTGAATCTCACATGTACACTTTTCTCATTCATGGAATACATATATGATTATACATATAATTTTTTGTTCTGCAGAACTTGAGGAAGGGTTCGAAATTGATTTGTAGTGATTTCAGGATTAGTTATTAATGCTTATTCATTTTACATTTCATACATTACCTTTTAACAGGGAAAGTAAGGTAAAATAACGATCCCAGAGTCATAAATCTATGATTATAAACTGATAAAATGGAAGAAGATTTACAGCAATTGCTACTACTTTGTTCAACGAGAAGCAAGAAAGAACAAGACCCTAATAAAGTTTAACAAAAACTGTGTAAGTGAAATAGTTTCAGCTTTCGTAATACAAAACTACTTTCATGTTTACTTGAAAAAGTTTGCACCTTTCCCCCCAATTCCAGAACCTGTAAGGCTTGAAAAGAGATGGGATCTGGTGTCTGGTCTCCACTGCAATTCTACCAAGTCTGAGAACAAAGCTGACAGCAATGGAGAGACTTCTGAATCTTTAACATTCTTGCAAGAAACCACTTTCAGATGTTCAAGCTCGTGCCAATGTAAGATCACAGATTCTAGACCTGATGTTGTTAGCCTCGAGCATCCTTCTAGATACAAAAGCTTCACTCTCCTATAAAACCCAACAAAGATTGGCATAAAGATTCCAACTTTTCTCAAGTTATAGATATTGAAATTGGCTAAAGGCTGCAACTTTAAAGATCACATTGTTCCTAGAGATTCATATCCAAAAGCATTTAAGAGGACAAAAGGTTTAGTTAGTACCCGAAAGCCGTTGCCAAGCTGAAGATATCATTATCCAAACCCCAACAGTCTTGGAAAACAATCTCTCTCGCGGCTTCACACATCTTAAACAAAGCCTTTACGGTATTCTTATCTCTTAACTGACACTTCTCCAAGTGCAACCGCTCGAGCGCAGGACAACAACTCAAGCACTCATCTAGAACAAGATCACGATCGATCTTTTTACAAGACACGAGTTTCAGAGTCTTGAGATTCTCACAATATCGAAGACCTCCAATCCAACCTGACTCCATCTTATGATCACAAACAGTAAGCTCTTCAAGCATTTGACAACATCTACCTATTTCTTTAATCCCATCAAATCCTCCTTGGCATCCAACGAGCTCAAGCTTCACCAGTCTCTGGCACCCTTGAGCCAAGATCATCAGACCGATATCCGAAACCAAAGAGTTATACAAACAATCTACATTCCCGACCAATCTCAAGATCTGTAGATTCTCAAACGCACCAATTCCAAGCAAAACATTGTCAGAACACTTATGCAATTCGAGTTCTTGTAACCTAGAACAAGCTTCAGCTACATTCAACAACCCTACTTCACTAGTGTTTGTCACCACAAGTTTCCGGAGATTGGAGCAGCCAGATGCAAGGGCTCTTAGCCCTCTATCAACCACTTCAACAGACAGTAAATTCTCCTCACAGAAGTTCAAACTCTGGTAAGACCCTACACCAACAGTAAACGAAACTATCCTGTGACTAACTAAAACACCTGAATTTGGCGGCGAAACCAAACACCCACTAACCAAATCAACGTTATCAAGATTAGGAAACCTCGAAACCAGCCGACCAGACGCGAGAAACCCCCAATCCGATACCCTAATCGACCGTACAAGACGACCATGGAGTCTCAACCATCTCTTACAGACTAAAGAGAGATTCTTCCGGTGAAAGATAGGAACTTTGTCGATGATTGTGAGGAGAGTGAGGTCAGACAAGAGAAGCGTGAAATCGGGGAGTAGGGTTTTGGAATTGGTGATTGGAGGGGTCATAGACTGGAACTTGGAAGCGAAATCAAGCGGCGAAGAAGATAGTAAATTGTGATGGTTAACCCAAAGTTCTGACCAGCTAGCTCGTCGCTTCTTCAATGGAGAAACTGGACTACTCTCCTTCTTCTTCCCTGAAAATGACATACCTTTCGCCTCACATACTCCGCCGCCGTTAAAACCAACCGCTCGTCAAGTGGTTTTCACTGAAATCAAACACCTTTCTCGGATTCTCGGAGGAAAATGGTTTAATTTTCCGGAGAAAAGTTTCGTTCTTTCTGAAACGTTAACGGATTTCTGCAATAAAAATGGAAGCTTTGAAGGTCTGAAACTTGCAATCACACAAAAATTTGTTTTTTTGTTTATTTATTTAATTATTATTATCATTATTTTTTGTCTCTCTCTAGAAGAAAGATTCGGTCTCAAATGCACAGTGAAAAACCTGTCACTCTCACTTGTTATGATCCAAAATCTGAAGCCACTAAATTTATATGTGTTGCTGTAAAGATACTGACAAAAAGGAAACTTCCAATTAAAGGATAGAACCAAGAGTGGATGATAGATGGCAGACCAACTCATTCATTCCATTCATTCAATACTATAAGTAAAAGTTTCACTTCACTTAACCGTATTTAAACCACCGGTTTCTTGGTTGATTTTCAGTCGTCATGATCGTGATTCCTGAAACGTATGATTCTATTGATGAACAGTCTCTCACGCCGGTATCTACCAGAGAAAACACCACAAGATTTCAGTATGTTATAATATGCTGAAATCATATTGTCATAGGAGAGAGGACTTACATGACAATGGCTGAGAGACAAAAGCAGAGGAAACCGATGGCGAAATGGAGAGGAAATGTTGCCCAGAAATTCTTATGGTCGAGAATAGTTTTCTCTGAGATGACAATGATTACGCCAGAGAGTATGAGAATTTGCCAACCTGAAGGAAAACACTTTCTGAACGAGAATGAAGAAGAAGGATCACCCTGTAGAGAATTGTGGAGTTAACAACAATAAAAAGACCGTAATTATGACAACATAATAGATAGTTTCATATCAAAGCATACCTGGAAGTAATGTTGGATGAATTGTCCTGAATAGATGATCCTAAAAATCATATCTTTTTTTTCCAGAGAAGTCAAGAAGACAAAAATATTTAAACAATAGATGATTACGGTAGTTGCAGAATCGACATATATATGTGGTGTAGGTGAAGGATACTTAAGGAGTTCGCCAAGATTAAACCTATTGCTCCTGCAGATCTTATCAGAAGAATATTTAGTGTGATGTAAATCAGTGAAAATACAAGCAACATGTCGTTTGATCGCTTCAGTTGATCCTCTGTTCCAATTGCATGTAAAAATGCTTCCGAGGTTCCTGACAAAATAATTTACAACGTAACCAAGAGTGAGAAATAATGCAACTAGTAACCGCAATATCAAGAAGCTTGAATTTGTAGCAAACAACAAGGCAATATGCATAAATGTAGAAGTGATTACTAACCATTCATTGCCAGGACAATGATGTAGAGACAATAAAACTGTAGAGCCAAAGAAGCTTCTCCATCGCTCCATTTTTCACCATACAACAATCTGATGAGAGAGTATGAATAACCCGGGCCAAATGCCATAAATATAAGACCTATAAATTCCCAGAAAGTTACCGAAGATTAGAGTCAAACGTCTTACACACACTGAGCAACAAAAACAATTGGGGATCTGGAAATGAAGTTGAAAGGCATGATTCCCGGTTATAGGGACTGGTACAAGAAACATGAATATACCTATTAACATTACAAGCTTCAAGGCCTCGGTCAAGCAAATTCCAAGTTTCTTCCTTTTTTGCTGGAAATCATCACCTGTCAAGAAAGAGGGAGTTAGAAACCATTTATTTTAATGAGATGAAAGAAACTGAGGATATATATATCAGAACCAATATCATGAAACATTACAAGTAAGATTTATTACATAATGCACCACACTAAACTAAGGAGAGAAATAAACCTGATGCGAACCTGGCAAATGTAGTGTATGAACTTTCTTCAAAAGGGAGAAACACCATGCGTACTACTAAACTTCCTGAAGGTTAGAAATTGTGTAAGAAATATTTATAAGCAACCTCTCTTGAAGTTGAAGATAGAAAATACACTTCGTATCCGTAGAAAATTTGCGTATTGTCACTAAAAGAGACTTGCCTAGTTTGTCGACGATCCCATATACAGCCTGGTTATAAGGTGTATCTAACCATACAAGGACCAACTTTTCGCCTTCTTGAAGGATCAACTTTCGGAAGGACTGAAAAGTAAATAGCATACACATGTTTGAGAGCTGCTTATCGAAATCCATGAAGTTCCCAGGTCTGTGACCATCACAAAAATTGTTGAACGTTATTGGAAATGAATGAGTTGATTGGAACATATCAATAGTTAAGAATGCTAGTGAATAGATCAAATAACATATAACTCATACCTGAAAGGAAAGAGATTCAAGCTTTTGTAAACACCACGCATGAGAAAATAAGCCCAGTACCCAAGAAATAAGGAACCTCCATATGCAACTTGTGAAAGTGCAAAGATTATCCCTTTTTCCTACATATGTTGAAGATAATTAGATTTTAGTTTTATCATATAAGTTTCTTCAAGCATGCTTCTGCAGAAAAAATATTGAATGGTATAAGAACTAATAACTTATTTACACAACGTACCATGTTGGTTTGCTTGACTATGAGAAAGCACAAAGTTACACAGCGTGAAAATGTAGCAACAGTCTCAACAACCAGTCGCAATTTTAGAAGCATCAATGTCTGAGAGAGGATATACAAAGGCTCAGCCATAAGCTCCAGTACACACGCAAATCCTGCCAATTAAGTGGGTTAGTTCTTAAGTTAATCTAAAAAAAGAGATTAATCCTACTGCTATTTATTCACAGAATCTAAATTTGGACTAATAGAAAGAAATCATATAAGAAGAAGGCTAAGATGTATCACCGGAGAACTTTAAGAAAAAGAAAGTCGTAACATATAAGACAAAAAAATGGATGTGCTACTACTATAACAGACAGAAGTAAACGAACACAAACAGAAACTTCCAAATTCCAAGGCTGTCAACGAAAGAAGTATGAGATAAAGGCATAGAAAACGAGTACCGTGAATCAAGATAGCCTGTGCATATGTGTTGGAGTAACTAAGGTTCTGCCACCATAACACAAAGATGGATGCTGCAATAGTAATGGCTATCCCGAGTGGAAGTGTCACCCATGCCACTTTCAATAACTTAGTCACATCGTTCTCTGATACAAGACCATCACTGCATTAATAAATTAAGGAATATCAAACTTAGTCCTGTACTGATTATATGACCTGAATTAGCGCGAACTGCTTTATGTTTACCTGTTAATGTCAGCCCGTAAGCAAGCACGCCTGAATCCCTCCCGGCTGAGAAACAACACACAGGTAACAAAAAGATGGAACTGGACCGCATAGAGCTGCATTGCATGAGGAAAAATTATAGATGGAGCTTACAAGCTACTCAAATGAAAGTCCGGTAAAATCAAGCAGAGCTAAGACTTCTATAAAACATGACTTGATAATTGTTTCCAAGCACAGAAACCAAAACCTGAGCTTCCACACCTAAAAATCCATACTTAACCAATTAGAAATTTAGAATCACATCTTAGATTCCTGAAGAACTGCACAAAAACATCTTTACCATAAGAAATGCATACAAATGCTATAAGAACCCATACACTACTTCCAATCTAGTATAAAGGCAGCCCAATTAGCCAAAGCACCTACATTGGCAAAATCTAAGAACATATCTATTCGACTTAAGCAAAACTGAGATCTCAATCAACGGATGTACGAGCAAAAAGAACTGGTAAGCAACGATCTATTTACCGCATAGTCTCCTTCAGTGAGACGCCTCACGATCCAGGAATTGAATATGAAAGGGATGCCTCTGGAAAGAAACTGCGTAGCTAATTCCAAAAATTCAATCAAGGATGAAAGGCAAAAAACCTAGTTAGTAAGCAAAATGCAGCAAGAGAGAAGGAAACAAACACAAAGTATATGACGAACCTAGTAAATACTTGAATGTGCGCGAGAGATTAACACTATCTCTATTACTGGCCATTGTTTGGGAGATACTAAACTCCAATCCTTTCGTCTAGGTTTGGCGATTTTATAAACGATGTTCACGCTCCAATTGCACTCATCCAAGTGAAGAACGAATACTCAAATCCTCAATTTCGCTGATCAACGACCGGCGGTCGGCGGAGAGTGACGACGACGACGCCTTCATACAAAAAGTAATTTGGGTCGGTTTGGCGAAAATGATTCCGTAAATAAACCGGTATTTTCCGATTCGATTCGGTTCGGTTCGGTTAAAGATAAATATGTTAATATATTCTGTATTTTTTTTTCTATAAAAAGAAAAAGGAAATCAAAGGTATTAGAACGAAAAATAATGTCAGAAGTGGGATTTGAACCCACGCCCTCTCTCGAAGACCAGAACTTGAGTCTGGCGCCTTAGACCACTCGGCCATCCTGACCATTTGTTTATTATCTGATAATCAAACTAATTATCATGTCATCTATAGTAATGAATACAATTTCACGGACGACCAAACTAAACCCGAAAATCATCTGTATATAAGTTTCAATTTCAAAATATGAGATCGATTTATCAATACATCTGTGCAACTGTTGTAAATAACATATAAAATATATGAAGGTCCCAAAAGAAAACAAACGAGGACTCCATATTATTGACAGTGAAGAGCCACTCCAGTAATTTTCTTGATTCTCAGATTCAAGAGCAAATGTGTGTTCCATCTAGAAAAAAAGAAACCCAAAAAGTTAAGATTAACGTTTGTTTTCAACAAATAACCAAGATATTATGTATATGAAGATATACTATTCATGGAGATTCACCTGCAATTAAGTACTTGAGCTACCGAGATCAAAGTCCATTGTGTAATCATACTCGATTGTTGGAATAACTGATGCCAAAAACTTCAAGAACAAGAAGAGATACCTATGGAGAAGATAAAGCAAAGGGTAAACTATCACTGTACATAAGAAAAATAAAATCATTTTGTGAGGGAATTTACTTGTCAACTTCAGGTTCTACTCCACGTGACATTAAGACATCAATGATCTTCTTCATAACAGCTCCATGACGACATGGATGAACTGAAGCATGTTTCCCAGGTAAGTGCGGATGATCTTCTATTGTTACCTGTGAAGTTTTTGTGATTGAGGTTGTTGCAGGAAGCCAAGAAAGTGAAAGACAATTGATGCAGTAGAGTTATGTAATTACCGTTTTACGGGCATGGTCTTGACTAACATCCTCCATTACAAGTTCAGGTTGCAGTAACATCCTTGACTACAAGACATAAACCATGGTTTCTTATAAGGGAGCATAAAAACATGGACAAGCATGCAAAATTTGTGAAATCAAAACGAATTGCAATTGAACACAATATAACCTCATCATAGCCAGTCAACCAAACACGAGGAGTTTGGTAATACTTGTCATACCTGAAATAAAGTGAAGCCACAAAATATGAGTTCCATTTATTGAGCCAAGCGTAAAAGAGATATCTCTTACAAGAACTCAAATTTACACGTGAATATAAATGTGAACATGAAAAGATTTGAAAATGGGAAAGGCACAAGATGCGTACGTGATGCTAACATCATATGTTCTGGTCCGAAGGATATTATCATCAGCTGGTTCGTGAGCCACGAGAAAATTTGACTGAAGAGTTGCCTGACTCAGAGATAACAAGAGAGAATTTTAACACTGCTGGTTGATATTAATGCTCTGAAGCCACTCTAGTGTCAAATTCAGTCTATTTATAGCATCTTTTTATTTATAAAGAATATAAAACCTGGACTTAGCAAATACTGATACAACTGAAATCTAGCGAGTTAATGTGGATATAATCAACTCACAGGATCATTGTCTGTGACATTGTCAATCTCATCCATGTCTGGAATATTTTCCTCCTCCTCGCCTCCAGCATAGCTAGGTATCGATTGAATAGTATCTCTCTCGTTTATTTCCAAGGCATCCATGGATGGCAAGTTCTCATCTTCATTGCCTTTATCTATGGACACAATAAACAAGTAAGAAATCATAATTTGCAGATGTGATAACTTTCCGGATATAAAAGGAAACCTTTAGGTCTTCCATGAGTTGCCAGCCAACCATCATTATCTTCATCATCAACCAAAACTTCACCTCCAGCAGCTTCATAATCCTCTGCCACAGACGCAGCTCTTCGTAGACAAGGTACTGTTAATCCATAGAAAATCCACCAAATTTTGACTCAATGTGCAATCAAAATCTTCAAATCGAACAGAACAGAGCTCTAATTTACCATTCCTAGTGATCAAAAACTGTTTATCTGAGGGTAAGTATGGCTTTCTTTTGCTTGGATCACCAGATTCCCTGAGTAAAAAATGGAAACACATGAACTGTTTGTACAGTTTAAGGCACAAATCATACCACCAATCATCCCAAATCATGATCACACAGAATCGTACTAAAATCCTAGAAGTTGATCAAGTTGTGAAATCAACAAGTGGGTATTGAAATTCGAACTAACCAGGACCAGGTAGGGCACTTGGAGACGAGATTATCACCGGCGAGAACGAACTCGCTGACGCTGAGTACACCCTTCTCCTTGAAAGCCGTGACCGTTCGAGGACCAGTCATCCTCTCCACTGCACCTTTGAATGCTCCATGAATCCTCTGGGAAAGCACCATTGCAATACTCACGACGAATTCGAGAAAATGGAGATTCGATTTCGATTGATGACCCTAAATCTACTAATTGGCGACAAGATGAATGAGGAAACAATTTGTTTTCGTGCCCAGAAAGATTTAAATATAGGTTTTTAATAGTTTCAAAAATATCACATCTAGCCACCATACTTTTATAAAGTTTCGTTTTGTTCCACTGACTTTATTCATTCGATTTTGTTTTTCTTCGATTTCAAATTGGATAGAGATATTTACAGTATTCCCCCACCTATTTCTAAATGTTTCAATTTAATCTGAATAATAGTATAAATTAATAGTCTTCATCCGATCCATTAATTATTCATTTGGATAGTGAAAAACTTTTTAAGGGGTAACAATAAAGATCAGATATTAGTATATTACCCAAAATATTCATTTGAGTAGTTTTTTTTAATGGAAAATATAAATAAGTGTGTAAAATAAAAATATAATAATTATATTGTTAGGTATATATGTTCATTTTTATTATTTTATTTTATTAATTTATTTGTTATAAATATCTATAAACAAAACTTTAAAGAGTTTGGATATCCAAACTGTCGGAACATTACTAGTATTGTTTAGTGTTTAAGTAATAAACAAATAATGATTTAACTATCTGACTCAATTCTTACATGTTACTAACCGACCCATTTTAAAGATCACATTTTGGATAATAATTTTTGATATTCAAAATATCTTTACTCGATCATTACTTGCCACTATCCGATAAATACCCCCAAATGCAAAGGCCTAGTGCTAATACAAAACATATTATGTGATCGATCAAGACATTATATATAGTTTTTTATATTTTCTTTTTTCAGCCTATTAAAATTGTTAAAAGTCTAGAAGTTGTGGTTTAGTGGTAAAAAACAAGAATATATTGATAATATTTTTTTCTATTTCGATTTTCCGTAAATACAAAAACATAATAAATATATGGGTTTGAACCTAGTTTTAACCAAAAATACATGGTAATCTAGTGACACATGATTTGACTATCATTTGGCGTTAATCATCAAATATTCCAAACTTGAAATAGATAATATGGTAATCCGTTGGAGGAAAATATACAATGTAGCACTTTGATGTGTTTTTACCAAAACTAAATAAATCAGCCGGTATGATATGTGTAGAAAAAGATTATTAGAAGTTGTGTATACTCATAAAAATGTGAAGGTCATCTATCCACGGATCTTGGAGTGACAAGTAAAGTATTTATTCTTTTTTTAGGAGTATATGAACCACTTATATATAGATCACATTGGGACCATAAAAATGAAACTGCCGACCCACGTATCAATTTCAATCAATATTAAGTGCCCTCCTCAGGTCCTCAGTCCTCAGTCCTCATTTGTATATCAGTGTTGTATTGGTTCCCACTGAATAAGTAGTCTTAATCAAAATGTAATACATGTTAAACCAAACCATATGTTTTATCTTTTCAGTGTAAGGTTAACTATTAAGTAGATAACATTTGTTCAGAAGTAACTGATCAGAATACAATAAAATATGTTTTGATCAAACTGAAAAGATCAAAAAAATGTAAAACTTTATAAAATAACGTGCTCACACGCAAAAAAAAACAAAGCAACGCTAAACATGCCGGACAAAGCTCCCAATCAAAGAAAGATCTAAGATGTACCCCACGCACTTCAACCACCATCACTAGTCAAACCCAACATTTATCATCCATCACCACTTTCAACGTTTTTTAGTTTTCTTGGGATGATGAGAACTAGTTACCATTGTCGCTACTATTTATCTTGGAAGAAGCCAAGAATCTAACGTGCTACATGAGGCATCATTTTTATAAAAGTCATTAGTATATTTTGTCACTATAAATCTTAACACTTAATTCTCAGTCGACACTGTATTCAATGTGTGTTTTAATAATGATTTTCGGACCAGTTAGGTAGATAACCATGTGAAAATCTTTCAAATGAAGAAAAAATAACGTAAGGTTTTGTTATAAAACATCACCGGAACAAATATAATATAACAATTAAATGTTTTTGGTGTAATGGTAATCATACGGGATATATGTGCACCACACTTAAAGTTTGATCCATCTATCTTATATGTTCTATTTGGTCGCTAAAAAAATTGCGGATGAAACGGAATATATATATGGACTATAGTTTTGAGGCGTAGAAAACTGATGAAATATCACATATCTAAATTAAAAAAGTATAATATAACGTGTGTAAGGAATACAATTGTGAAGTATTAGGTCATAAATGATTAGGAGTTATGTCTCCAAATAAATTGGGAAAATATGATACTGTATTTGCATATTATATACTACATATATACATAAATATCAACGTACAAGCCAAAAGAAATCATAAAGTCAACATTATTGATACAAGGATACAAAAAAAAAATACAACTATTCTAGATCTGTCCTCTGAACTTAAAGACAACTTCATCTCTCCCATCACCATCATTCCAATTTTCTTTCCCAGAAAACTGTAGAGGAGGAAGAAGAAGAAGAAAGTTACATGAGTATGACAAGAAACCATTTTATAACATTGTTACTCGGAGTCTCTATATCATCAGCATTCACCATCATACTCTTCTTCATCTTCTACACAAGAAGAAAACAGTCATCTACTCAATCAGACGAACACGACGTCGAATCACTCGACCACAACAAACATGGATTCTCTTCAGAAACAGAGGAGTTCGTGACGTTTCACGGCGGCGAAGATCTCACCATCTGCGATATCCTCGATGCTCCAGGAGAAGTCATCGGAAAATCAAGCTACGGGACTCTGTACAAGGCGTCGTTGCAACGGAGCGGTAAAATTATGGTTCTGAGATTTCTTCGACCGGTTTGTACAGTGAGATCGGATTCTAAGGAGTCTAGTGGCGTCATCGAGACGCTTGGATTGGTTCGACATGAGCATTTGGTTCCTCTGTTGGGTTTCTATGCTGGAAACAGAGGAGAGAAGCTTATTGGTTCATCCTTTCTTCCCTTCCGGGAATCTTTCTGACTTCATCACAAGTAAGTAAGCACTCTGTTTTTTTTTACTCGAGAAAATAAAAAACACGATTTTTTTTTCAAAGGATCAACTTTTTTCTTGTTCCAGACAGAAAGTAAAGAATTTTAACTTTTCCAAGCCTTTTCTTCTTCTTTTAAGTCCACGGAATCTCGGAGTCGTTTGTGTGTTTTCAAATTGGTTTCGGTTAGATTTTTTAGTTTTAGTTTTCAATTTTTTTGGTTATTGATTTTTTTATTGATATAATTAAATTTTCGGATAAAATCGGTTAATTTTAGATATCTTTGGTTATTCAAATCGATTCGGCTCGAATTTCAGTTAGTTTAGTTAATTTTGGATATATTTAATTATTTCGGATTGGTTCGATATCACTTTCACATTTTGCCTCATACATGTAGAAATATATACATATTTCATAGAAATATTAAAGATCAATAATATGTTATATTCAAAACAGAAACACATAGCTGGAATTATATACACATTAGCTGGATCATTTAATTCAGTATTTCATTATCTTTGTCTCTTGTCGGTTCTGTTTTTGTTTAGTATTCCTTTACTTTCCACTTCATTAGTTCAGTAATAACACTATGACAAATCTTGAAAAATGTTGGTCTGAAGAACATTCAATTCTTTCTTGGTAGGTGGAGATGATGAATCTATAAGATGGAACAACATTTTACACATCACAATTGGAATATCCAAAGCTCTTGATTATCTTCACACCGGAATGCAGAAACCTCTCGTCCACGGCAATCTAAAATCTAAAAATATTCTTCTGAACTCAAGTTTCGAACCTCAAATCTCTGATTTCGGTTTGCATTTGCTCTTAAACCAAACGGCAGGACAAGGGATTCTTGATGTTTCTGCAGCTGAGGGATACAAAGCTCCTGAGTTGATAAAGATGAAAGAAGTGAGCAAAGAGAGTGATGTGTATAGTCTTGGTGTGATCATGCTTGAGCTAGTCTCTGGTAAAGAACCGATAAACGAGAATCCAACAGGAGATGATGAGTTATATCTTCTTGATGTCGTGAGGAAGGCTGTTCTTGATCGTAAGTTGTCTGATCTATACAGGCCTGAGATTCTCAGGAGTGATGGTAATCTGAGTGAAGAATGTGTTCTCGAGTATTTTCAGCTTGCATTGTCTTGTTGCTCTCCTTCGCCTTCTCTTAGACCAAACATGAAGCATGTCTTGAGGAAACTCGAAGATATACAAAGATGTTAGAAGAGTTTGATATTGATTGGCCACATTTTTGCTTTCTGTTGTTTTCCCGGGAAAAATAAAACCATCCAAACAGAATTAACCGAACGCTCACAGAAGAGATCTACTCTTATAAGATAAACGGCACGGTGTTTTGATAACAATAGTATTATTGTCATCCCACCAACAAACGAGTTAAAATGGGCCGGATGGGGCCCGTTTTAGCCTGAAAGCCATACCCCACCCAATATGAACCCGACCCGAAATGCCTCGTAATCTTCCTTTTTCAATTTTGAAAAATCCCATCTCGGCGTCAGTATCCATGGCTCCTCCTCGCAGTCTGTGAATCGAGGAGCTTAGTTTATCTAAGATCACCAGCATTGATTCTTCTTCACTTCTGGGAATCTATCGAAGAATCTCTTTCCATTTACTGAAAATATGGAATTTACAGAGGCTTACAAGCAAACAGGTCCTTGCTGTTTCTCCCCAAACTCTCGTTACGTCGCCGTCGCCAATGATTATCGTCTCGTGATCCGCGATACATTTTCGTTTCAGGTAAAAAAATCTAGTTTTGATTTGGTAAATCTTCACCTAAAACCCTTGATTTCACCGAGGAATCGGATGTAGAATGGCAATTCACTATGAGATTTTGAATCTTACCAAAAAAAAAAAATAATTCTTCTAATGTTCAAATGCAAGTAGATCTTGTACACTAGATTGGGTATAAGCTGCTTGATTCTGCTTATTTTTGGAAAGTGGAATCTGAGAGATGATTTTTGGGGGATCTTACGACTATGTGATGATGTAAAGCGTTTCTGTAAATGCAGGTTGTCCAATTGTTTTCTTGCTTAGACAAAATAAGCTACATAGAATGGGCCCTTGATTCTGAGTACATCCTTTGTGGTCTCTATAAAAAACCGATGATTCAAGCCTGGTCATTGACACAACCAGAATGGACTTGCAAGATTGATGAAGGTCCTGCTGGTATTTCATACGCTAGGTGGAGCCCAGACAGCCGTCATATACTCACAACCTCGGAGTTTCAGCTGCGGTTAACAGTTTGGTCCCTTTTGAACACAGCATGTGTTCATGTTCAATGGCCAAAGCATGGCTCCAAGGGAGTTTCGTTTAATCAAGATGGGAAGTTTGCTGCAATCTGTACACGGCGTGACTGCAAGGACTATGTAAACCTTTTGTCTTGTCAATCATGGGAGATAATGGGTAGCTTCGCTGTTGATACCTTGGACTTGGCTGATCTTGAGTGGTCACCTGATGATAGTTCTATCGTAGTGTGGGATTCGCCTCTTGAATACAAGGTCTGTATCGTTTTGGTCTTGATGCCATCGTTGAATATTGAGATATGGATGGATAGCCTCATGTTTGGTATCTCTAAAGTTTATATCCCTTGGGGCAGGTTCTAATCTATTCTCCAGATGGTAGATGTCTATTTAAGTACCAGGCATATGAATGTGGGCTTGGTGTGAAGACTGTTTCCTGGTCTCCATGTGGTCAGTTTCTTGCCATTGGTAGCTATGACCAGATGCTACGGGTCCTGAATCACCTTACTTGGAAAACATTCGCTGAGTTCTTGCACCTATCAACGGTTCGTGGGCCGTGTTGTGCTGCTATTTTCAAGGTAAAGGTCTTCCATTCTTTGATTTTAAAAAATTCTAACAGCAGGACATATGCTGGTTGTCAAGGCGTGTATTCACCTATTGGTCATTATTTTTTTTCTAGGAAATCGATGAACCCTTGCAGCTTGATATGTCTGAGTTATCGTTGGATGATAACTTTATGCCAAGCAATTATGGTAACCAAACCTGTTCTTTTCTGATTGGGACATCTTTCATAACACTCTTTTTGCGTAGTCGTTACAACTTAGCTTCAATCATTTTTTGTTTTTTTCATGTGGTTCTGTGTTACAGATGCTTCAGAAGGCTATATAAGTGTCAGGTATGAAGTCATGGAATTACCAGTAGCTTTTCCTTTCCAGAAGCCTCCCACGGACAAGCCTAACCCAAAACAAGGAGTTGGTAAGCTTTATCTTCTGCAACCAAGGAAACTGCAATCAGATGTGGAAAATTTCTAAATTCTTTCAAACCATTCTCAGGCCTTCTGGCTTGGAGCAAAGACAGCCAGTACATATGCACACGAAACGACAGTATGCCCACTGCCCTATGGATATGGGACATGCAACGCCTCGAAGTTGCAGCGATCCTGGTCCAAAAGGAACCTATCCGAGCCGCTGTGTGGGATCCTACCTGCACTCGCCTTCTCCTATGCACCGGAAGCTCTCACCTCTACATGTGGACTCCCTCTGGTGCCTTCTGTGTATGCAATCCCCTCCCGGAATTCTCCATTACTGACCTCAAATGGAACATTGATGGAAGTTGTCTCCTTCTCAAAGACAAAGACGCATTCTGCTGTGCCACGGTTCCGCCTCTGCCTGAGTCCAGCGACTACAGCTCTGATGACTGAGGATTCCTTTTGTATTTCTTTGTAAAAGTTGCAGCTTTGTGTATCTTTCAATTTTAGGAGTGTTCTTTTCCCCCGACTATTACTAGTGATTGTTAACTACTTCTCAGTGTATAAAAAGGTTTCTTGAGTAACATAGTACCGTTTAAGTCCTTGATCCAACAAAATTAAAGTTTTCATTTCAGGAAATAGGCTCCTGGTTGATCTTGGTCTATGGTCGACTCAACATATAAAGGTATTCACCAAAACTCTCTGGTATCTGTGGAATAGGTTTCTGCATGTGTTTCTTAACATTCAACATAGGGTTCTAATTACTTGATCCTTTTATAAATATTCTGGAAATGGCAATCCATATGAAGTACATAGGTTTCTTCTGGTTCATTACTTCCTAGTCTCTGTATCGAAAGTTAATGATGCATATGATTCTGATTATACAGTCAGATGCTAGTTTCAACACATTCTGGTAATATACTTGAATTGTTGATCCTGCAAAACATTGTTGTAGGTGAGTTAAATATGATTGTTTCTTCAAGTATTTCGTTGGAAGTAAAAAGATTGATTAGATAAAAGTGTTATGCTCTTTCCATGAACCATTAATGGATTCGGGTTTATGCCATGATTTGCAACTCTATGACAAGTTTACTTTTGCAGTGGTCTCTGATACGGCAGGGCAGGCTCTTCACATTGACAACTCAGCCACCCTTTCAAGAAATGAGTGACAAATGAAAATTTCATCGATCTAAAAACAGGTTAGCTCATCACATTGATACTCAAAACCACATTGTCAACGTCAACGAGGAGAATTATATATTTAGATAAAGAATATCCTCTTCTCTGTTTAATATCTATATGCAAGTTGTGCATCTCTCTTTCAAGTCTCAGGACTCAGTAGCTTGTGGTCCATGAGTATTGACTTATACCTAACATATGAGACAACATTTGCTGCTACATTCTTAAAACTGGTCCCTCATTGCAACTTGTTCATCTTGATTCACTCCCCCTTCTCATATTGTTTAAGCATTAGGTACACTCACTTGTTGAAGCTGTTTCAGTGAAGTTTATATATTAGGAGATTGAGACCTTGATTGTGTTTTGCGTTTGCGTTTGCAAAATATAGAAGATCTTCATAACGCAAACGGTTGGAGAGCCTTCTTTTTATGTTTGACGTGTGCGTTTACAAAAGATAATGATTTCTTTTTATAAAATTGCTAATAATTGTGTTCATTTCTTTTAGTTTCAGCTACTAAATATGTTTTTGATTTGTTTGTCTTGGTTCTAATAAGCCATTGACTCATTATGGATTACAATATCTAATAACTAGCTGGGTTGGTTAGAGATCGGAAACTCAAATCTCTCAATAGAACTCTCTTGGAAACAAGAACTTGTTTCTTGATTTTTAGGGTCTTTTGGACATGAAGAAACAGAACATCCTTACAAATATGTTGCAAGAGTTCTAAGCACACTAACCTACACTTCTCTGTACAAATTAACTTATACAATGGAAGTACTCACACTCTTTAAATATTAAATGCATCATTCACAGGTCGTTTGACGATGATGATGAATTGCTCTGACTTCTTTGGAGCTCCTCCTCCACATCACTTCTCTTCCTTTTCCGTCCTGAATTCACCGGAGCTTCATACTTACCAGCGTCCAACGGAAAGTTAAGCACGGCTTTTCTTCCCCGGAGCTTGAAAGCTGCACAGTCATAAGCTCTTGCAGCATCAACATCACTCTCAAACGTTCCTAGCCAAATCCGAGATCCTTTCTTAGCTGGATCCCGAATCTCTGCTGCAAATTTCCCCCACGGCCTTCGTCTCACTCCTCTGTAATGCCTCTGTTCTTCAACTTCGAACCTCTTTGCCTTTTTCCTGGTTAAGACACTCTGATCAGTCTCATGTGACGATGAAGTCAGCTCTGAAACCGCCGGTGATGTAGGTGATTCCGGTTCCACTTGTAAAAACTCATTGACGAACGAATCCGGATCAAGAACCGGCGAATCCGGGTCAAGAACCGGCGAATCAGGTTCCTGCTTAGGAACTTGATTCATCACAGGTTCTATACACCAGAGTCCTGAGACAAAAGAAGCATTAAAGTCAAAATCTCCCATGAACCCATCAGCAACCAAAAAGTCTTCAAAGAGATGCTCCTCTATAGCATCCAAACCAGAGCTTTCCTCAAAAGTAGCCATACTTCCCCCAGACAAGACGCAGATGAGAGAGAAAGAGCAAGAGAGAGAGAGAGAGAGAGAGAGAGAGAGAGAGAGTCGGCAAGTGATGTTTGAACAAAAATCTTTGATCTTTTGATTCCTATATATAAAAGGGGAAAGAAGAGGAGACAAGAAGGTAATCACAAAGTTTTGGCAGCCATGGATGGGGGCGTAGGGACACAAACTCTTATGGTTTTGTCGCTCTCTTAGTAGTTTTAAAAGATGGGTCGTAATAAATTCTTATCACATTAATAGAATTTATGAGGACAACGTCGAGCTTTTTGTAAGGACCTTCATCAAGTTGTTGCGTGATGTTGACACATGACATGAAAAATCTGTAATCAATCAAACTATGCTTTTTTACATTCTGGTTCTAAGGATGAATCTTCAAATTTCTGTTCAACTTGTCTTTTACCTCTCTGATGGTGACTACTATTTGATTCTCAACGGCACTGTATTATTATTATTTTTTGGTTTCTTGTTTGTTAACATCACATTATTTTAATTGTTTCTATTAGAAATTTAGAATTATTTGGTATTATGCGTCATGACGAAATATATCTATGATGTCATAGATATGTGTATATAGAAAGTGATTATATTATTTTCTTTAATATCAAAGTTTTTTTGTCATCAATATTACAAAAGTCCTAAACGATCCATTTTTTTATATAAAAGTTTTAGATATAAATGTTAAATATATTGATATTTGAGATTTTGTGTATGCACGGTGAATCATACTAATATATCTATTTTTATTTCGTCTTGCCATTTCTTGTAAATAATGACAAGAATATATAAATAAACCAATTTATTTCACAATTTTTTTTTGTATATAGGAAAAATCTAATCAAGAATCTATATTTCTCTGGAAATATGAAACCACCAAAAAATAATAATTTAAAGATATCTCTCTAGAAATAAAGTAAAAATATAAAGATTTAACAATCATAAAGTATTTGAGATCGCATTGTTACCGAAATGGTGACCATTTGAAGAACAATAGGAATGAGTAGAAAAAGAACGAAGAGGAATAAAATAATAGGAATTATTGTTTCTTCCCAAATTTGATGAGGAATATTTTTGCTCTTTAGTTCTCTACGAAAGAAGGAATGAGAAGGAATTATGTGTAAAAAATATTACTCGTAAATGGTGTAATTTTTAAGGAACGAAAGAGAATTCATTGTTCTTTCTCATTCACTTGGTTACCATTTAGAGCAATAATCTAACATGTAAAAGAAAGAAAGAAAAAAGAGAGTAGATTCTATACTATAAAAAGCTTCATATTGGATAAATTTTAAAAGAGGAAAGACAGCTCAATCAAGTTGTTTTCCTGGTAGGCCTCTCCTGGTGGGAAATGATTCGAAGCAACTTGATTTTTAGATATTTTTAATAATTTCTAGGGCTCCACAAGTTTAAACCTAATCCACCCTCTTTTTCTTAATAATAATATCAACATATACAATGATTAATTTGGATGCCCTATGTGCCTATTTTGATGATACTTTAACGATAATGGCGCCATCATCCATTATTGGTGATCATTGATATGTTTTTATTTGGTTGTCATTGGCATAATAATCACTTGTATATTCATAATTGAATATGGTTATCGACTCTAATTAAGTAATGCGTTCCTAATAATTTTTCCGGTGGTTTTCGAAAAATACAAAGGATAACTGTATTTTTGTTAACCGACAGAATTATAAATAGAAACCAATTTAGCTTGCTGCTTAATTAAGACATACATAATGGGAGGACTCAAACTCAAAGCCTTCTCTCTCACCTAACAAATTGAATAATTAAATCTTTATACCACAAGCAGTAAGTTATCATTAGGTTTGGGCATGTATCGCTCGTGTTTTTTGGGTTTCTGGATTTTCGAATCCATGAAATTTATTTGGTATTTTGTAATTTCGGTTTGGATACAGTTCGGTTTCATTCGAGTTCGGTTTAGTTTAGAATATCGGGAAAATCATAAAACAAAAATTAAAATTGATTAGTTTGAACGAAAAAAATTGTTAAATTTAGACAAACATAACAAAGATTTCATATATTTCGTTTTTTGAATATATCTATTTTAGTCTAAAACTAATCAATATATTTGAGTTAGTAATTACTCCCTATGTATTTTATAGATTGATGTTTTGGGTTTTACATACATGTTAAGAAGCAATAAATACTTATTTTTATTATTTACTTTCTGATTTGTTTTGTTTTTCAATAAATATTTCGCCACTCATATTATGATATTTAAAATAAAATGCATTAACTCTCTTAACTAAACTCTAAAACATCGATCTTTTATAAACAAAAAAATCTAAAACATCAAACTTTGAAATACGGATGGAGTATAATTTTGAATAATTATATTATGTTAAATCTAAATATAATTAATAGTTTGGATATATAATTGTAGTATGGATATTCCAGGTATCCATTCGGTTTTCGGTTCGAATCGGATTCAGTGCCGGTTTTCGGATGTAGAAGTTTAGAACCCATTCATATATTTTGCCGGTTCAGGTTTGAATTCAATTCCTTTTTTTCGGTTCGATTCGGTTCAGTATTTCAATTTAAGGTCTTTTGCCCATGCCTAGTTATCATATATTACACTATAGTTTTTCCTGTTATATATACTATCATATCAAATTCAACACATGACACATCCGAATCAAACTCTATCAAACCAAACCAAAATATAGCCGAACCAAATCAGTTTTGAAAGCAAACCCAAAATGTCCACTATTATTTTACAAGAAATCAAAAAGAAAAGAGGCGAAAAATGTGACAAACTAACAAAAAGAGTATCTAACGAAAATAAGGAAAATAAAAGTTGGAAGAAGAAACTGTTTTCTGGCGACGAGAAAGACGATCTATGCCAGTTCTTCTCCTTCAACAACATTCTACTGGTTTCTAACAGGGCTCTAACTCATGGAACACCTTTTATTCCCTATTAAGCGATGAATATGGTGATTCGTCAACGGTTTCGAAACCGGTTATTCTTCATCCTATGGATGATTGTTATTTTACCTTTCAACGGTGGTGTGTGGCTTCTGTCAAGAGTTTATGATCACATTCCATCATATATCTCCACATCGGAATCTATGATCTGGTGTGATGAACAATTCCAAAGGATTTCAAGGTCGGTGGATGTGTGTGATTCTTTTCATTACCGGTTACATCGTCTATGCAAAATCAACGGACAAAAGAATCCACTTTCAGTAGTTGGTTGGGGAAATGCCGGCAATTGTTTGTGGGGAAAAAGTCTTCAGAATTTTCAACTTTTGACAGATGAATTTGGAATTGTATTTCCATTATTCCTTTTGTTAATGGAGGATAGTATGGAAAGAATGAGACTAAAGATGCTATCGTTGACACAATCTGAAGTAGGATCGAGGGTTTGCTTTAGAAGATTCATTTCAAGGAGAAATGGAGAATCGTCCATAGTGACTCACAACACGTGCCTTGGTGGAAGAATCTCGAACCCCAACAAATCAGGTTCATCTATACATCACGAAGTTGCATTCTTTTTGTTGTATGACGATATTCGTATAATCGTTGAAAATTGGCTTTCCCAATTTTTTTTATCTATCGGAAAAATCAGTAAATTGGATTTTTAACCGAAAAATATCTTTAGAACTAAATTGGGATTTGGCGAATGTTATACAACAAAAGAAACTGTTATTTCAAGAATTTTTGTTGCGGCTTAGAGTTTGGAGTTTCATCGTGTGGGTGATAGCCAAATATGAAGATCGCAAGGAAACTAACAGAGATGATGCTCTGTTAAGAAGCAAGACCTCTCAAGTAAAATCATCTTCAAATTTTACTTTCTTTGTTTTAATGTTCCCTCATAATCTTCATCATGTAATTAGTGGCATGTTTAGTATCTTATGTATTTTCTTTGTAATGTCAGATTCTATATATTAATAAAATTAGATGTTAAAAAAAAAAAAGCATTGGCGTGACGTAGAGCTCAACGTTCACTCGCATCGTTTCGCATGGGGCTAAGCACGTACCGTGCACGTAGACCACACCACTTTCTATACATAGGAATCCCTTCTTCTTCATAAATTCCCACAGCCATCATATTGAACAAGCACGAGACCTAAGATAGTTACCATTCAAAATAGTGAAAATGTTGGGTAAGAAAAAACGTGAGGAACGACGCCGAAAGCCGACGTTTAAGGAAGTTTTAACGGCGTTTCTTGCTACTCAGGCCGCAGTATTTCTCTTGATCCTCGCCGGTGTATCCCTCGCTGGAACAGCCGTGGTATTTATCGCCACCATGCCGCTATTCGTCCTATTCAGTCCGGTACTTGTACCAGCTGCCGGCATCACTGGTTTGCTGGCAACGGGTTTAGCCGCCTCCGGCGGCTCGTTTATCACCATCATCATGTGGCTCTACAAGTGCTTAACCTAACTAAAGATACTATTACATAGATGACAAGAAAATATACTACTCCCTCCGTTTCATATTAAGTGTCGTTTTATGGCTAAATTTTTGTTTCAAAATAAGTGTCGTTTTACATTTTCAATGTAAATTTTTAAATACATTCTCAATTTTATCCTTGTCCTTTAGCTTATTAATGAGTGTGAACACATTATATACTGTAATTAATTAAGGGTAAAACAGAAAATTTAATTGTTTTTTTAATATGTGTGAAAAATACTAGAATGACGCTCTTTGTGAAACGGAGGGAATATTATATACGGGTACAAAATATCTTGGAAAATACATTACACTAATGGAAGGTTTTACTATTTATACAAATTTAAAGTATATGTAGTGGAGCCTTGGTTTTTTGTTTTGTTTATGTGTCTGCTCGCTCGTCAACGACCTTTGATTCCTAAAGTTCGAAACCCAAGAACCTTTCTTAATAATAATATGAACATATTAATATGATTAGTTTGGATGCCCTATGTTCGTATTTTGACACTTTAACGATAATGGCGCCAACATCCATTATTGGTGATCATTAATTATGTTTTATTTGGTTGTCATTGGCATATTAATTACTTGTATATTCATAACTGAATATGGGTTATCAACTCTAGTTAAGTAATGCGTTTCTAATAAATATTTTGGTCGTTTCCGAAAAAAACAAAGGATAAATGTATTTTTGTTAACCGACAGAATTAGAAATAGAAACCAATCTAGCTTGTCGCTCAAGACAAGTCATGTACGTTTCGCAGTCGTTGACCATCGACACCGATAGTGATAGCCGCTATGTTGTTCGTTTTAGAGTCACTGCGATAGTCGATCGCAACAATAGTTGTTGTGTTGTTCGATTTAGAGTCGCTGCAACTGTCGTTTATTTTTTTTATTAAAGAATCACCGCACAATCGCTATTAAAATCAAAGACCGAATTTTAAATCACTAATCGCTAATTTAGGTCGCTGCGACAATCGCTATCGCCAGCGACTGTCAAACGAACACGTTCGAAGTCGGTGTTGCCAACGACTATAAAACGAACACGTTCGGAGTCGGTGTTGCCAACGACTATAAAACGAACAAGACCACATCAAAGCCTTCTCTCTCACCTAACAATTAGTTACTTCTTTAATCTTTATACCACAATCAGTAGTTAGTACAAAGTTAATTATCATATATAACACCATGACAATAATAGTTTTTCCCGTTATATTATTATATCATATCAAATTCAACAAATGACTCAAACTATATCAAACCAAACCAAAATATAACCGATAAGGCAGAAAGTGAGAACTAGAAACTTTCTCTTGAGATATCCCCATACGTTCCCTTGCAAACCAATTCTAATCAGACAAAACATAACTATAAATTCGGTTATACTTTTAATAAACCAAATCAACCATGAACGGCTAAACCGAATACGAAAACAAACCTAAAATGTCCACTCCTATTTTACAAGAAAGCGAAAAAGTGGCAAAAAATGTGACAACCTTACAAAAAGATTAATAAACAAAATGAAAAGGCATTGGCGTGACGTAGAGCTCAACGTTCACTCGCATCGTTTCGCATGGGGCTAAGCACATACCGTGCACGTAGACCACACCACTTTCTATACATAGGAATCCCCTCTTCTTCATTAATTCCCACAGCCATCATATCAAACAAAGCACGAGACCTATCTAGTTACCATTCAAAATAGTGAAAATGTTGGGTAAGAAAAAACGAGAGGAACGACGCCGAAAGCCTACGTTTAAGGATGTTTTAACGGCGTTTCTTGCTACTCAGGCCGCAGTATTCCTCTTGATCCTCGCCGGTGTATCCCTCGCTGGAACAGCCGTGGTATTTATCACCACCATGCCGCTATTCGTCCTATTCAGTCCGGTACTTGTACCAGCTGCCGGCATCACTGGTTTGCTGGCGACGGGTTTAGCCGCCTCTGGCGGCTCTGTTGTGACGTTTATCACCATCATCATGAAGCTCTACAAGTATTTAACACTAACTAAAGATATTATTATATAGATGACTATAAAATATACTATTATATACGCGTACAAAATATTTTAGAAAATTCATTACACTAATGGAAGGTTTTTTTTATGTGTCTGCAGCTCGCTCGTCAACTACCTTTGATTCCTAAAGTTTGAAACCCAAGAACCTTTCTACGTGATAAACTTTCGGACTAAGTGGATGGTGGTCTACTGGATTTGAAAGTAAATGTTAATCTAGCATCTTAAATAACGTGTAATATTATCGACGGTTAATTCCGAGGGATGGAAAAAAATTATGGATTAAAGGGATAATTTTCACAAGTTATGTATATAGACAATACCCATATATATTTGTGTAAAAATAAAGCCAAATTAATAACACTCAATGATATCATCATAGTTCAAGAGCGTTCGGATAACATAAGCACCCAAATGTACGTAGTTTGTTGTAGTTTGGCGCCGTATTGAATAGTAGTTGATACGGCGTGATTTTTTCCAACATCGGAGTGGGCATCCGATTGATCAAGTAAACGGCCGTGGTGAATGCATACGACCAATATTCTTTTAGCATAGATGTGTGTGTAAGAAGTGACATCTCCGTTTCCACAATGTGTATATATATGTTGTCGTTCTGCTATCGTGTTATGCTCCGACAAATTTGTGATTCTTATTAACTTAAAAAGAGTTGCAAAATAAAGAAGACGACAAAGATGAACTAGGTAACGAAAAAGCTGAAACAATATGACGAATAATTAGAAGAGATGGATGACCGAGTCTTGAATGCCAAATTGAAAGAAAAGACTTGATGTAGAAAAAAGTTAAGATCGAAGAAAAACAGGAAACCGGTCACTCATACACTCCATCATTAGCCTTGCCGATGAGAAGTGTTGCCCCTATATTGAGATCCTTCACCTAAAAAAATAGGAGGATATACTTGCACCATCACATTATTAGCTGACACAATTTGTTAGTCCAACTTTTCCAATAGATAATAATTATTACGTGGGGATGGAACTAAAGTTTTCAAAGATCTTTTTTATCAATTAATGTGTGTCGTGGTACAAAATAACAAATGTACGCATTTTTACTGTATAGCGTTTGAAAACGAAGTGTTATATCATTGATATTAACCTTATACAAATATTTGGTATTTGACACAATGTAGTTTACCCAACACATCAACTTTATTATTCAAATTCTTGTTTTACCAACGCTATCAAATGAGACAATCTAACAAACACAAAGACTCTTGTGTTAGAGCCTCTACGATATTTGGAAGAAATTAATAAGGCATTAATCATGCAAAAATTAAATACTTAACAATACTGTATACATTTTTTCCTTTGTGATTAATCTACTAAATGACAGAACTTTATTGTTACAAATCTTATACGATTAGTGGATCGTTTATATTGTCGTTGTTACAATAGTCGAATATTTTTAGGGATAAGAGTTTAGTATTCATAACAATTGTTTTAGAAAAAAAAAATTAATATTCCTTTTTAGTTACAAGGAATAGTTATGGACTTTCCTTACAAGCCCCTTTTTATAATTCTCTTTTTATCTTTTTAATTAATTAAGAGGAGACATTTGGATCAAAAAGCCATATTAATTTTCGGGACCTATACATTTAAGGTGTTTATGATGTTTGGAGTCGGCTAGAAGAGCTCCAAGTCTGGTCTTCCAAGTTCTAACCATAACAAAAATCATTCAAATATTAAACTACTATTCATAATTTGATAATATTTATTTGATAAAATCATTCAATAAAAAAAAGTAAGAAAAGGCTAATAAACATGATCATAACACACACAAATAAATACAAACAAACACAAATCTGGCGTGGCGTAATGTGTCTCTAATATAAGTACTCACTTCGTTTTGCATGGAAGCATGAATATGTACCGTACCGTGCACGTAGACTTCCACAAACTTCTTCATAAAATCCCCCTCTTCCCACCAACAAATTAACCAGATCCATCTAATCACAAATTCTTAGACATTGGGATTTCAACATTTCATCCAAAAAATGTTCTTTGAGTTTATTCAAGCGGTTTTTACCGCCGTGACTGCATTAGCTCTCTTTGTATTCGCCGGTATAACCCTAGGGGGATCAGCCGTGGGATTAGCCGTAAGTACGCCGCTTTTTGTCATATTCAGTCCGGTTCTCGTGCCAGCAACTATAGCCACCACTTTGCTAGCTACGGGTTTCACGGCCTCTGGTTCCTTAGGTGCCTTGGCTGTCACCGTCTTAATGTGGCTCTTCAAGTAAATCAAACAAAACATTTATTGAAATCACTCTCAATTAGGTCTATTTCTAATTTTAGTATTTATTTGTGTGCAGGCGTGTAACGGGGTTTAACCCGCCAAAGATTCCAGGACTAAACCCCCCGCCAAATCCTGTGGCCTCTGGGGGGAAAAAGGACGACTAGGCCACCGTTCGTACTATGGGATTATATATGGAGGAACTTCATGATACTTAATATTAGGGTTCCTTAAATAAAGGCAAAAAACTTACCCATCATCTCTATAATATGCAATGAAATGTTTAAAATATCATTTTATTCATGTATATCCTGTTACGAAATCATTATAAATGTACTCATTTGTGTTGTAATTTAAAGAATGAAGTGATGTCATTGAGATTACCATGGATGACTATTTGCAAGTTATATTACTGAACCATGCGACTTTGAAACTAATGTTGCTTCTACTATGCATTATCTTTTTAAAGATAAATATATATAAACCTAAGTTCCTCTGCAGCTACTGATTTCTGAATTACAGCTATGTATTCCGAAAATAAAGGTAACAAAAAATAATTTTGAGTTTTTTCTTTAGTAGATGTAAATGAAGTTTAATATCAATATACTGGTTGGCATATATCTCCTCCCTCTTGTTAACTAGCTTCTTCACGTTTTGTAGATGTTTTAAGAATTCGACATTGGAATGAAATATTGTTTTAATCAACCGTAGATTTGGACAAAAAAATCATAATAATTTTTGGGAGCTCGTTTTTTTGTTTTACTATTCAAGGTGCTTTATGATGTACGTTTATGGTCAGATAGAAGACTCAAAACTAATTTTGCTTTCTGGATTAGGCGGATCAGATTTCATCGGATCAAAAATTTGTAAAACTCTTCGCGGAACAGTTTGGGCCCTTCAAACCCAGTTCTATTGAGCCCAGGCCCAACAATATTAAGAGCCCTAGAGCCAAAAAATTGGCCTTATATATTAGGGAAAAAAAATTGGGCCCCTATTTCAAGTTTAAAAAAAAAATCTGGATCATTTCTACTTCTTTTTTTGTGGAGAAAAAATAATTTAGACCCTTTTCATCACTAATCTGGATCATTTCTAATTCTGGTTTTCTCTCGAGTGCGATCGCAAAGGCGAACATCAATATCTCTCTTATGGTGATTTCTCTATCTTCTGTTGTTGGCTTTTAATGGTTGATGTTAGAGTTTTCATCAACGATTGTCCTCTCCAATGCCTAAGCAAACAGAATCTCTAACGTCTTCGTCTTTCAAGCAATCCAAACTGCAATCTTGGTGCTTCATGCCGGTTGATTATTACGATAGTTCTCAGATCCTCTTGTGATTGGCTTCAGTCGATGGTTGTTGTTCCAAGCAATCTTCCAAGTCTTTTGTCTCTCCTTAAAGAAATAGTGATTGGTGAGTGGTTTTTAACCGTTTCAACATGATCCTAGTTGTAGGCAGTATTGTGATAAATTTTAGCGGCGATCGCATACTGCCTGTTATCTCCACGCTTGAACTTCAGTTTCAGTGTGATGACCATTTCTACCCTAAATATTGGTGGTTCCTGGTAAGTTTTTGTAATTTACCGATGATGTTTATGTTGGTTAGGTTAAATATGGGTGGTTGTGTTTTAACCATAACCGCATTGCTATGGAAAGAAATTTCATGGAAACCGCAATGGAAGAGACAATGGTCCGGAGTTGAAGATGCACCTTCTTTGTTGTATCATGGAAACCGCAATGGAAGAGACAATGGTCCGGAGTTGAAGATGCACCTTCTTTGTTGTATGATGATATCCTTACAATCGTTGAAAATTGGCATTCCCAAATTTTATTTTTATCGATAGAATTAATATATTGGATTCTTAGTCGAAAATTATTTTTAGATCTAATTTGGGAATTGGTCAATGTAATACAACAAAGTAAATTGGTGTTTAGATTTTGGAGTTTCATGAAGATGATATCCAAAAATCATGATCCCATCAGATCGACTAAGAAATATAACAGATTTGGTTTTGTTAACAACTAAAGCTTTTGTTTATTGTTTTTTCAATATTTTAATTATGTATTTGGTTGTATTTTTATTATTTGCAATTGTTTTATGTAATCTTAAATTCTATATAAATAAAGACAGATGTTAAAAAAAAAGATCTAAACCAAAAAATTGGACCCTTATCCTTAACAAATTTTATTTTCTGATCATAACCATATAATCCATGGGCAGTGGCATCTCTGCCCTACCTACTTGGACTGGGCCTGGCTCTATTCATAACACACAAACAGACAAGGAAAAAACAAACGTGGCGTGACGTACATAGATGTCTATTTTATGAGAACTCACTTCGTTTTGCATGGAAGCATGAACTTGTACCGTACCGTGCACGTAGGTTTCCATTAACTTCTTTCATAAAGTCCCCCCTCACTTTCCACCAACAAATTAACCAGAACCATTCAATCACAAATTCTCAGCCATTAGGATTTTAACATTTCATCCAAACAATGTTCTTTGAGATTATTCAGGCGTTTTTCACGGCGGGGGCGGCATTAACTCTATTAGTATTCGCTGGTATAACTCTTGGCGGCTCAGCCGTGGGATTAGCCGTAAGCACGCCGCTTTTTGTCATATTCAGTCCGGTTCTAGTGCCAGCAACTATAGCCACCACTTTGCTAGCTACGGGTTTCACGGCCTCCTTCTCCTACGTTGCCATAGCTTTCAGGATCTTCATGCGGCTCATCAAGTAAACTAAACAAAACTTTTTTTTTTGCCAACACAAGTGTGGTCTAGTGGTAGGTGATCGTCCCTAGAATCTAAATCACAATTGTGCAATGACACTAATCATGGGTATTTACATGGCTCCCCATGGCCCCGACATTAGTGGGATCTCATGGCCTGTTGACCCGAGAACCAGCTAGGGCAGCGAACCCGAAGACCTGGCTTGGAGTTCATGGTGTCCATTGAACCGGATCACCTGGTTATCAAAAAAAAAAACTTTTTATCGAAAGCCACTCTAACAATATGGTCTATTAGGCATATACATCTACATGGAAATATGAAAATTTATTCATATGCATTAGTTTTTTTCTATTTTATTTTTCATATGCATTAATTATTATACACCAAGGAAGATTGATCATGTACATAGTTTTTTTTTCTCAATTATGTGAAAGTTTCGGACCTTAAATTCATAATCTTCTCTAGGCATGGAGTTAGCTTTTCAATATCGTAACTACAAATATAATATGTGTCACCATCTTATCTTATGTCTTTTCAAGTAATTAACAAACTCTATTTTGATGAAACACGTAAGATTAACTATTCTAAACCCCATTAGAGCATTTTTAATAGTTAAACATCTTTCATGGGTTCTTAACAATAAAATAATATTTTTCAATTTTATTTAGTTAAAAATTAAAATTTAGTTTTTAAAAATACTAAAACTAAACATATTATATGGTGACATATATTATATGAGTCTCTTAATAAGAATTCTAAAGTTCTTAAACAAGAACTTTAAAGTTCTTGATAAGAATTTCTCATATACCTCTCTCATATTCTTACTTATTTTTTTACTAATTTTAATGTTAAGACTTAAGAAACTCTACTAACAACTCCTTGTTGAGATGCTCTTGGACGTTATTCAAGTGTTCAAGAGGCTGTTTTCGCAATATTAGTTTCTGAACATTAAATATATATTTCTAATTTTTAATATATAATTGTCTGCAGGCGTTTTACGGGGAGGGATCTTCCAAAAATTCCGGGACTGGCCCCGGCGGCTCCAAAGTCTAAGCCTGCGGATTCTGAGGGGAAAACGGAGTAGGCCTTTCGTAGTATGGAATGATATATGGAGGAACTTAATGATAATTATTGTGGTTCCTTAAACGTAAATTTATCCACCCTCTCTTTAATACAATACTGATTACGCGATGATCATGAAACTAATGTTTCAAAACCCATTATGTAGATGTATATATATGGTGTTAAGAAATTATAATAATGTACTCAGTTGTGTTGTATATTTTGAAGAATAAAGTGATATCGTTGAGATTACCATAGATGATTATATGCAAGTTACATTATTGATTCATTGAATCATTCGACTTTGAAACTAATGTTGTTTCTACCATTATGGTTAATAATATAAACCTTAAAGTTCTTAATTTGCAAATATCGATGTCTGATTTTTTTTTGGATGCTGTATAATTTGATGATAATGGTAACATAAAATAAATTTTAGTTTTTAATTAAGTTTTTAACATAATTTTGATATTATTTTACTTGGTTTCGTTAAGTTTTGGCATATATTTCCTATTGGATATAGCGATGTTCGTTTTGCAGTCGCTGACAGCGATAATGATTGTGACAGTCGATGTGTTGTTCGTTTTAGAATCGTTGCGACTGTTGCTGATTTTTTTTAAAAAAAAATTGCCATAAAATCGTCATACAATCACCGTTAAAATCAACGACCGAATTTTGAGTCGATAATCGCTAATTTGGAGTCTTTGTTACCAATGACTATCAAACGAACATGTTTAAAGTCGTTGTCGATGTCGCCAATGACTCCAAAACAAACAAAATCTATCTAGCTCCGTCGCGTTTTGTTGCTATATATTTTTTTTTTTTTGAATTGAATGTAAAATTAATTCAAACCAAAAAACCGTTATTTACAACATGTGTAACTTTTAGGCCGAAAAAGTTTGAGCTATAGGCTAAATTCTAAATAGTAGAAAGAATAAATCACAAAACAAACTCTCATGTTCTTGTGGCAAACCATCGTTGGAGCCCATCTTCAAGAGTTGAATCCCCAGATGCACGGATTGAAAGAAGTCTGTTTCGGACTTGCTTATCAACCTGAGCAGTGATAGCTGTAGATGGAATAGGATCCTCACCATGGCGACGATTATTTCGTTCTCGCCAAATGACATGGATACTTGTTTGTAAAGTATAGCGAATGAGGAACAAAGTTGTCTTGTCCAGAGCAGTAGAAGAGATGATAGCAGTTAAATCGTCCCAGTCCGTCGTGAAACTTGAGCCTAAGAGACCCTGAGCAAGAGCAGACCAGATTGACAGTGAGAATGGACATGAAAAGAAGAGGTGGCTTCTTGTCTCTGTGGGGGCTTGACAGAGTACACAAGCTGAGTTTATACCCGGATCCCAAGACAGCATGCGATCCGTGGTTGACAGACGATTTAACATAGCCAGCCATACCAAGAAGGATGATTTAGGGGTGGCATGCTTAAACCAGACTCCATTAAACCAAGAAACTGTTTCTCCCCCACCACTTCGAACGAGTTTCCAAGTGTCTTTAAAACAGAATTTTGACTTGAACATTGTATCCTTCTTCTTCCACAGGGCAATATCTTCTATACCTGTGGACAAATTATTCTGCATTTTCTCCACCACTTCCTCTAGTCTGTTAAGTTGATCGTTTCTATGCCGTCGTCGACGTCGGCGATTCGTGAGAGCAGCAGCAACTGTTGAGTGAAGGGGGATCCCCATATCAATAGTACCTCTCAGACCAGTTACATCAATGAGTCGACCCATCTCTGACCACTTATCAAACCAAAAGTGAGTATTATGGCCATTTTTGACTTCCATTCGAAAAAATTCTTGTGCCAAGTTCCTGTACTTCAGAAGTTTGCGCCACATCCAAGAGCCAGAGGAGGCTCTTTCTTTTGCGGCCCAAAAAGATTCCTGTTTTAGCAGGTTGGTTTTGATCCATTTGACCCACAAAGAAGGATGTGAAGATGCGATCCTCCAGATCAGCTTCAAGCAACAGACTTTATTGATCTCACGGAGCGGTTGCAGGTTCAAGCCACCCTCGTTTCTCGGTTTACAAAAAATCTCCCAAGAGACTTTTGCTTTCCGGGAGTTCAAAGAAGGACCGGACCAGAGGAACGCCGAGCACAGACTTTCTATTTCCCGAATACAATCCAAAGGAAGTCGGAATGCCGAGAGCCAGAAATTAGAAATGCTCATGATCACAGACTTGATAAGCTGTAATCTACCCGCAAAAGTAAGCTGCCTTGTTGTCCATGAATTAAAACGACTTCTAATTCGCTCAAGTAAAGGAAGGCAATCCGCTTTAGATAAACATTTTGTAACCAGTGGGAGACCGAGATATCTTACCGGGAGATGACCTTGAGCAAAGGGGAAACGATCTCTCAAAGCTTGACAGGAAGCTGGATTTAATCCTGCTAGAAATAATGTAGTCTTTTCCATACTTATTTTTAACCCATATATCATAGCAAAGTCCTCAAGCACATTAACAATACCCTCAACTGATTTCAACTTCCCATCTGAAAACACCATCAAATCATCAGCGAAGCTTAAATGTGTGATGCCCAGATTCTTACACCTCGGGTGGTAGTCAAACTGTTTCTGATTTGCAGCCTTATCCAACAGTTTTGATAACACGTCCATGCAGATAACAAATAGGTACGGCGACAAAGAACACCCTTGACGCAGACCTCTTGCACTCCTAAAAAATCCTGCAAGTTCTCCATTTACTTGCACAGAGAAAGAAGCTGTTGTAATGCATAAGGAGATCCAATGAATAAACTTTGATGGGAAGTTCAGAGCTATCAGTGTATTGATCAGAAAAGACCATTGCACGGAATCAAAGGCCTTGGAGATGTCAATCTTTAAAGCACACCGGGGAGAGACTGAATCCAGATGATAATCCTTAACCATCTCTGTTGCAAGAAGTAAGTTTTCTATCAACAACCTATCTTTGACAAAAGCTGATTGATTCAAGGCTATAAACTTAGGAATCACATTCTTCAGCCTATTCGCTATGAGCTTAGAGATGACTTTATAAAGCACATTGCAACAACTTATGGGGCGATAATCCTTCATTTCCTTAGCATCAGATTTCTTAGGTATTAGTGCAAGGATTGTCGAGTTCAGACCTTTGGGCAGAAACCCCTTCTCAAAGAACGATCGGATAGCAACTAGGAAGTCGTTACCAATTACCGGCCAAGATTTTTTGAAGAACTCCACTGTGTATCCATCCGGTCCCGGAGATTTATTGTGTCCCATTTTGAACAGCACTCCCTTAATTTCCTCTTCCGTGATATCCCTGGTCAGAATCAGATGATCAGCTTCAGAACATCGGAATGGCAGTAAGTCTTCAAGGCTTTCCACAGAAATCCCTATATACTCCTCTGGAACCTTCTGCATAAAATCCTTAAAGAAACCTTCCGCTTCTTTCTTTATCTCCTCTCCTTTAGAAACCACAGAACCATCACGACATGTAACTTCCCGGATAGAGTTTCTAGCTTTCCTTTCCACCACTGCGTTGTGGTAGATTCGGTTATTCTTATCCCCATATGTGAGCCAGTGAAGTTTAGATCGTTGATGTAAGAATTTCTCTTCCAAACCAGCCACAAATTCCCATTTTTGAAGGGCTTCACTTTCTGCCACAACAATACTTGGAGAAGGATTTCGGAGATTTTCAGTTTGCTGAACACAAAGGGCGTCGTACGCTTCTTTTGTTCTCTTAGTAAGATTACCCATTTTCGATTTAGCCAGACTTCTAACTACAGGCTTAAGCACCTTAAGCTTCTTGGAGAATCTGTGTAAAGAAGAAGTGGACAGAAAAATTGGTTCTGTTTTGTCCCAGTACTGTTCCATCATAGGAATAAAATCATCCAAGTCTGCCACTGCGTTAACAAACTTAAAAGGCTTCCGGGCAGTGGAGACCTCAGCTGTGAGATGAAAGCGACCTTGAAGGTGATCAGAACAACCGCCAGCTTCAAAAACACTATAAGAATTAGGGAAAGAAGACAACCATTGACTGTTTATAAGAGCTCTGTCCAACTTTTTAGAGATCAGACCCTCCTCACGCTTGTTACACCAAGTGAACTGCGGGCCATGGTAAGGTAAATCTAGTAGAGAACATTTATTAACCACATTTTGGAAGTCTCTCATTCCTGGACCAATGTGCGGTGAGGTGTCAAAACTTGAATGCTCCTCAACATCAAGAATTTCATTGAAATCCCCTACGATGATCCAAGCTTTATTCTGAAACATAGAAGAACTAAAGTGATCATGAAGATCGTCCCATAGTTCTTTGCGTTCATCAACCAAATTCGAGGCATAAGTGAACGTGCAAAAGAACTCCTCCTCTACACCTTCCAGCTTGATAGAACAAGTAATCAACTGACTGCTCTTAAAAACCGGCATGACGCGGACGTTATCCCTCCAGAAAACCCAAATACGGCCTAACCGGCCATACTCATAATTTGACATACACGACCACCCTTGGAAAACTGAAGAAGCTATCCTCTGAAACTTTGTTTCTTTGACTCTAGTCTCCAGCAAACACCCAAACTGAAACTGAAACTGATTTATCCAATCTTTAACTACTGAATGCTTTAGTGACTTGTTAAAACCTCTAATATTCCAAAAAAAACCGGACATATTATCTCAGTTTGGTCTTTTTTGTATCCTTTGTGGTCGAAGTATAAGCAGCCGAGAGAAATCTATTAGTTCCTTTTGTAGAGCGCAAAGAGGAACGAGTTGTTTTCTCTGACTGATTAGTTTGTGATGATGTTTCGTCTTGGTTCTGGACAATTTCCCCTTCTTCCTTATCTTGTGGATTGGTAGTCTCTTCCACCCTATCCTCGTCAACCACCTCCACTTCATCCTCCTCTGCAACCTCCTCCTCTCCCTCAACAGGAAGGATAGAAAAACGAGAGGGAGAGATGACTGATTCCGAGGTCGCCTTTTCACTTTGTCTCCCCATCTTCTTCGGAGATACATCTGTCCAATTACCGTCCTCTCCATTCTCAGCTATTTTTGAATGTTGTTTTTCCCCACTGACAATCTCCACAGATGCCATAACCGTTGAATTGTGTTGAGTTTCATTCAGGACTATCGGCGAGACTTCATGGTGGAGATTATGAAGTTCTTCCTTTCCTGAAGACTGATTTTTCATAAGTAGAAATTGTGGGTCAGAGCTTACTTTCGGAGAACTCGGAGTTGTTTCCTCAGTCACTGTCAACACCTCATCTCTTTGAGTATCCATGTCTTTAATCCCCATTGTCTCCTCTCCTTTTTGAGCATCTGAGCCATTTTCTTCTATCGTCACCTCTATCACCTGTGAATCATTGCTTGCAGCCGAAGTAGGTTTTGATGATGAACCATTACCCTTAGTCACACAGACCGCTTCACAATGTCCCCATTTAGAGCATAGTTCGCAACGAGCTGGTAGCCACGGGTAACTGTATTCGATGTTGACATCAATACCTGACTTTGATTTGTATCTGTGTTTTTTAGTGAGTTCCTTTGCCATATCAACTTCCACAAAAACCTTTGCTACTTCGAAATTTGCGCACAGCTCAGTATCCGGATGTAAGCGCACAGGACGTCCAGTCACACTAGCAAAGAAACCCAAACCTGCCTCAGAGAACATTGAAGAGGGAACATTCTTCATATGTACCCACATTGGGATGGATTTGATTTCAGGTTGATCTTTCTCAATTGGCATCCATTTAGACGCAATCATTGGAATCTCTGCAATGTTCCACATTCCTCGCCTGAGAACCCTTAATCGAGCTTGCGGATCCTTGATTCTGAAACGGATAGTCTTCGCATCAACTACATAAGCATCTATCTTGTTTGATTTATCCTGCAAGAGCCAAATTTTGTTGACAATCATGTGGATTTTTGCCACATGAGGAGCCGCAGACAGAAACCTTCCAACAACAAATTCTTCCCATAGCGGAGATGAATTCTCAAGGACTTCGTCTGGTATCTCAATCGTTTCAGACCCATCAATCATTTTAACTTCAATCTCATGTTTTGAAAGGGAGGATTTCTTCTTCACAACTCCTGCCCATGTCGATTTTTTGCCTTCCACCTTGGTTGAAACCCCTCTTTTATCACCTGTCAATGGAGGGAAGTCCTCCTTCTCCGGCATCGAACCACCCATCCAAGCTGGATATGCGGCGCCGCCGTCGAGAATTTTGTCGCCTTTAGAGTCGCCCAATTCGCCCTAGCTGACGTGGCTTAGTTTGCTCAGATGCAGATATGGTATTTTTAAAGCCTAATAATACTTGTGGATACTAACTCCATAGCCCGTTTTGTTGCTATTATGTTTGAAAAAATCGAAAATCAGATGCCTTTTACACCTTCATTACTAGTTCCATCATGACAAGCATAGTAGCTGTTCGGACACCTACATATTGATTTCATTAGCTCCACCAACGACCAACAACGTTAACCTTTCAATCGTCTATAAATAAATAAAAGTAACCAGAATCAAGGAAAAACTTGATCATATAACTTGGTAATTGCATGCGGCTAATGAGAAAACCCGCCTTAACGCTATATATATTATTTCATAAAGCAATGAAACTATATAACAAAAGCATTTGAGTTTTTTGCTTGTTTGTCTGCTTAAGTCGCCAAAACAGAGTTTAAAGCATCTCCTTTGAGAATATTTTTTAATAGAGTTCTCAATTTAAAATAATAATAGAAAAAGAGAATATTCTTAAGATATATTGAATCAATTTATTGATTCAATTTATTTTAAAATTTAATTTTAATTAAATTATAAAACATATTATAAATATTATTATGTTATTGGTTCAGAACTCTTTAGAAGTTCTAAACCAATGTAGATGCTCTTACATATGGGGAAAATTCCTTTATAAATCCCAAACTTTTCGGTTTGAGCTATTTTAAACCTAAACTATCATGTGGTATACTTTAAACATGAACTTTTGTTGACTCTCATTTTTAATCCCTAACTTTTCGTTGACTTCACATATTAAACACGTCGTTAAATAGATTAACGTTCTGTTAACACGTCGTTAAACTGAGGTTAATTTCTCCTGTTAAAGACTTAAATGACGTCGTTTTGGTTAAATTTGAACAATTAAAAAATTGTCTCTGGTAGGGTTCGAACTCGGGTTCACGAGGACATTAAGAGTGGCTTTTTGCCACTGTGACACAATGACTCATTGGTATATTAAAGCAATTAATCTCTTTTGTTAGGTGATAAGACGAATATCTAATTAAGAGTTTCAGAATTTCAGTAAAGTGTTTCATACAAATCGATTTGGGGCTTTACCTTCGGACAAGAACCCTAAAATCGCCAGAATCATCACCACACCTAAATCGTTTCGTTTCTTGTTTGATACAGCTCGATTTAGTTTGAGGATGGGTGGAAAAAAAGGGATCAAGGGCTCTATTTCGGAGGAATCGATGATGAGTTCTAATTCAGAGGAATGTGTAAACACCATGGGAATACGCGGGTTTCCGGCAAAGTGTTTGTGTGGCTGTGAATCGACGATCTACACGTCGAAAACGAGGACAAATCCAGGGAGACCATTTTTCCGTTGTCCTACCTTTAGACAAGTAAGTATCGTGTTGTGATTGGTTTTTTCTGTTATCTTGCGTCTGAAAGTGTTGAACTATTGTTGATGAATCTTTGTTTAATTGTGCTTGTTACGAGATGACTAACATTGTGAATATGAATATTGTTGATTTGTATGTAGGATCATTTGTTTAAATGGGTTGAGGAAGCTCTATTTGAAGAATTGGAAGACGCTTTACCAAAGATCGAAAGCATTCAATCTGAGATTTACAAGTCAAAAGAAGAATTCGAAGCAATGAAGATTGTTGTAAGTGGACTGAAAGAGGAAGTTAAGAGGTGTAAAGTGCTTTTGAAGCTAGTTCTTGGGGTAATCTGTTTTATCATAACAGTAGCTGTTGTGATGATCATTGTAGTTAAGGCAGAAGCTAAAGGAAATGTTCTTAGTTTCTTCCTTTGAACTCAATGTTATGGTGGTTTTAGTCAGCAGTTTGTATCCTCTTGTATTTTATTTTAAGATTCATTGTGTGTAAGACTCATTGTGTGGTTTGATGATGAGTTCTATGTCTCTTAACATTTAGAAAATGGCATGATTTATCTTCTCCTGGACATAGTTGAAATACTAAATATCCACTACAAAAGTGTTCAAGATCATACCATTACAATACCAAAACATAAGTGAAGTTTACATAAATCCCACCGAAAGTCAGTCATTGTATTACTACTAGCCGATAAAAAACAAACCACATTACATAAGTTGTGCTTGTGAAAAGAGAAAAAGACCATTCAACAACATTCTAACATCCGAACCATTGGCCCCAGCCTTGTGCTTGTGGAGGTTGTTGGCGTGTTGCATGTTCCCATCGAGACGAGCTTTCTGCTTGTGAGCTTTGAGCCTGAGAGCTTTGTGGTTGTGATTGTGGGTTCTGTGATGTCTCTGTCTGTGAGCTAAGTCCTTCCTGTCACAAGCATTAGACAAAATGTATGTAAAACATGGAATCCCTGTCACAAGCAGTAGACACTAGTACCTGATGTAATCTTAAAAAAAAACAAGTACCTGATGTTTTTTCGGTCTGCCTCGTGCCTTCTTTGGTTGATCTGGAACATTGGAATTCTTGCAGGTTGTCTTGTTGTGCCCATCTTGCTTGCAGTTTGAACAAGTCATGATTCTCTTATGACGAGTTAACTTGTTCTTATTAGCTGCTTCTGCTTTTTCATTCATGCTTTTAAACCTGTCATAGTTTTTGGGTCTACCTGGGTTTCCTGTTCTCCAAGGCGGTGGCAAGACACCTAATCTGTTAGTCAAAGGCCATAATATCTTCCCTTGGACAGGCCTAATACCAATGCTGTATGTTTCACGCCATCTAACAGTTGAGTAACATGGAGCGACATAGTCTTCTATCGTTTCATGCCTACGAGTGATTACAATCGCAGCATGAATACATGGAATCCCTGTCATCTGCCACCTTATACAGCCACAAATCCGCTTCTCTAAATCCACTGTATAACCCACACCTTCATGATCAACCTCAGTTTCACTCCCCACAGCATAATATATTGTACATTCTTTTGATTTCAGCTCAGTTTTCTTTATCCGGGCATGTGTCTTCTTAGTGAAAGTAGTCTTCAGATCAGTAGCTAATTTCTTCCTCTTAGCATTCCTAACCATACACTGCCTCCTAATGTCTTCTAACATATCCAACAAGGGTTTTCTCCTAGCACCTTTAATGGTTCGATTGAATGACTCACAGAGATTATTGGTGATGTCATTACAGAAAAATCCCAACCACTCCCAGTTTGTCTCGTTCTCTACCTCTACAACAGCCCACGCAATAGGGACAATTCTATTGTCTCCATCTCGCCCAACAGCAGCCAAGAGTTGTCCCTTTATGTCCCATTTAAGGAAAGCTCCATCAACACCAAAAATAGGACGACAGGTATTCTTCCAAGAATGTTTTTGCGAGTGAAAACATACATATAGTCTGTAAAACCGTTGCTTGCTTCCAATTGTAGTCCCTGGTATGGTCTCGATCTCCATTCTCGTACCTGGATTAGACCGGAAAATCTCTGCCTGATAATCCCATACACGGTCAAAATGTTCTTCGTGGCTTGCTTTACGTGCTTTCATAACTCTTGTCTTCGCCTTACCACATGCCCAATCAGTCACAATCATCCCATACTCCCTCTGTATCTCAGCTTGCATCTCATACCTTGTTATTTTTGGATTCAACCTAAGCCTTTCTGCGTACAATGTGGCTATTGTTGACGGTTTCAGCATCTTGGAATATCCTGTCGGCTCGCAAACATGGTTATTAACGTAGCCCTTTATCATCAGCTTCTGTTTTCTTTTCTCATATGAACAATAGACACTCCACGGGCATGGCTCATCTCTCTCAGCAGCACACTTCGCACCAAGTTTCAAAGCAGAGGAACGATAGAGCTTTATGTTATACCTCGTTTTCAACGTGTATCTGAGGAGTGCGTGCTTGAATTCTTCCGCACTCCAAAACGTTTTACCCAACCCAAGTAACTCTTCTGGATTCACATCTTCTCGGTATGTTTTTGCAGGTCTCGATTCCGCTTCATCTTCTTCATCTGATGACAACGGATCAGGTATTTTGTCATCATCCCAACCTTCGTCTCCACTATCTGCATCGACATCTGGATCATCGTTCTTGGCTTCTTCTCCGAATAAGAGAGTTAAATCTCCATGATTTTCAGCCTCAATTCCACCGTGACCATTAGCTCCCTCAAATTCGTTTTCATCTATATCTCTATAATCTTCACTGACATAACCCGTATCAGGAATCTCCGATGCAATGATAGCTCTTTCACCAACCTCGTTATCCGATTGGCCCATACCCTCTAAACCCAGAGCTTCATGACTTTCCTCATCATGACCAGGATCGGAGTTTCCTCCACCTACAAAATTCTTCTGAATCCGTTTCCTAGAACCAGTGTTAGCTCCGCCTCCAGACATCTTTCGACGTTTTGTCTTGGAACCCGAACTTCCTCCTGCTACAGATTCATTCTTCCTCTTCGACCTCCCAACTTTTTCAGATTGGTTCTTCTTCTTCGAGTTCTCACCTTTTTCAGCACGACGAACCTTCGACAGCGATCCTTTCATTTTTTCCCCTTCGGATTCATTCTTCCTCTTCCTTTTCCCGGCCATGACAACACCACAGAGAGAATCGATTTGGGGATTTTATGAAATTAGGGTTTGGTCTGTAAAACTCTCGTGTGACTTTACTATAGTCTGACTTTACTATGTTCGTCTTCTCACTTAACAAAAGAGAGTAATTGCTTTTTAAACCAACGAGCCATTGTGTCACAGTGGCAAAAATGCACTCTTAATGTCTTTGTGAACCCGAGTTCGAGCCTTTCCAGAGACATTTTTTTTTTAATTGTTCAAATTTTAAGTCTTTAACAGGAGAAATTAACCTCGGTTTAACGACGTGTTAACAGAACGTTAATCTATTTAACGACGTGTTTAATATGTGAAGTCAACGAAAAGTTAGGGATTAAAAATGAGAGTCAACAAAAGTTCATGTTTAAAGTACACCACATGATAGTTTAGGTTTAAAATAGCTCAAACCGAAAAGTTTGGGATTTATAAAGGAATTTTCCCCTTACATATGAGTGTTTTGACTTTTTAATCTAGTTACAAAATTTATGCAAGAACTAATGAAAGAGGAGTTTTAAGAAGAATGATACGTAATGTGTAAATTTTATGAACGTATGAGTTGTTTCAAAGTCCTTAAGCCAAATGGTTGAAGTGAGAATTTGTGGCGAAGACAGCTCTAGAATGCAACCTAATCTGGCAATTGTTGACAATTGTGAATCTTGATTTATGCCCTGTGGTTTTATAACATTAGAAGAAAGATTAAAAAAAACAAGATACATGACAACCCACACAAAATAACAAGAAGCAGATGTGGCGTGACAAAACGTAGATCTCTATTTACTCACACAACTTTGCATGGAAGCATGAATGTGTGTACGGTACATCTCACAAGTCCTTCATAAAAATCTCCCGGCCATCACCAAAACTTTTAACAAAAAAAAAACATTAGTGTCCATTCAAACCAAGAATGCTCTCTTGTCTCGTCCCAATTATTCAGTTTTTTCAGGTTGTTAGTGCCGCCGTTGTATCTGCAGTCTTGTTCGTTTTCGCCGGTCTAGCCCTCGCCGGCTCAGTCGTGGCATTAATCGTAGCCACGCCTCTTTTCGTGATATTCAGTCCGGTTCTCGTACCAGCAACTGTAGCTACCACTCTCTTAGCCACCAATCTCTCGGCCAGTGCCTTCTTTGGAGTGACGGCGATTGCTCTCATCATTTGGCTCCTTAAGTAAAATATAAACATACTCTATTTTTTATTTTGATATGCCTAAAGAAACCCTATTTAACCTTATACACTAAGTCACCAACATATTTTTTTCCCATCATACATCAGCACATCTAGGTTTATGATTGATTCGATTTCCGTTTATTAGTTAAATTTTGTTTATATTTCCTTTTAAGAAGAAACTTTTTTTGTTTGTTTAAATTAGCTGTAATATAACTCAAAAACCAATAACCTAAACTCAATTCCTACGTAAAATTTTAAATTTCAATCAAGATTTTTAGTTATTTTCTTCTTATCAAACGTCATGTGAAAATCGTGAATATAGTTAACTAAAATGTGTTAAAAAAAAGTTTTAAAATAGTTTGACATATATACACACTTGTGTGAGTGATGTAGGGATAGAATGGGAGTAAAACCGAAGGATAATCCACCTCCGGCAGGAGCCCCTCCGACGGGAGCAGCTAAACCGACAGAAAAGTCAGCAAATAAACCAACAGGAGGACCAACAGATAAACCAGGAGATAAACCAATTGGAGGGGCAAAAAAATCAGGAGATAAATCAGCTGCAGGGCCGACAGGTAAATCAGGAGATAAAACCGCTGGAGAGGTAAAAAACCCAAAAGATAAGCCGGTTGGAGAGGCAAAAAAAGCAGAAGATAAATCGGGTGGAGGACCGACCGATAAACCAGCCGGAGGGACCGCATATAAACCAATCCCGGGAAAATCGTCAGATAAAGAAATTAATCGTGCTGATGCAGACCAAGTCGGCGATTTTCTAGATTGCTTAGAAGATGGAAAGTGTCCACCAGGTAAATCAGGAGATAAACCGGCTGGAGGGGCAAAAAAATCCGGAGATAAACCGGTTGCAGGATCGACAGATAAATCAGGAAATAAACCGGCTGGAGAGGCAAAAAAACCATGAGATAAACCGGCTAGAGGGCCGACAGATAAACCAGCTAGGGACGGTGGGTAAACACACGGGTAAAGGTAAATCCATGTAGGACTAAAACACATTGGTCGAGCAATTACAATGTTTGCATATGTTGTGTATTAATTCATGAATTTTATTACAAGAAGAAAGGCTTTCAAAAAGAAAAGACTGTTATGATACAATGTGTATTGAAGATAATAGTATAATGTGGTAAGAAAATAATACCTGGAGAAACTAGAGATGCATCTTCTCTATTAGGGCTAGTTGGAATTTACTAAGAACGAATTCTGATAAAAGCATTTCCGACTAATCAAAGCAACCCTTAAAAATAAGTTGAGCAGATTTTTGGCCAAAGAAAAGTAGAGCTACTTAAGTATTTAGGATTCCAACATGTATTACTATTACACTATTCAAGTGAAGTGAGTAAGGTTGATTAAATATCTTGAAGTTTAGTGTCAAGTAAACTTACATGTTTCCTCCTCGAAGTGGTTGACGAAGTTGGTCCGCAAATTATATATCGGAAGCCTCTATTTCAGATGCTAACCGTGATGGGAACGGCCGATTGTGGCTGTCTCTTTTCGATCTACCATATTAGAGCAGGAACAACCACGTTCTCGGAGGAGTTTCCTAGGCGAAAATATAATAAAAAAATGTGGGTCCCACGTGGGACGGGTTAACAAACCGAGTTTTGCGATCCTTAGCTAAGAGACGGGTTGTTAACTGTAGCGCCTACGTGGCGCTACGGTATTGGCCAATTTTTTTATTTTTTTTCGGCTGTAAAAAAAAAAAATATATTAAAATTTTTTTTTTAAAAAACTCACCTCAGTTTAATGGTTGTACATGCTCTTAGACCCCTTGTTTTATATGTTTGGTCGACTGGTTTGGTAAAACTTAAGCAACATTATATTTATATTCTCCTCGTCTCAAACTTTGCTATCTCTCTCTCCATCTAACAGAAAATCACATGTACTAGTCATGACTGACCGATGTACTGGCGCCATACATGATAAAAATAATATATATAAATGATGATAAAATATATAGACTTTTACAATGAAATATAAGTTATATGTTTTGCTTAGCAACAAATAACCGATTACACCCGCATATCCTTGGATTTCTATCAATTTATTTTGTTATTTTTTATGAAGTCGAGATTAAAAAAAAAATCTGAATTTCAGCTTATCTCTAACATATATATTTTCTAATAAAATAAAATGTACAATAAAATTTATAAATTAATAATATTGAAATATTGATATTTTACTGGTTTAAAGAGATATTAATTTATTAGGATATTAATTGAATTCAAAATATTTTTAGGGACTGAAAATTTTATTAATTTATCGTAATTATTAATTTATCGATTATTAATTTATAGAATTTCTAATGTATGTTATCAAATGGGTTTCATAACCTTGGGGTCCAGCCAAATGTTTAGATAACTAGTGATGTTGATCTAGTTGGTAAAAATAGGTTAGTAATCTTTCGCCTACCTAGGTTGATTCGCACTAGCCATTTATATACGTTTTTAATGGCAAAAAAAAAAATCGATTTTCTATGGAGTTTGTGTAATTAGTTTTTTTTTAGTTTAGATACTTTTTGGAATCTCTACGGTTATAAAAAAAATGTTCCTCTTTAGATTTGATCTCTCCAATGACCACTTAACAAGCCACACCGGAATCGTAGAACTCATTTTAAAAGCTTTTTATTACGGCAATTCGAAAGTAGCTATATGCAAGACTCTGTCGAGCCTAATCCAGATCTGATGCATGCATACATCATCTGCGACATAAGCAACTCAGTAAAGCAAACCCACATTTGGTTAATTAGGAAGTTCCAACCGACAACCGTAAACATAAGTTGTGAAGTTGTCGTGTTTGAGCTCCCACAAGAAACAAAAGAAGGCTCAAAACACATGACGACTACTCACACACAAAAAAAGGAAAGCAAAAAAGGGAATGTGACGTGACGTGACGTTATGCAACATAGATCATCTACATTTCCTCCCATCGTTTTGTATGTACAACTCCATATATAAAATCCATCTCTTCCCACCATATATCTCAAAATATGAGCGACGAATCTCATTCTCAATCATCGATATTTAGCATTGTTTTCAAAATGTTCTCTTTTCTCTTCCCATTGTTGGACGTTGTAAAGCTTATTATAGCTTCCGTGACCTCCGTAATTTTCTCAGCCTTTGCTTGTCTGACACTCGCCGGTTCAGCCGTGGCATTAGTCGTATCCACACCTGTTTTCCTCTTATTCAGTCCGATTCTCGTACCGGCCACTATAGCCACTACTCTCCTAACCACTGGGCTCGCGTCCGGTGTAACCCTCGGTGCGACCGCCATTGGTCTCATCTTGGGGCTCATTAGGTAGTATTACACAAATTTTGTTGAAATCACTAGATGTTTTTGCCAGGCACAGACAAGAAAAAAAACGAAAAAGCCGTCGATTAGGACCTAAAATTTCTAAACATTAATTTTAGGAGAAACTTATTTTATACTAAAAAGTTTAGAAGTGCATATGATCAAACTCGATTTTCAAAAAAATTGGACGGAGCCTTTGCTTATATTTTATTCACACACATGCTTATAGTAGCCTTTTGCCAAGGGATTTGGGATTATATGACAGATTAAATAAATATTTAGAAGCCACACAGTCAAAGCTGGTGGTAGATTGTGATCATTTTGATTTCTTAATTTTGGGTTTGATCAGCTCGTCACATATTATTTCTTTAAAACGTTTCAGAAAATGTAGCTTTTATAAGAAAAATATATAAAACATGCTACAGCAATTATTTGTTTGAGTTAGTTACATTTTTGTATAATTAGGAGGTTCCCGATCTAAAACCCGACTAATACACTTTATTGTTAGTATTTTTATTATTTTATAAATTAACTTATTATATACGTAGTTATCTTTTCCTATTTTTATAAACATTATTTGAAAACCTATCAACGTCACTAATATGCATCTGACATATATATGCACTTATGTGAGATAGGACTGCAGGAGGAATGTCCTTGGCTGAGAGCCCAGCTGCATCACCTGCAGGAGGAGTTTCCTTGGCTGAGACAGGCCCAGCTGAATCACCGAGGACTACAGGAGGAGTTTCCTTTGCTGACGCAGCCCCACCAGCAGCAGGCGGCGTTACACCAGAGCAAATTATCAAAAGAATTATCGCTTTGTTAAAAAAACTCGTTGCAGCAGCGAAAGCAGCTAGAGCTAAACGAGCAGGTGGAGCTGCACCAGCGGCACCAGCAGCACCAGCGGCGGCACCAGCGGCACCACCCACGGAATAAAGAACATTGGCTGGTTGATGCTGTTCCAATATGTATAGCATATATAAAATTGTGCAATAATTAATGTAAGGTTTTATGACTCGGAAACTAATTAAAAGGAACAATAGCCTTTTTAATACGTTTATGTAATGGTTTTTCTATGTAATGTTTAATTTTCCTATAATGATAATAAAGAGATCAAGTAAAAAAAATATGTGGGTGAATTTCTGATGGTTTTAACACCTACAAGTTTTCTTAAAAAAAAAAATAGATTGGATAGTTTGCTTAGAGCATCCACATTGGTGAACCCATCTTAGAGTTCTTAGCATTAATTTATTATTATTTTTTGTTATTTATGAATAGTTAAGAACTTGTGCTTGTTTTACTTTTTCATTGGTGAACCCAATTTGGAATTTTAAAAATTCAACTTTTGACAAACAAAAAAACTCATCTGTTTTGCCCTTGTTACTATTGCCAAACAAAATTCATGTGTTTTGGTACTCCTAAAGCACGGATACAACATCCACATAGACGAAGAACAACATGTAATTTTACCTGCAATTTTCTTGAGATCATCAAGTGAAGAAGGAAGCAGAATAAGCTTCCCAGCTTCATTGCAACTTCTTGCTTTCCTCTCCAATGGATGCCCTCTGTAAATACTCACTTTTTCTTCTTCTCCCACTTCTCTTAACTTCTCCAATGGTGTGAAATCATGTGTGTTCTCATCTTCAGCGTTCAGAGTTAGGAGATTGCTTCCCATAGAGCCGTGTTACCACTTACAACTGCAAGATATTTGAAAAATCTTGTGCTTAAACCATATCTGTAACAAAAAAATATACAATGCTTATTGAGTATGATGTGTTTACCTCTTATATGGATGTTGCATCCGTGCTTTAGCAGTGTTTGCAACTAGATTACCATAGAGATTGGGCGTCAACTGCAAAGTGGAAGTCATGTAAAATAAGCCAATCAGATCAACAAGTGCTAAAACACTATGATTGGCTTAAGAACGTGGTAGAACTGGAACAACATGTACTGGAGAGTGGAGGACCTCCTCCTCCAGCAGAAGCATTCACAATCAATGGTCAACCAGACCTAACTACAACTGCTCCTCTAAAGGTAATAGATATCAGATGAAGAAATGCTATGATTGATTTGCTACGAGAAAACAGATTATTGATCCTTGTTTTTATATCTTTATACTTCAGATGTTTATGAAATGGTGATAGTGCCGAGAAAGACATACCTGTTAAGGCTGATAAATGCTGGCATTAACATGGAGACCTTCTTCACCATAGCTAATCACAGGTTGACCGTAGTGGAAGTAGAGAATTAGCGAACCAAGCTTTCTCTCTTAGCTACATTAAGAAATAAAAAATCAAGACAAAAAGTCTTTCTTCCTTCCCCAAGACATTACTGAGTTGTTAAACTAAGTTATGTATGTCCAACCTGAAGCTTGGTCTGGTCAGGATTCGCGGCATCAATGACCTCAATCCTTCCATTGATCCGGAATTGCTCCCAAGTCTCCGAGAAATACCAACATATCTTGAAAAACAACCACCGTCGTCGAATCAAAGTGTGATTTGAGGTAATGTAATCTAAACAAGCTAAAGAGAATGCTCACCTCAGAGAACGGACACTGCTTAAGCTCTTGAATCTGCAACGAAATGCAGAAAATTAAAACATGAAATAGATCCAAAATGCCAACATAAGCTGGAAATTTCTAAGACCTTGCGACTACGAGCATCGGTGTTGATTTGAATCCTATCGATGTTCTGTTCAAATCCCCTACCGACAACATACCACCGGCAAACCAAAATTCACTAACCAACCAATCAATACACGAAAATTCTCACAAAATCAAGAAGAAAACGATTACGAGCTGAATGTAAGAAGAGTAGTTTAAGTGAGAATTGGCCTCAATCGCAACAATGGAGACGTCTTCTTCTGCAACTTTGATCGGAATCAGAGGCTTTCAACAGAAAAAAAGACCAATAGGACACTGACACGTGGGTAAGAAACGGGTTCTTAAAATCCTTAGCTAAGAATCGATCCTAAACAATTAAACACTTATTCATTTTTTTTAAATCCATTTTCCCTAAGATACTGGGCCCAAAAACCCTTAAGAAACACCAATGGACTTGGTCTTAGTTCTAAGGTTTCGAATGATATTGTGGTTACAGTGGACAAATTAAATGCAGACCAAACCGCTTTTTCGGGTAGACAATAGTTTGTTGCAAATCGTATTTATTTATTTATAAAATTGGTTCGACCGTAGCAGACTGTTTTTATTTTTTCTGTCCGCACTTTTGTAAATTAATTATTGTGAATGATAAACAAAATCGGTTTTGACCGCTCGCACACTAATCCACCTTAACCGTTGTTACCATTCAAAACCTAATAAAACATAGTATAGAAGATCAAGAATCATTTTACATGCTTGGAGAATTTTTGAGACATTACATTTAATCATTACAATTGGATTTACCATATACATGTCATGATGATATCAAGATCTTTCAATCTTGGTCTTGTATCATCCACTCGACTGGTATTATAACAAAATCCACTTTATTTATCGGTTTGTTTGTTTCCTTTCAATTTAATCGACCAACTCTGAGATCCAGTCAATATGTGACAAATCCAAATCGGACGGCTCATAATGATCATCCACAATGCTCATCCTACTCCAACACTTCAACACACTCTCCTCGTTTATATCTAAATCACTTTTCCCGCTTTTCACCGGAGAAGTCCACGTGTCAAAATCCTCACCGTCTAATCTTATCCCCACACCATCGCCATTTCCGCCTCTCCCCGCCGTCGTCCTCACCGGTCTATACGCATACCGACACCTATGCTTTCCCTCGGACTGCCGGAGCTGCTCAGGCGCATGGGCAAAAAAACACACTTTCCTCTGGCACAAGTTTCCGGCGTTGCATGCGCGCGTCCGGTAACGCGCCGGGTGGAGCCAATATTCGAACACACCGTGTGCAAAGTCGCAGGTGTCGCCACGGTGACATGCACCATTTCGGAAAGCTGGGCATGCGACGGCGCAGTAACTGTAACGACGAGGGTCACGGCGAGTAGCTTTCTCGCCACGGTGAGCGTAAGGACACTCCGTCCAGTCGTGGCTCCGAGTCCGAGGACATCGTTTGATCTTGTAAGCGTACATGCGGAACTCATCTGAACCGTAGATTGCATCGTCGACGGTCGGGATATGAGGGTCGATCTCGTAAGCTCCTGCATTCCCAGGTTTGCTTACGATGTACCCTAAACTAGGGAATTGCTGCTCCCCGATTTCGTAGAATGTCATTGGATTTACACTCTTCAACATTTTTTCCTTAAGAGTGATGGAATATTTTGTTGGGGGCTAATGCATATTAATTTCGAAAAAAGGAAGAAAAAAAAACTATAGAGAATTCATCTTTGAAAAAGCATTGAATTAAAATTTAGGAAACTGAAACGGGAATTTATAGATGGAAAAACAAAACGAATATTTAATAATTTTACCCTCTGCAAAGTTTTTGATACGAAAAATGCCAAAACCATATATTAACGTTACAGCTAATTTTTGTGACATGAACACTGGATAAACCATTGACAGTTTTACAGTTGAATTTGTTCATACTTACACACCATGCATGATTCAATCGGTAAAATAATAGATTTTCTTAGTTTTAATATAAAATTTTGACCTAATTATTTTTTAATAAATTAATATTTTACTAAATTAATAAAATATTAAGATTTTGACTATATTAGCTTATAAAAATTTTATAGTACATCCAAAAAGTATACTATATGTATGATATTGTAATTTACGGGTCATATTGATGAACAAAAACGAAAAAATAATTTTAACGATAAATAATTAGAAAATAGTTTAAAAAGATAAAACCATGCTGTTAGACAAAACAATATAAAAAGTTGGAAAATAATTAATAATACATTTGTTACCGCTTTTGTGATTGATGATTATAAAAACGGTAAATCTTTCACCAGTGCGGTAAATGATTACCAATGGAACTCTACAATAATAATAATAGTTGATCAACCTTAGGTACTCAATATACTGAAAGATTTGGCAATGGTACTCTTTTTGTTGATCCGTGAGATAAGCAACATGCGTTAAACTAAAACAGCGACGTTAAAATGATGAAGAGTGAAAAACATTAGAAAACACATTAGTAAAAATTGCATGTGAAGGCACACGTGTAAATGATAATCAGTGGAACATATAATAATAAAGAGGAGGAGCACCATCTGGCACACGTGTTGATAGACATCCTGCATATCCTCGACAGCCGTTTCTGTTTTGCAAACTTGGTAGGTTGGCATATATTTTGTAGAGGTTTTCCATAATTTATACATTAATCTTTTTGTACAAAATTCATATTTAAGTAGAAAGTGATACCAACGGAATAGCTTGTTTCACCAAAAAGTAGCTTAACTTTTTTTTTTCCTGATTAATAATACGCTTTGATTGTTTCAGACAACAGATTCTATAAACCGGTTGGCAAAAGAAAAGATTCTATAACCCGACATTTCGTTCTAGAGAATTAAAATTATGTCAGCTAACATGTTTTGTTTGGGAAGGATGAATGTATTTGTTTGTCGAAAAAGGTCGATTACATGCACCACCATTGTCAGTTTCTATCCTTTAATATGTAGGGATATTTTTAAATGGAAACATCTAAAATCTAACTTTAAACTGTTGGAAAATTATAGAACTGAGATTCGAAATTTCTACGGTATTAAAATGATTGAGATTGAGATTATTGTCGTTTTATACTCTTTCATTATATTTATATACATTAGTTTTTAAACAAAAATCTTAAATAACACAAAGTATGGAAATCATATATATATATATATATATTATTTATTTTTGCTAACTTAGGTGATCAAGATCCACGCATCATGAATTATCTGAACAAAGTTGCGGGTCGCAATACCTTAGCTAGTTTCCGAGTCAACAAGCGTAAGATCCGACTAATCTTGAGACTCGAAAAGATCATGTGAATGCTTCCGTGACCAAATGTTATAAATGTGTGGTTAAACGCATTCGTAGGAAATCGATTTCTGACCTTGATCAACAGAGCAACCTTCACCAACAAAAGAGAACCACCCCACCACAAACACTTGGTTAAATCAAATCAAATATTTTTGCCATTTAAAACTTCGATTGTCGACATAATCATGATTATAATTATAATATTATAATGGAAGAATTTAGAGCATATGTTCTTTCAACTTATAGGATTAGTTTTCCACCACCAAAAGATCATGAAGTTGGTTTTATATATTCATCAGATAACTTTCCTCCAAACAGATTCATATATTGTTGTGAAAAAAGATAATTTCATATTCATCAAGTGTGTGTGTATATATATATATATATGTTAACACTCAAGTTTTAAACTGTAATATTTGTGACCGAAAATCCTTTTTAAACCTATAATTTCATTTTTGTAAGCAAGCAAATTTCTTTTAGTTCTGGTGAATATTAATTGAGAAATACCTAATCTAAGCAAAACGTAACGAAGAAACACATCTTAATCAAATTGAGATTCATAATGTGGAAAAAAGAGTATGAAAGAAAAAAAATTCGTTTGGAGTGTTAACCACTTTTACCACACAAAAAAAAAAACAAACTAATAAAACTATTTCACTACTTTCCTTGAAGTTTGTATCTTCCGATGACGCTTGTTTAAGTCGTGTTTCAGCTTTGTCTTGTCTGAACCTCCGAAGTATGTAGCGGCGCCTAAGAATCCGGTCTGAGTTCCGTCGCTGTCATTGTCAATGTCTCCTTCGATCGTTAATCCTTCGATCCTAGCCGCAATCGACTCCCCTTTAACCCCAACATCCACATCTATATATTCAACATTATTTTAACGATTTTTGTTGTTGCTGCTTAAGGTCAATTTTACAAATTATATTTAGAACATTCACAATGGGGAGTTCTTAACATGAGTATCTAAAATTAAAATAATAAAAAATTAGAAAAGTAAGAAAGAGAGTGTTATGGAGTTCTTAATAAGAAACTTGAGTATCTTAAATAAGAACCCTTGGTGTCTTAATAAAATACCCACTTCACATGTGTCAACATATAATTTGTTGTATAATTTTTGAAAATTAAATTTTAATTATATAATAAACTAAATTGAAAATATTAATTTAATATTGCTAAGAACCCCATGTTAAGATACCCACCAAAGCAGATGCTCTTATAGAGCAACTAAGAGCATATACATTGAGGATTTTAGGAGAGTTCTTAGCACGGGTTCTTAGGCAAAACGATTAAAAAATATTATTTTTAAGAACTCCCCTAAGAACCGATCCTTAGTTAAAAACCCCTCCTTAAATGTTCACGTTGACGTGGCAGCGTGTGATTGGTTCATTTTTTTTTTTGATTTTTCTTTTCTTCCATCCAGAAAAAAAAATATTAAAAAAATGCTAAAACCCCAAATGGGGGTTCATTGATGTTTATGGTCTAAGTAATTAAAAATGTTTTGTACATGTGCAATCATTTAAGTTTGCCATAATGATCCTATTTCTATGTTTCCTTAGCCAGGTAAATTCTATATGTCGATATCCAATCTAAATTCTTACAATAAAAATCCATACTGATTATCACATGCATGTTATCTGTCATGTAAATTCATGCATAGAACTAGAACATAATATATAATAGCCTAAAATGGAATGTTTTCACATATATAGAATCGAACCAATAGATGATAAAGTCTAATTACGTTACGTTCATCGTGAATATAATGTATACGTACATACCTGGATTAGAGAAAACCCAAAGGACGAGAGCACAAGCGAGAAGGACAAAAGGGATTATGTGAACAGCATTTTCGGCAAACTTGGCACGTGACTTCTCTTTCTTTGTCTCCTGTTGGCCGGTCGGATCGTATGTAGCCGACTCGTCTTCGTCTAGGCCCTTCCACAATCCCTTTGGCGCAGACCAAGGAACCGAGTAATCCTCATTCACACGGTTCCAGCTTGCGGATCGGTACATATTTTGCGTATGCTCCAATCTTGTTGTGTACTAACTAAGGATCGAATCAGTTTCTTTACATAAAAAAAAAAACTAATTAAGTCTAAAAATTCAATAAGTTTGTGCGGGCGTTGATGTTTTCAAAGCGAGTTCGTTACTAAAATATCCTTAACAAATTTTCTATATTATTTGGTGGCGGATTTAGGCCAATGGATTCGGTGAGTTCGGATCGAAGCTATGACTCCGTCAAATATACATTAAGATGCTATCTCAATTTCAGTGAGTTTAATAATGAAGGAAATGTTTTGATTCCATAAAAAACAGTATTTTTGGAATTTCAATTCAAAACATATTATGCCTATGATCTCTATACATGTCCACGTTATCACACAGGCTAAACACAGAAGGACATGTACCGAGCTATATATAACGCGTGTCAAACCAAACCGGTCTATCTTCCTCTTACACCCTCTGAAAGCTGAGGTGAACCTCAGCAAGATGAAGAAGAAATGTTTAACCTTTTATTGATATACTTTTCTTAAACGATTACAAAGTAAGAAGGAAGCTTTTATACTAAGTCTTTGTAATCGCATGATGCCTTAATGGTCTGCGTTAGGTGTCGATCATCAAGCCATTGCATCTTGATCAAGGGCTTGAAATCTGTTCTGAGTGTTGACCGGATAGGACTGATGAGCTGTATTGATCCGTTGGTGCATCTTATCAACAAAGGCTCCTTCTGGTTTGCTTTTGTACGGTGAAGAAGACAAAACCAGGGGAGCTGTTTGAGCATTTGATCTTGGCGCACAAGGCTTGTCTGGGCTTGAAGTGGCATTGGGCTTCTTCTCGTAACGGCCCAAGATACCTTTGTATGTTGATGAAGTGAGGTCGTTTTGAGCAGACGACTCACTGAATTTTGACAGAGGAGCTGCGTCTCTGTTATTATCCCCTCTCAAAGTCGGTGTCTCTCGTTCCTGAACACCGAGTTTGTATCGCAAACTGCAAAAAGCATCATAGGGCAGGGACTTTGTGAAGATGTCAGCAAGTTGCAGGCTAGATGGAACATGCTTGACCACCAGGCTGCCCAAGGCAACTCGTTCTCTTACATAATGGTAATCAGTCTCGAAATGCTTTGTCCGTTTGTGGAAAGCAGGATTTGCAGTCAGATAAATAGAGGAAAGATTATCACCGAAAAGCTGAGGCGTAACGGGTAGAGATACTCCAAGTTCACGTAAGAGGATGCTAAGCCATGACATTTCAGACGCAGCCTCGGATAGAGCTCTGTATTCTGCCTCAGTGGAGCTCTTGGAGACTGTCGGTTGTTTCTTGGATGACCAGGAGATCAGATTCTGTCCGAGAAAGGTACAAAAACCACCTGTTGATCGTCGTGTCTCCGGACATCCTGCCCAATCACTGTCACTGTAAGCTCGGAGTGTGCAATCTGAGTTGCTGCTGAATGAAATTCCCATTGAGGTTGTTCCTTTAACATAGCGCAGAATCCGTCTGAGATTAGTGTAATCTGCAACGGAAGGCATGTGCATTTTCTGGCACACGTAATTGACTGCGAATTGAATGTCCGGACGGGTTATGGTCAGATACTGAAGCTTACCAGCAAGGCTTCGGAAGTGGGTTGGATCAGAGAAGCATTCTTCCTGGCCTGGAACCTTATTCAGTTGCAGAGGCAAAGGGGTTGGCATTGGGTGACAATCCGCAAGAGCTGCTATCTGGACAAGATCTTCGGCATACTGTTGCTGCGAGAGAAATGTACCATGCTGGTCAAAGTGCACCTGAACCCCAAGGAAGTAATGAAGTCTTCCTAAGTCTTTCATTCGAAACTTGTTGCTTAGCTCCAGAAGCAGTTTCTTCAACACAGCTGAGCTATTGCCTGTTATAGCCATGTCGTCAACGTATAACAGAAGCATTATCACATCCTTGGCTTTTGAGTAGATGAAGAGGGATGGGTCTTTGATGCTGCATTTGAAACCAAACTCAAGTAGGAAGGAGCTGAATTTGTCGAACCAGGCTCGTGGAGATTGCTTGAGTCCATAGAGGGCTTTGTGGAGATGACACACATGTGTAGGTTTCTCTTTATCTACAAACCCGGCAGGTTGCTTCATATACATTGTTTCCTCCAAATCACCATGAAGAAACGCGTTCTTTACATCCATTTGCTTAACTTCCCACTTCATTATTGTAGCTAGATGTAGAACTGTTCTGACTGTGGCTGGCCTTACCACTGGTGAATATGTTTCTAAGTAGTCAATCCCCTCTTCTTGGTTGAACCCTTTTGCAACTAAGCGGGCTTTGAGCTTGTCAAGTGATCCGTCTGCCTTGAGCTTTGTCCGGAACACCCACTTGCTTCCTATTACGTGCATATCACGAGTGTAAGGAACCAAGCTCCAAGTGTTTGTCTCATCACAGTTGCTCATTTCTTCCTTCATCGCCTCAAGCCAACCGGGATGCTTCTTTGCCTCACTCACAGTTTTTGGATCCGGAAATTTGACCTTGCGAGTAAGAAGGGCATACCGTGGGTTTGGTTTAAAGATCCCTTGCTTAGCTCTAGTGACCATTGGATGTGTGACAGGTTGAGGAGCAGCTGGTGTTGGACTAGCAGTGTGTGCTGGAGCTTGAGGACTGCTGTGATGAGAGGAAGGAGAACTATGCGGCGTTGGTGATTCTGTGTTAACGTTGTTGTGAGTCTGTTGAACTATCACCGTAGCTGTTTGAGCAGGCGATGGCTGAGAGGCTCGTACTATGGGCAGAGTAGGAGAGCAGTTGTCAGTGTTCTGCTGGTAAGGTTGAGGCATGAAGCTTTTCTGCCAAGCGGCAAGAGATGGTGTTGCAGCAACAGTGTGTTGATGGCTGTAGACAGAGCTGAATGGAAATGTTAGCTCATCAAATATGACATGACGATCGATAAAAACCTTACCAGTTGGTGGGTAGAGGCACCTATAGCCTTTATATTTCTCATTGTATCCGAGGAAGACACAGTGTAAAGACCTTGGATCAAACTTGTTTCTTGCATATGGTCTTAATGTTGGATAGCAGGAGCAACCGAATGTACGCAGAGCTGAGTAATCAGGTTGTTTGCCATACAACACTTCATGAGGGCTTCTGTGATCAGTAAGAGCAGGCGATGGTAACAGGTTGCTCAGGAAATTGGCTGTGTAGAAAGCCTCAACCCAGAAACGACTTGGCATTTTGCTCTGAAACAACATGCTTAAACCGAGCTCAGTGAGATGTCTGTGTTTCCTCTCAGCTAGTCCATTTTGCTGAGGGGTGTAGGGACACGAGATATGTTGTTGTATCCCTAAGTTTTGCAGATGTGTAGTGAACTGTGAGCTGACAAATTCTCCACCACCATCACATTGAAAGACTTTGATTTTCTCAGACAACAAATTTTCCACTAGCTTCTGAAATTTAACAAAGGTGGGAAAGAACTCTGATTTATTCTTTAATGGGTAGAACCAACAGAACCTTGAATAGTGATCTACAAAGACTACATAGTAACGGAATCCTTGTACAGAAACAACAGGAGATGGCCCCCATAAGTCAGAGTGAACTCTTTCTAATGGTTTTACAGCAACAAAACTAGATGGTGCAAAAGGCAGCTTGCAACGCTTTCCAAGGTGGCAGGATTCACACACCAATGAAGAGCGCCTGGAGATGTCTATTGCTTTATTCTGGTGGAGTAGTTGAAGAACTTGTGAGTGGGGATGTCCAAGCCTCCTATGCCATACTTCATCAGTTGCAGAAGCTTGCCGAGTGGAGTAATGAGCCTGGTGCTGGAAACCCCCAAACTGATACAGTCCATTAAGTGTCTTTCCTGACCTCAGTAACCTGTTTGTGAACTTGTCCTTTATACAAACACCATCAGAGTCAAATTCAAACTTGCAGGGATAGTCATTTGTGAGTCTTGAAACTGATAGAAGGGACTTAGAGATTTTAGGACAGACAAGAACATCATGGAGTGGTAGATTACCTGAGGTAGAAGGTAGATCAGCAGCACCAATGTGGGTTATGGGAAGGTATGAGCCATCACCGACTAACACTGAGTCATTTCCCTGATATGGCTGCGCAGAGTTCAGATGATGAAGCCTGTTTGTGACGTGAGCAGAGGCGCCCGAGTCCGGAAACCATTCTTGACCAGATTGATCAGAGACATCAGTTATCCTTAAGGCTGTCATGGCATGAGGATGTTCCTCATCCTGGTAACTGTTGTTGAACCTGTGCCAGCAACGCAGAGCTTGGTGTCCAGTACGTCCACAGATTTGGCAGATAGGACGGTCGCCATTGTCGGATGAAGCAGAGCTTCCCTGGTAGGAGAGTTGTTGATGAAATCCTCTGCCTCTGGTAGAGAAGGATCCACGACCTCTGCCACCATTGAACCTCCTGTTTGACTGTCCACGACCTCTGTTATTGTAGTACTGTGGCGACTGATACGAGCGAGAAACATTGAAAGCCATGTGTGGGGAAATTTCAGATCCAACTTGATAGCTTTGCAACCGGTCCTCAAAGCTGCAAAGACGAGGTGTGATTTCTTCAAGAGAAGGGGTGGGAAAAGCGTCCATCTGACCCTCAATGCTTGTCATGATTGGTTCATAGTCCTTACTGAGTCCATGAAGAGCAGCAAAGACCTTCATCTTTTCCGAAACAGGATGGCCAATCGAAGTAAGTTGGTTGCAGAGATTTTTCACCTCGTTCAGATATTCACGCATTGGTTTCTCGTTCTTTGTGATTGTTTGAAGACGACGTTGAAGTTCAAACAGACGAGATGAGGAGACTCTGTTGAAATGGTTTGAGAGACAGTGCCATACCTCCTGAGCCGACGTGCAACCAACCACCAAGCCAAGAATATCCTCAGAAAGAGATCCTACTAGCCACGAGAGTACCACTTGATCTGTTTGAATCCAGGTGTTGTATTCCGGGTTTGGTGACTCAGAGGAGATCCATCTAGTTGAGTGAGACGGAGTGTGGATGGTGGTTTGAGCGTTTGACCGGTGATGAATCCGAGCAGACGATGGCCAGAGAGAAAGGACTCGAACTGAAATTTCCATAGAAGATAATTCTTTTCTGTGAGAGTGACTGTGACGCAAGTGGTGATGTTGAGAGAAGGAGCAGTAACAGGGCTTATAGGTGGGTCGACCATAGCTCTGATACCATGAAAGCTGAGGTGAAACCTCAGCAAGATGAAGAAGAAATGTTTAACCTTTTATTGATATACTTTTCTTAAACGATTACAAAGTAAGAAGGAAGCTTTTATACTAAGTCTTTGTAATCGCATGATGCCCTAATGGTCTGCGTTAGGTGTCGATCATCAAGCCATTGCATCTTGATCAAGGGCTTGAAATCTGTTCTGAGTGTTGGCCGGATAGGACTGATGAGCTGTATTGATCCGTTGGTGCATCTTATCAACAAAGGCTCCTTCTGGTTTGCTTTTGTACGGTGAAGAAGACAAAACCAGGGGAGCTGTTTGAGCATTTGATCTTGGCGCACAAGGCTTGTCTGGGCTTGAAGTGGCATTGGGCTTCTTCTCGTAACGGCCCAAGATACCTTTGTATGTTGATGAAGTGAGGTTGTTTTGAGCAGACGACTCACTGAATTTTGACAGAGGAGCTGCTTCTCTGTTATTACCCTCGACCAACGTGTCAGAACTCGACCAGTCCTTGATTCTAAGGGTGTCAATGAACCTATCCCCTTGAGAGATGTCATTCTTGACAAGAAAATCAAGAAAATCGTTAAAGCTGCTCTCTCTATACCGAACCGGATTTTCATTGTTGACCAACTGGTCCGGTACACTCATCTTATCGTCCATACCCAAACTATGCAGGCTCGCGAGGGAGATTCTCGTCTTCTCTTCATTTAGTGTAACTTTGTGAACGACGCTCTTGTATAATCCATTGCTTAACACCTCCACATGGTCACCAATATGGACCTATTAAAATAAAGCAATATAGAAATAGAGTCGTGATATTAACAAAAACAATAAAATAAATAAATAGCTTCCGGTTAACGTGTAATATAATTCCCTTCATTTTCGGTTTTGGCCTAAACCGGTTGTTGGTTGTAAATTATTAACGTAATTTCCTTCGGTTTAGATTTAAACCGGAATAGTGGAACGTACCTTGAGTACACCTTTGACTTCTGGGACAAGAACCCAGCGGCCAGAGCTATCATCGTGAGCCGACTGATCAAAGATCTCGAGACCGGTCAAGTTCTGTAGAAGGATGGTGATGCAACTGTAGTCTGAATGGGGCGGCAGGCCTAGCGCCGTTTTAGGGTCCGGACACGGTGGATAACAGTTAACAGCCATGACTTGCATGCCGTTTGCATCCATCCGAGACGACAGGTAGTCTCTCCCTAGTCCTAAGCTTTCCGTTATTGCTCCCATTATCTCGAGAGATAGACTCCTCACTTTTTTTTTTTTTTTGAAAAAAGGTTTTCGTATTGAAATGCATAAACAAAATACATAGCTATGACTTCAAGTCATACAGTTTTTTAGAGCAGATGATACATACAAAGTAAATCGTAGTCTAGCTTAAGTCTTGAAAGTTCAAAATAGATCAAAATAAGTTAAAAGAGGTTGGAGTTAAAGAGACACAACTCACTAAATCCTTCTAAGTGACTTGGCCACGTCCACCTTTGCCGCGTCCACCTCGGCCTCGACCACGGTTTCCACGACCACCAACTATAGTCCAATTCATTTCTTGAACTTTTAGAGTTGGTTTGATTTGTCTACCACCTCTACTTGTTTGAGTAGATGAATCGTCAAACATGTTGTTTTGGTCCAAAAGAGCAAATTGGTTTCCCTCTAAACTCATACTAAATTCTTTTTCTTCAGTAGTACATATAGTCATCTCTGAGGTAAGTGGAGTTGAGTCTAAATCTGAGAGTAGTAAAGAGAGAGGGTTACTTTGCTTACTTATTGTGGCATCTTGAGCAACCTTAGTGATGGGTGTCGAGTCTTGAACTATTGGACCAGCATGGAACGAGGCTTCATTCAGTTGGACAATCTCTGTTGCAGAAGTATTGTTAACAGTATCTGTCGAGTTTGCTTCAATCTCACTAGATGTTAAAATATCTTCAACAGTTGTTGGAGATTCTAGCGCAGGTTCTGAATTACATTGTGGAACAACCAGTGGAGATTCTAGAGCAGGAGCTGAGTTACATTGTGGAACACTGATTGAGATTCCAATAGTTGGACTAGTTGTCTCGCTCACTGAAATAACATCTATAGGTGTAGCAAAATCAGCTTGAGGAGAAACATGTTTAGCGACTGATTTCTGGGCATCACTAGAGATGAGACCATTTTCTTTAGCAGAACCAGAGGCGACATTATGAATCCCAAGACAATGAGAAGCTTTATGCCCAAGTTGGCCACAACAGCTACACTTAGAAGGCAGCCATGAGTATAACACATTAACCATGGTGATGGAGTCACTTTTGTCTTCAAGAGCCACCCTTTGCGGGAAAGGTTTGTTAAGTTTCACCTCCACTAGAATTTTTGCCTCCCCCATTTGTGTGGGATCAAGCCAAGGCTTGCTTGTTAGCATGGGTTCTCCAATTCCTGAGGCGATCCAGTTTATGCCCTTAATTGAATACAACTGATAAGGTATGTTCTGAAGCGTTAGCCATACCGGGATAGTAGAGATTTCTGGTAAAGTAATAGTAGGGGAAGGACTCCATGGTGAGACAAACATCAAGCAATCATCTATATGCCAAATACCTCTCTCTATAACCCATTTCCGAGTTGTTTCATCAGGTATATGAAATAGGTATGATGATTCTCCTAACTTCCGAGTGAATATTCGACACTTACGACCCCAAATTCTGGTAGCAACAGCATGTATAAGACTTCCTGATGGAGCTTTACAACGGTAGAACTGACCTACAACAAATTGGTTCTGGTTCTCTATACCTTCCAATAAGATATGACTGGGGATACTAACCTTAGGAGTGCCATCTTCCATATAAACAGGAGTTGTTACTCTTCTAAGGTTACACACTGCTTTCATTTTGGCTGCCCAAGGATACTCGTGAGAAGCTTCAATGACCTCTTGAGTAATTGGCTGGGCCTGTATTTCGCTAGAGAACTTTACAGAAACTGGAGCTCTCCTACTTGTTGTCTGATTTGATGCGTTCAGTGACGGCCATTGTTCATTTCCGGAGTTGATGGAGGAATGAACATCCTCACGACCTTGAAGGAGAGATGGTGCATTTTTCTCAACCGCAGGAAATAACGCAGCAATTTTAAATGGTGAGGCCCATGCTCCCTGTGGTTTGTGAGAGAGAGGTTGAATAGTTGAAGAGACCACAGAAACCGAGCCATTTCCAGCTTTTGGCAGAGGCAAAGTTTTAGCTTGCTGGGATGAATTACCATTGATGTTAACCTGTTTGCCATTAGCTTTTGCTAAAGCTTGAGGAACAACTATGATATTCTCCACTGGCTGAAGCATTTCGGGTTGTTCATTTTCACAGTTAGGGGGTGGGGAAGGGGAGGAAACAGTTGCTAACTCAGATTTTTTCAATGTTGAACCAGAATTTTTCATCTCACCATTGAAGAACTGTTCTAAGAGTGAGTATCTAGGAGATTCGTCACTGCTTTCCATAAAACGACCGGGAGATGGCATAAGAGACTCCATAGCACAGTTGAGAATCAATTCCGGAGGTGCAACCCAACCAAATTTGGGATCCAAGACAGAAGGACTTGACAAACTCAAATCTGGACGAGGGAGAACATTGGTCGCAGAGACTTTAGCTAATTCATCCATCGTTGATGAATTAATTGACGGATCCGACATAGAGTTTGGTGGGACCACGAGCTTAGGAGGAGAAGCCATGGAAGGAGAAGAGGGGAGTGGAGGAGAAGACATGGAAGGAGAGGTGGAGAGTAGTTGGCTGGAGAGAGGAGACGTTACCATGTGGAGAGAACGACGTCGACGGAGTAACCACCGGCGGAGCTGAGACGGTCGACGGCAAGCCGTCTAGATGAAAGTTTGGAATTTTTAGGTTTCTTTGTCGCCTTCGAGATCGCCGAATTTGGGGGCGCGTGATGCGCGTGGGTTTTTATCTAGACTCCTCACTTCTTCGCAAAACTTTCCCATTTTTTCCCTAAAATGCGCAAACGTATTTATTCACATAAACACACACATGCTACACGATGGCCGACAAAAAAAACATGCTAACGATGCGTGACCTAAAAAAAATATGCTACGAGAAAAATATGAGTATACGACATTATGACGAATATTTTATACGAAAAATAATATTTTATATTAATTTTGGGTTTGTATACAACAATGGAAAATATAAAACTGTGAAAATATTTAATTTCTGTAATGAATAAGATAACATATATTATATATAAAAAGGTTGAATAAGATAACATGTTTGCTAAGAGAAGTCTAACAGCATGTCCAATGAAGTTTTTTACCCATTCTTAACACCAAAACTTAGGTAGATTTAATTTAAAAAAAAAAAAATTTGTTTTAAAACTTAAGAAACGAATTCTTAAATTTTTATAAGAGCATGTCCATCCGTGGACTTCTGTGGTGGGGTTCTTAAGGAATTTAAAATTAACTCTTTTTTTGAAATTTAAAAAAAAATTTGACTAATCATGGCTCGCCACGTCACGTAAACAGTGGAGAGCAGGATTCTTAAAGTCTCTTAGCTAAGGAATTTTTGTGGGAGGGAGGGGAGGTTTCTTAAATTTGCCTAGGAAACAGCGCTAAGAAATCTACTTAAATTTGCTTAGGAAACAGCGCTAAGAAACCCACTAAATACCCCAATGGACGTGCTCTAAGGATCGTTTCTAGCACAGAAACCTAGGATTTGTCGGATGTAGCAACTGCTAATTGGCTGTTTTTTTTTCTTTTTTTTTCAGTTTTCCAGAAAAACAAAAAATATTAAAATAATATCAAGTAACTCTAAGGGTGGGTAACACCATTGTGAATGGTCTAAGTGATACAGACATACAATCCATTAGGTCAACAAGAAATAGAACAAAAAGCGCCGCTATATATAAGCAATATTGTTATTTATTTTTTAGATGCAATGTATAATGACCCTTTGGTAAATAAAAAGGTATAGTGACCTAAATGTTTTTTTTTTTTTTTGAACAATATAGTGACCTAAATGTTAAAAAAAACATATATGTATTAGTGACCTAATCAGTGACATACGGACTATATAAATAATTAAACATGATTATCATGAATACGTATGTACAGTATATTATAATACCTGTATTCAGGTGGGTTTTGAGGCCAGAGGTGAATCCAACGATGAAGAGGATGTGCATAGTGCTTTAAAAATATCCTCCAGAACTGGATCTTATCCAAACCGTCCTTGAGACTAGTAGTGTACCGAACCGGTGCATACACATCCTTCGACATAAACTTCTTTTTCTCCTTCGCCGGCAGCTTGAAGAAGCCGTTCGCAACCTCCAATGCCTCGTCTAGTATGTTCTGGTTGATTCCATGGTTCACTATCTAAATATATCAAGCGAAGCCAAAAACAAAAATGAACCATTTAAGACTGGGAGGAGAACCGGAAAATGTTGATAAACATCCTGAGAAAATTAACCAAGAATCTCCCTTTAAACCGGGTTTGCCCCGGCATGTGACAGCAACGTCACTTGTCACGTGTTAAATATAAGAGAGCTGATATTTATTTTTGCAATGACTAAGAGAACTGATATTTTGACCGACTAAGCTGATATGTAACTTGACCCATTTAAAATAGAAACATATATGACACAAGCTATTTTGACTATACTGAAATCATGGTTTAGCCAAAAGATTTCTAAAGAATAATTATTTCTTATAACATTTTTAAGGGACATAAATTATATTTTATTCGTTTCATAATAAAGATCGTTTTGATATTTTTTTACATAAATTAAAAATATATTAAATTTTCTATTTTACCTCTAACAACTAATTTGACTTTTGGTATCTTTATTTTTTGTTGGTTAATACTAAGATTAAAATTGATAATTTATGTCAAAAATTGCATTGAAAATATAAAACGACACTTCTTTTGAAACTAAAAAACAATTCTACAAAGACACTTATATAAAATATAACGTACTTGAAAAAACCCGAAAAGCTGACATGCTGATCTTAGCTCTTGAATAACCACTCGACGCTCATCATCGCTGCCTTTCAAGCGAGAAATATCGATCGTTGGTACGGTTTCAGAATCTGAATCGAGCGCATCACGTGGCTCGTATGAAGGTGGGACAACGTAACAATCGGGCACATATTGTAAACTCCTCTCTTGTGCAGAATTCCCCATCTTGAATGTACTTGAACTCGCACCTTTCTCATTCTCCATTGTTATGGTTTGAATTGAGTGTTGAGTGGGAGTGACTCCTCTATTTATACACCCGTCTAATGAGTAATGATTTTCAGAGTTACAATAAATATATGACGGTCGAATCCAAAATTCAAAATTATTTAATTATTCGTTTGTTGGATGATCTAGTGCATGTGTAAGTGTAACTGTCAAGTGTGTATGTGTACCAATACAATATCATAATGAATATACATATGTCGTAAGAAATATATAAGACTGACCAAATACATATATGACGGGGGGCATTAATACGATTTATGTTGGGATATAGTGTATAAACATATAGTATGATTTATTTAATGGATATTAATTCCATTCATTGTACCATATACAAAAGAAAACTTTCCGCAAAAAGCATCCTCTTGTCCGGATTTTAAGCCGTAATAAATACGTTGTCACTCATCTGGATATATAGATAAAAAATCCAGCATGTCGATATGAATTTGTCTGGATTCTTTAAAGAGATGAAATAGTTATATGGTCTTGCGTGAGGTCTAGGTAGAATGTATTGCGCCGGTTCCTTCATGCAATGGGAAGCTTTTCTTTTTTGTCATTAATTAACCTTATGACCCTATAAACTTTTAAGACAAACAAACTGGAATAAAAGTAACATACAACATCTTATATAATGGAACATATGAAGTAATAAAATAAGAGACTCTTTCAACCTTTTTAAGAAATTCATATGACTAAAAAATATTATTTATTATATTTTTTATGGATAATTTTTTTTTTTTTGAGAGATTCCCACTAAAATGCTCTAACTAACACAAGTATTTAACGCTAAATACATAACAACACATTGATCTTTTTTTATCGGACAATTAGCATGATTCTAATGTTCGATAGAAAATAAAATTTAAGAGTGACCTTGTATCAAGTAAAATAAAAATAAATTTTAAGTGATTCTAGTGACATTATTTTAGTAAGTTTAGAAGTTTGTATACATATTAAACTTCACAATAGGTAGACAAAACTTGCAAATACAAAAAAATTGGTTATCGAGAAAATTAGAAGTTATATTTTTAGGACAAAACAATTGTTTTCTTGTAGTTGTTTCAAAAACAGCGACTATTTTTTCCACTAAAATCAATAGTTTTTTTTTTCTTTTTCCATTTTATGCATTTTCCAAAAAAAAATATAGAAAGGAGTTATAAGGGTAATTCTCCGGAAGCATATTAGGTGGGTTTGGTGGAGAGAAACACTCATTAATCGAGAAGTTTCAACACCCCTCCGATGCCAATTTCCAAGCCTAATGGAGTATATTCAAAAAGATGAGAAATGGTACATAATAATTAAAAAGCATATAGTATATATGTTAAAATTAACCTGTGATAATAATCTAATAGTTTACTCTTGTTGGTTTAGTACCACTATTTGATTTTATTTTTGTTATATATTGTATTATATGTACCTTAGCTGTTTTTTAGCATTGTCAAATGGAACTAGTTGTCCAATGTCATCATGATTTAGCCATTTAGGGTTGCGGATTTTACCTAACAACACAAAAATCGTATGAATTATGAAACACGAAAAGATCGTTAAGAAAATAAAAAGCAAAGGCCAGGGAACAAAGCAATCATTTATGTTATGGTGGTTGTGATATTAGGTTATCCACATATGAGCAACCTTATTAGTCTATGCCCTATACGGCTATACACACATATTTATATATATTTACAGTCACGCATATATGCATCTATGCAACAATAATAATAGAAGAAAACTAAAACTTAACTTCTTGAAACAAAAATATACAGTTGCGTGAATTATGGATAAAACGTCGACGATGCTATTTCTTTTCAAACTCTTCATCATTTTTGGGATTTCAGTAATAAGAAGATGCAATGCAACGACATACTTTGTGGGAGACACCTCCGGTTGGGACATAAGCTCCGATCTTGATTCTTGGACTTTGGGCAAGCGGTTCTCTGTTGGTGATGTTCTAAGTAAGTATCAAATTTACCTACACACATTTTAATACTTGCATCCATTGACCATCTAAAAACACATATCCATTAGCCAATACTATATCTTACAAAAAAAACACTTGAACAATGTATACTTATTATATAAATGCATTAAGTCTAATGATATAATCTATCTATAATTGCAAGTGTTCCAATATTCATCAACGCATAGTGTCTACGAAGTGGCGAAAGACAACTTCCAAAGCTGCAACACTACGGAACCGATCCGTACGTTCACAAATGGGAACACGACCGTTGCTCTGTCCAAACCGGGAGACCGGTTCTTTGTCTGCGGTAACCGGCTCCATTGCTTCGCTGGTATGAGGCTACAAGTCAATGTCGAGGGCAATGGCCCATCTCCGGCCCCTGTGGGAGCTCCCGGAGCCTCCCCAGCAGGAATTCTTCAACCGTCTTCTAAGAAGAATAACCCTGCGACCGGGGTTGCTAGCTCGGCTGCCCGCTTTGGTGGCTGCCGTGGGAGAGGTAGTATAGGGATTTTTGTATATCTGATGGTTTTTTCTTTTCCATTGATATGGACATATATGAGTAAACAACTAAAATGAGAGTTTTATACCCAAAAAAAAAAAATTAAAATGAGAGTTTTCATATACATTACATGCACATACATATGTTTCCCCTGTTTTAAATGCGTACGAGTATTTGTATTCCGTTATTTGGTTTAGTTTTATATATGTTTGGTTTTCTGGTTCATTCGGTTTGAAGAGTTATGACTAAATAAAAACCGAAATGTATTGGTTCGACTATGTGAAAACCTTTGTTTGGTTTGGTGTATTTTTTTTTTTTTTTTGTTATATATAAGTTTAGCACCCATCTATTAGTTCAGTCTTTACATGTTCTCTAAAGTATGATCGGCCCAACAAAAAATAAGTTAAGTTAGTCCATAATCAAAAAACAGCTTTGCTCGGCTCGGCTCGGGATCAGACCTGTCCAGCTCGATTCAATCGCAAATTCAGACCAACTCTGCTCAACTAATAAACAAGATGTGGTCAGTTTGGCCCACTTTTCACTTGAAATACGGTATGTTCTTCACGAGTTCGGCAAAGAATTAACGATCCGTATAAAAGTACCACTGTATTTACTATAAATAGGTTGTTTAAGTATACATAAATGTAACTTTTATAATTTATGCACTTCATTATTTTTTTTATAACTCGCTAATTCCATTACATAGAACTCGCTGTATGATCGATTCATTTGCACAATAATTTTTGTTTTATATTTTTTTTCGTCAATCAAGTTATAAACACATATTGGTTTGATTTCGAATTAAAGTTCTGGTTCAAATCATATACAACTTAATTTGGTTCGGTTTAGGGAATAGGCATATACACTCGCCGTTAAAACGCAAACGCGGCTTACTGGAAGACTCGTGTCCCGTTTCGCAGCATCTGTCTCGTGTCCTCTTCTTCCTCCTCTCTCTAGAAATTTCTCCATGAACATACTCAGCAGGTTGGGTTTGGGATCAGGTGGGCAAACAAGTATGGATCCTTCTCCAATCGCTCAGGGAAACGATGATGACGCTCCGGCACCGGGAAATCAGTTTGCCCAATTCGGCGCCGGATGTTTCTGGGGCGTGGAGCTGGCGTTTCAGAGGGTCCCGGGGGTGACTCAGACAGAGGTTGGATATACCCAAGGGATCACCGACAATCCTTCATACGAGGATGTCTGTTCTGGCACCACGAACCATTCCGAGGTTGTTAGGGTTCAGTATGATCCCAAAGACTGCAGCTATGAGTCTCTGCTTGACTTGTTCTGGTCTAGGCATGATCCCACCACCTTGAATCGCCAGGTACGTTATATGATTTTGGTGGGTTTCTCTTAACTCGCCGAAAGATTTAAACTTTGTTGGAGATTACTGAGGTTGAGATGTATCCGGTTTAGACTTTTGTTTCTGAATTCTGTGAAATTGAGATGGATTTGAAGTGCCTGAGACTTGGTTTGCATTAGGGATTTCTTGATTTTTCTCAAATTTGATGGCTTTCTGGTTTGCATTAGGGATTTCTGACCATTTGTATCCTGAGAATTATCTTGATAAGTGTTACTATCACATAACCTTCTTTTGACTGATGACTTAACTGTGATCAGGGAAATGATGTGGGAACCCAATACCGATCTGGGATATACTTCTACACACCAGAGCAGGAGAAACTAGCCCGAGAATCACTTGAACGTCACCAGCAACAAATGGAGAGGAAGATTATGACTGAGATCTTACCTGCTAAGAAATTTTACAGAGCGGAGGAGCATCACCAGCAGTATCTGTCAAAGGGTGGACGGTTTGGCCATGGGCAGTCCACTGCCAAAGGCTGCAACGACCCAATCCGTTGCTACGGTTAAAAGCTGAGTTCCTCTCTGCGTCTCTCCCAAAACAGAGGATGTTAGGGGGTGTTTGTGTAAGAACTGATGAGGTTATGGAACTACTTATTTGGAATTTTATTTGCAATTCTGTAATATTGATAAGTTGCACAATAAGAACATAAAACCAATCATCATATCAAGTTTAACGTATCGTTTTCAATAAAAAAAAAATTGTAGAGAAAGAAAGTGTAGTGAGATTTTGATGAGGTTAATATGCCAAAGCAAAGATGTTTGTATCTCTCTCTATGTGACCAACTTCTCAGGTTTGCTTGGATTGGAAGCTTCTTTTCTCGGCAGTTTCTTGACAAAGAAGCAGAGTGGTCTTTTTTCAATTTTGATAAGAGAGTCATCATTTCTACTAGTTTGAAAGATTCAAAATGATATGGTTAAACTTAGGAATGTGTATAATCAAAAACGAAAAGTTTTAAATGTTAATTGCAAAGAACAAGAAAATTTCTCTCCACCAAATATTAAACTCTCAAAAATCAATTACACATTTAAAATGAATGTATGAATGAGCTTCATACTACACGTCCAATTTGTATCCATCAAAGTTCATTATAAATCAAGTCTATTATAGATCAAGCGGTGGACGTCTCTCAACTCAGCCGCAAGAGAGTTAGACACGTTTTCCTTTGATAAATTTTTTTAAAAAAATGATAACGTTTTACTTTATTTTTTGTGAAAAAAATATTTAGTGAAAACTATTACTAAGAGATCATCAAATGTTTTATCTTATATATGTAAATCAGTTAATGTTCCAAAACAAAATCCAATTTACAATAAGATTTATTCTCGATTATCTAATTTTCGGTAACTAAATCCTAAAAATGTCATTTAGAATGTCAATCTTGCCTTGTAAAAGTCATCTTGAATTGGCAGTACATTGGCCTTTCAATGACAAAGAAAAAATTGTAGAGAAAGAAAGTGTAGTGAGTTTTTGATGAGGTTAATATGCCAAAGCAAAGATGTTTGTATCTCTCTCTATGTGACCAACTTCTCAGGTTTGCTTTGATTGGAAGCTTCTTTTCTCGGCAGTTTCTTGACAAAGAAGCAAAGTGGTCTCTTTTTCGATTTTGATAAGAGAGAGTCATCATTTCTACTAGTTTGAAAGATTCAAAATGATATGGTTAAACTTAGGAGGGTGTATAATCAAAAACGAAAAGTTTCAAGAGAAAAAGCATAAAATAGCACAAAAAACATATCTTATCATAAATATAGCACCAAGGGAAATAATTCACATTTTTAGCATTATTTTAATTACAAAGACTTTTATAACATTATATAATTTATGGTTTAGGGTTAATTATTTAGGGTTTAGGGTTTATTATTTAGGGTTTAGGGTTTAGTATTTAAGGTTTAGGGTTTATTATTTAAGGTTAGGGTTTAGTATTTAGGGTTTAGGGTTTAGTATTTAAGGTTAAGGGTTAGAGCTAATTTAGTGACAAGACATATTTTTGTGCTATTTTTATGATTTTTCTTCCTTGGTGCTATATTTTTGACAAGTCATATTTTTTGTGCTATTTATGCGATTTGCCCAAGTTTTAAATGTTAGTTGCAAAGAACAAGAAAATTTCTCTCCACCAAATATTAAACTCTCAAAATCAATTACACATTTAAAATAAATATATGAATGGGGCTCATACTACACGTCCAGTTTGTATCTATGTATTGTGAAACATGATCTCTCGTAACTTTTTTAAAAAAAATTATGAAACTAGACAATATAACTAGCATATATTCGTACATAAAAGTCTCATTTTCTCCCAATTCATACCGCCATAAAAATTCATTACAAGTCAAGTCTATTATAGATCAAGCGGTGAGCGTCTCTCAACTCAGCCGAAAGAGGGTTAGACACGTTTTCCCTTTGATAATATTTTTTTTTTTAAATGATACCGTTTTACTTTATTTTTTTGTGTAAAAAAAATATTTAGTGAAAACTATTACCAAGAGATCATCAAATGTTTTATTTTATATATGTAAATCAGTTAATGTTCGAAAACAAATTCCAATTTACCATAAGATTTATTCTCGATTCTCTAATCTTCGGTTTTCCCCGATTTCACAAAAATTAAATCCTAAAAATGTCATTTATAATTTGGTTTGGTTTACCAAAGTTCAATTGTGTTTGATTTGGTATTCCGTGCAAATTGTGTTCCATTTTAATCAATAATAACATTAATTTAAAGCTTAACGAAACATGTTAAACAAAATTTAGATTACCTAAAAATTGAATGTTGAAACTAGTTAAAAAAAATATTTTTTACAAACAACAAAAATAGCATCTACTAAACATTAAAATATAATAAATCCAAAGGTTTAAGAATTCCAGACTCACATGGCGAAATCTTTTCTTTTGGAGAGTTAAAGGTCCTCCAAGGAGTATTTAACTCCGGAAGAACCCAACGCAGTAATTCAGATTCTTATGAGTTTTGTTAGAAAACAGTTTAATCATGAGCTTTGCTGGGATTATGCATTGCTGGACATGATCAGCTCATGCAGAGTCTTGCATGGACTTGATGATGAGTATCAGACGTTGTGCCCTAGATATTTGTGTGAGATGGTAATGAAAAAAAAAAACATCGGTGTTATCCATTTAGAATGGAAGAAGCCTTGATGTTTATAAAAGAAAACGAATTACCTCTTAAAGACCCGAAACATATAAAATTTTATTGTTGTGAACGAAGGACATATACTGAGAATGGAGAAAAATTCAAGATAACAAAAGTGTACAGCTATGACACACTAAAACAAGCACTCAAGCGTCATAAGATACATCCGGTTGCAGCGGGCTTAATTTGTTTTGAAAAATATGATGAACCAAACGTCATCTACCGTGGTCCGCTTTCTCCAGGTTCTAAATACTTGAGTTATCATTTTGTAGTGATGTATGAATACAAAATGATTGATGAAGAAAAGGTAGTTAGATATATTTATGTTTTCTTGCATTTTTTCATTTTCAACATTTTCTCTTAGTTCACAACGATTGAAAATCTTATGCTTCGGGTCTTCCAAAAGTAATCCATTTTCTTTATAAAGATCAATGCATCTTCCATCGTGTATGGATAACACTTATGGTCTTGTGTCTTATCATCTTGACGTGGTCTTTCTTCATACATATTTGGACAATCACACTCACACATGTATCAATTACTATTTTTTATCCTCAATACTTGTGTCATCCTTGTCTACATATAATTGGATCCATGAGAATGGAATGATAAGCAAAGAAAAAAATATATATACATCAACATAAATCAATCTATCAAAATATAAGCAAAAGATAAGCAAAACATGTACGGTTTTCATGGAACTACAATATGCAAATAAAGATGAAAACACTACCATGAGCGTTTCCAACTTATGTTGCTAGATTTTCTAATTGATATTCTTAATTTGATAAAAATATTAAAACTATTCAATATTTACATTATTTGAATATATAATGGCTTAGATTATGGTTGATGATTTTACGATTGCAGTTTTTAAAACTTGTTTTATAAAAAAATTAAGATATATAGATTACTATAAGATGAATTATAATAAATTAATTTGTCTCAGTTATAATTTTTAAAAATCTTTGTGTTCATTAGCAGTCAATTTAAAAGATGAATTAACTAATATAGAAATATTAAAATAAACATAAACAAATACAAAAATAAATAAATGGATTATCTTTCTTTTTTTTTTTACTTTCATAAATATGTAATTATATTTATACAACACTATACATTTGGTTATAATTAAAACACAACTTAATTATATGCATAATGAAAAGTAATTTTACGGTTTTGGCGAAAAACGTGATTTTATGGTTTTGACGCGAAAACACGATTTTACGATTTTAGCAGAAATTGTTTTCTTTGTTGTTTTGTTGTTTTAATAGAAAATATGATTTTTGTAGTTTTGTGGGAAAATATGGTTTTATAGTTTTAAAGAGAAAAAATAGATTAATGAGAAAGTGAAAATGTGAGATTGAGAAAATATGTTAGATTTGGTTTAGTAAAATTAGTTTAAATTTTTTTTTGTTATTTTCGGTTTATATATTTCATTTAAATTTATATTGGTTATAATTTTTTTGGTTTGGATACGGATAACTCATTATCCATTTGAATCCAAACCATTTCAATCCGATTCATTAAAACCATTTATCCATTTTATCCACTACCCCATTTATACCCAATATTTTTATCCATTAGAGTCTATGGATTGAATTGGATTAGGTTGATCCACGAACTTTTATCCATTTTGTCATTCTACATATGATGTTCTATAAAAATATTATTTTAATTCAAAACAATAGTTTAAAACTTACATCACATAACTTTGATAATTATTATTTAATTAAAAATATAATATTATAAATTATTTCTAAACAAAAAAACTTATTAAATGCATTCTCGTATTAAGCACATAATCATCATAATATTTATCTACTAAACTTGTGTTAATTAATTAATAAATTTATTATAAAAATAAAATATAAAAAAATTATTTAAAAAAATATATCCGCGTTTCTTTATTCCAAGTAAAAATTTAGTAAGCTGTTAAATGAAATATATTGTAAGGAAATGTATTGAATGTATTAAATAAATGAAATATATTGATAAGGAATTGATCTATTCGTCAAATTGGCATACTATTAATTACCCTTTTTGTAAACCAATAGAAAGAAGCACACAAAACGCGAAAACAACCTGTCGTTTCAAAGCGACACTCTTTGAGTTTCATCTTCACTTCACTGTTTCGCTTTCAACATTCAAAAAACACGCGATTTTAACCGGCGACGTTACTCAGCCCTCCCTTGCCACCGCCGTTTCACCCCATCGGTCCGACTAAATCATTCTAGGTAAATCGATATCACGCTCTGATTCTGCTTTTTAAGCTTTGAAATTCCAGAAATTATGCTTTTTTAGTTTAAGGTATTTTAGGGTCCCGTGTTTTGGAGAACGTCTTGACTCTGGTGATTGCACACCATCGATCGATACTTGCATTTGCATAGTTCATGATTCTAAACAACTCCTTAGTGATTTTCCTGTCGTCGTTTTGGGGTTTTGTTTAGGGTTCCAGTGTGGTCAGCTATGACAGAGATGGATATTGACGAGATTGAGGCTGCTATGGAGATCGATCTGTGTGATCTAGGAGAACCTTTTCTCCAGAATTTCTGCAAGAAAGCAGCGACATCGTTCTTTGAAGAGTATGGACTCATAAGTCACCAGCTCAACTCCTACAACTTCTTCATCGAGCATGGGCTTCAGAATGTGTTTCAATCCTTCGGTGAGATGCTTGTGGAGCCGTCTTTTGATCCTACAAAGAACAAGGATCATGAATGGAGATACGCGACAGTGAAGTTCGGAGAAGTCAGCATAGATAAGCCGACTTTCTATTCAGATGACAAGGAGCTTGAGTTTCTCCCATGGCATGCAAGGCTTCAGAACATGACATACTCAGCTAGGATGAAGATAAGTGTCGAAGTTGAGGTAAGGAAACTAACATGCTCTATGTTAATTGAAGTGAAAGAGAATAATTCCTGTTGCGTTAAAAACTCAGAAAGGCTTATTGAAATATATCACCTTTTTCGTTCATTATCTTGCAATAACATCATAGTGAATCATGTCAATGTTGGCTGTCTTAAAGAGTTAATGAAATATAACGGGAATCTTTTTGTGGGATTTTATCTATTTATTTACTTTTACTCCATCTCCCTCACATGATCACATCTTGCTTTGATTGTGTGCTCCATGCTTGTATGCGATGGCTCGTATTTGTCAAACTTCTGAGTTTTGATGAAGTTTCTGTTTTGCTGTCCTTATTATCTTCTTCTTTTTTACGGGTTAGTTTGTTTTCTAATTGCCTCTTCACTTTATAATTGACTAGGTGTTCATTAAAAAAGTTGTTAAAAGAGACAAGTTCAAGACGGGACAAGACGAATATGTCGAGAAGCAGATACTATCTAAGAAAACGCAGGACATCCCAATTGGTAGAATACCCGTGATGGTGAAATCTGTTCTCTGCAATACAGTGGAGAAAGGAAGGAACAGGGAAAACTGCAAAAAAGGGGAATGTGCCTTCGACCAGGGTGGATACTTTGTCATTAAAGGGGCTGAGAAGGTGAGTTACACCAGTTTGAGAACTATTTGCATATCCTGTCATATAATTTATATTTTGAACTATTTTAGTGTAGGCTTAGTAGTTGTATTATATGTTCTATGCTTGAAGTTCTATGTATGCATTGCCTTACTTGCCTTGAACTGTTTCAACTAGTGTTTTTCTTTCTTTATCTCTAATACTGTATATAGATACTGGATAAACACCACCAAACTGTTATACAAGTTCCTTACATGAATAAATGTGTATTGCAGGTCTTTATTGCTCAAGAACAGATATGCACAAAGAGACTGTGGATTTCAAATTCACCATGGACAGTCTCCTACAGGTCAGAAACAAAAAGAAACAGATTCATTGTGCGGCTCTCGGAGAATCAGAAAGCAGAAGACTTTAAAAGAAGGGAGAAAGTACTGACAGTGTACTTCTTGTCAACGGAGATCCCGGTCTGGGTCATGTTCTTTGCGCTGGGTGTTTCATCGGACAAAGAGGCCGTTGATCTGATTGCTTTTAATGGTGGGGATGCAAGCATTACCAACAGTATCATAGCTTCGATCCAAGAAGCTGATGCAGTCTGCGAAGCTTTTCGCCAAGGGAAAAATGCTCTAGGATATGTAGAACAGCTGATAAAAGGAACCAAATTCCCACCTAGCGAAAGTGTGGATGACTGCCTAAGTCAGTATTTGTTTCCAGGCCTTAAAACTTTGAAGCAGAAAGCAAGATTTCTGGGCTACATGGTGAAGTGCCTTTTTAGCGCATCTGCTGGGAACAGAAAATGTGAGAATAGAGATAACTTCAGAAACAAGAGGATTGAGCTAGCTGGAGAGCTGTTGGAAAGGGAGATAAGGGTGCATCTGGCACACGCTAGAAGAACAATGACCAAGGCCATGCAGAGACACCTCACTGGTGATGGCGATTTGAAGCCTATTGAGCACTATTTGGATGCTTCCATTATCACGAATGGGCTTAGTAGAGCCTTCTCCACTGGAGCATGGTCTCATCCTTTCAGGAAGATGGAAAGGGTTTCAGGGGTTGTAGCTAATCTGGGCCGCGCAAATCCACTGCAGACTTTGATTGATTTGAGGAGAACGCGGCAGCAAGTCCTGTATACCGGCAAAGTTGGAGATGCTAGATATCCGTAAGTGAAATTTCCACCACCTCTGGTTTGTTTTAAATATATCCCACGTGCTGAAACTGTGCTGCATTGTCTATTTCATTTAGTTTATGTTGACGAGCATTGTTTCCTGCAGATTCCTATCTGTATTTTACCTATATTTATACTGATTTTGTATAGATGATAATGCTACTAAGTAATTCTGATACCGTCTTTCTTGTTTCTTTTTCCCTTAGCCACTCGTTTACAATGAGATTATCCTTTTTAGTTACATTTTAATGTGATCAGTGAGATAATTGAACTGTGTTGAGAAGTTAACATTGCATTTATGGTTTAAAAAACTGAACTGTAACTTTATTGTTTGTAATGTTTGCCACAGGCATCCCTCTCACTGGGGCAGAGTATGCTTTTTGTCAACCCCAGATGGCGAAAATTGTGGTCTTGTGAAGAACATGTCTCTCCTTGGACTTGTCAGCACTCAGATTTTGGAGCCTGTGGTGGAAAGACTGTTTGATTGTGGAATGGAAGAGCTGGTGGACGATACCAGCACACCATTGTATGGCAAACATAAAGTTCTTCTCAATGGAGACTGGGTTGGACTATGCTCAGATTCTGAAAACTTTGTTGCGGAGCTAAAAAGCAGGCGGCGTCAAAGTGAATTACCTCGTCAGGTATCTTCTGCATAAACAAATTTCCGGTGTTATTTACTTGTTTTGATATCTTGCGTTGCTTATTATTTACTTTGGATTTATTCTGCTTCACAAATGTGTCTATGTTATTGTATATCATTATAATACGTATGTCAACGTTCGTTGCAGATGGAAATAAAGCGAGACAAAGATGACAAGGAGGTGAGGATATTTACTGACGCTGGCAGACTACTTCGACCTCTCTTGGTGGTGGAAAATCTTCATAAGTTGAAGCAAAGTAAACCATTGCAGTACACTTTTGAGCATCTTCTTGACCAAGGGATTCTCGAGCTGATCGGGATCGAGGAAGAAGAAGACTGTACCACAGCATGGGGAACCAAACAGCTTCTGAAGGAACAGAAGAGCTACACCCACTGCGAATTGGACCTGTCCTTCCTCTTGGGAGTGAGCTGTGCAATTGTTCCATTTGCAAATCATGATCATGGTAGGAGAGTTCTCTACCAGTCCCAGAAGCACTGCCAACAAGCCATTGGGTTCTCATCAACGAACCCTAACATCCGCTGTGATACGCTGTCCCAGCAGCTCTTCTATCCCCAGAAGCCACTTTTCAAGACACTGGCGTCAGAATGTCTTCAAAAGGAAGTGCTGTTTAATGGACAGAACGCAATAGTTGCTGTGAATGTTCATCTTGGGTACAACCAAGAGGATTCCATCGTGATGAACAAAGCTTCGCTGGAACGTGGTATGTTCCGTTCAGAACAGATCAGGAGCTACAAAGCAGACGTTGACAGCAAAGACTCGGAGAAAAGGAAGAAGATGGATGAGACTGTTCAGTTTGGAAAGATGAACAGTAAAATCGGCAGAGTAGACAGCTTGGATGATGACGGGTTCCCTTTTATTGGTGCTAATATGCATAGTGGAGATATTGTCATTGGCAGATGCACTGAGTCTGGGACTGATCACAGTGTAAAACTCAAGCACACTGAGAGAGGAATAGTGCAGAAAGTGGTATTATCATCAAATGACGACGGGAAGAATTTTGCTACGGTTTCTTTGCGACAGGTAAATTCCAGTTCATACTATAGTGAGCTGTCTTTTAGATAACGCATCCCTTCGTGTTACTCTAGTGTTTCCAGTGATATGTCATTTTACATTTTGCAGGTTCGTTCTCCATGTCTTGGAGATAAATTTTCCAGTATGCATGGCCAGAAGGGTGTTTTGGGCTATCTAGAGGAGCAAGAGAATTTTCCTTTCACGATGCAAGGCATAGTTCCTGATATCGTGATAAACCCGCACGCTTTCCCTTCACGGCAAACACCGGGCCAACTCTTGGAGGCTGCTCTGTCCAAAGGAATAGCGTGTCCTATGCTAAAGAAGAAGGGTCAGTCTGATGCATACACCAAAGTGACACGTCATGCCACTCCTTTCTCCACTCCCAGTGTCAGTGAAATAACCGACCAGCTTCACAGGTACTTTCTTTACAGTGTCACTTGGTTTAAGCAATGTGTACAAATATTGAAAAATACTGAAACAGGCTTGATGCTACATTGAGTAGAGGTCAGTAGGAGTAGGTATGCTATATAACTGATCGACATTTGCTTCCTAGAGGGTAAAAAGCCATGATAATTGTGATTCGTTTGTGGTTTAAATATGATTCCAGAAATTGAAATGACATGCAAAATGAGCCATACACTGCTAATTTTAGCACCTTGTAAGATCGAAACATCTCATAGTGAAAGAATAGAATCTTAAAAAGTTAGATGTTCACTCATTCGTTTGTGCCTGAAATCAAAAGCCTTGTGATTGTATGAGGAACATGCTTCTTAAGATTATGGTAAATATTGGTTTGTGGTCTCAGGGCTGGCTTTTCGAGATGGGGAAACGAAAGGGTCTGCAATGGAAGATCAGGAGAGATGATGCGTTCACTCATATTCATGGGCCCAACTTTCTACCAGCGACTTATCCACATGTCAGAGGACAAAGTGAAATTCAGGAACACCGGACCAGTTCACCCACTCACACGCCAGCCAGTTGCAGACAGAAAGCGGTTTGGCGGAATCAAGTTTGGAGAAATGGAGCGAGACTGCCTAATTGCTCACGGTGCTTCAGCTAACCTTCACGAGCGTCTCTTCACTCTAAGTGATTCTTCACAGATGTACATCTGCAGGAACTGTAAGAACGTTGCGAATGTAATCGAGAGGTTGGCAAGCAGTGGGAGAAAGATCAGAGGTCCATACTGCAGACTTTGCGAGTCTCCGGACCATGTGGTTATGGTGAATGTGCCTTATGGAGCTAAGCTTCTGTATCAGGAGCTATTCAGTATGGGCATCGCTCTCAACTTCGACACCAGGCTCTGCTGAATATCTATCATCCCAGTCTTTTATGTTTATATTAAGACATGATGTTATATTGGTATGTGTTGTTTGATTCGGCTCTGGTTCTGGTTCGGATATGGTAAGGGTCACACGAACCTAAGAAAACATATTAACCGGTTTATTTTGTGAGCTTTGACTCTTAACCTTTAATGTTAATCGACTTGAAAACCGGTTTCTTTCCTTCATTTTTCTCTGTGAATCTATGCAGTGCTTTATTACCTGCATTTGAGTTCTTGCTTACGGTGCATTTCACTCTGTTTTTGCATATAATCCTCTTTTAATCTGTGTTTGATCAACCAACATTCATCCCATTGTTCACTAATTAAGTTTTGCGATAATCAATCTGTTACAAGTATGATCAAGTTTAACGTACAGCCAAGCCTGCTGTTCTTGTGAACCAAACAATTTCTAACACTAGTTTAGTTTTGTGTTAAGCTTTGAGTAGTGAAGAAGCTTTTCTCAAGAACCAAACACTTGTGAACAGAGTTGATTAAAGCCAAGCCTGCTGTTCTTCCTTAAATAAAAGAAAAATTGGACCATAAAAACACACACACACAAAAAAAACTGTGAGCATAGTTCAAACTTCCCCTTATTTCAAGTCCTACATAGAAAATTCTCTTTAAAACTCAAATGTATAAATTATAAAAAAGAAAGGGAACAATCTAAAAAAACGTTACAAAAAAGTCTGATGACATTGCTTTTAAACCCTTTGGAGAAACCGACCTGACACTTCTCTCACTCCTACCTCATGGTCGCTTTGAACCATATCACAGCATATATCTGACTTCTGATAATTTACCGGCGACCACCGGCTGGCTTTCTGGCCGGAGCAGTGTCCTCATCATCTGACTGGACGTCACCGTACTGCCAGATTCCAGTTCTAGACTTGCGAGCTTCCTCTTGGAACTTCTCTAAAGCATCAAGAGCAGCTTGTTTGTCCTTGTGCTCAAATCTCTTACGTTTCTCCATCCTCGCTATCCCTCCCTGTGTTCACAATCATCATCACCATCATAAATACCGATTCTTACCAAATGTTTTATAGAGACTAAGGTGAGAGAGGAAACTGACCTGAAGCATTGCAGCGTTTACAGAGATCTCATCATCGACAGCGATGAGAGTGACAGCAAACTCTGTTCCAGTGCCTTGGCCTTTGGTTTTGCCTCCAGATATGTCTCTTTCTTCAATCACTGCTTTGAACTCTTTACCACTACCCAGTGTTACTGTATGCAAATACTCTCCAGCTTCATGACCAAAGTCTTCTTCCAAGCTTGGAACCTTAATGTAGGCAAGTCTGCAGAGCTGAGCAAGCCCTGGTGCTGATGATACAGTAGGATCGATTGGTCGGATTGCGCTGTAAGGGACTACCTCTTGGTTTCCATAATCAATGTAAAACACTTCAAACTTCTCATCTAGAGACTCAACAGCTGCTCGTGGTGCATTCACAATCTGAAAACAAGGTTTCCATTAAATGAATAAGCAAGAAGCAAACGAAAGAACATAAACTAAGATAGTGGAATGGAGATTACCATTGCACGGTTCCACGAGTTATCAAGGCTAAACTGTGCAAGGACAATATCACCTCTCTTAGGGTTGAAGGATCCAAGGATGGGAGCATCTTTAATACTCAGGGATGCAAGCTGGTTCTGAATCGAAGCTATTTTCTGATCTCCAACCGATTGAACATAGAACCGACCACCTTCAAGTACTTCTGTGACAGCAACCTTTAAGGTCTCCTTTTGTCTGGTTTCGACGGTTGTACTTCCGTTTGAGACTTCTTGTCCTTCAACATAGTTCTCCCAAATCTGCAAAATATCAAAAACAATTTAGCACTTTAGGCTTTGAAACAGAGGATTTCATTTTACTGCTTGTCACCTTCAGTTTCTGATTCTTAGCACATCTCTCAGCCTGTTCAAGAATATGTGCTTCAACAATCCTGTCTGCACCAAAGCTAGTCTGCATTTTTGCTAAGCCAGCTTCAAGCAGAACCGTCGCCACATTTGTCCTCGACTCCCACATTGATCCCAAGAAAGTACCGGTTCTATCCACGGTTTCAACTTCAATCTATGTAGTTTATAACAGAGTACTATTAACAAATGTTTTATCTTATATATGTAAATCAGTTAATGTTCCAAAACAAAATCCAATTTACAATAAGATTTATTCTCGATTATCTAATTTTCGGTAACTAAATCCTAAAAATGTCATTTATAATTTGGTTTGGTTTACCAAAGTTTACCAAAGTTCAATTTGGTATTCAGTGCAAAAAAAAATTCATTTTAATCAATAATTACATTAATTTAAAGCTTAATGAAATATGTTAAACAAAATTTAGATTACTTAAAAATTGAATGTTGAAACTAGTTAAAAAAAAATAATTATTACAAACAACAAAAAATTAGCATCTACTAAACATTAAAATATAATAAATCCAAAGGTTTAAGAATTGCATACTCACATGGCCAAATCTATTTCTTTTGGAGAGTTAGAGTTCATCCAAGGAAGTATTAAGCACCGGAAGAACTCAGTGCAGTAATTCAGATTCTTTTGAGTTTTGTTATAAAACAGTTTAATCATAAGCTTTGTTGGGATTATGCCTTGTTGGACATGATCAGCTCATGCAGAGTCTTGCATAGACTTGATGATGAGTACCGGTTTTTGTGTCCTAGATATATGTGTGAGCATGCTTCTCCAAGTTCGTTTAGTAAAAGTCCACGTCTAGATGGTAATGGAAAAAAAAACATCGGTGTTAACCATTCAAAATGAAAGAAGCATTGATGTTTGTAAAAAAAAACAGAGTACCTCTGGAAGACTCGAATCATATAAAGTTCAATTGCTGTGAACGAAGGACATATATTGAGAATGAAGAAGAGTTCAAGATAACAGAAGTGTACAGTTATGACCAAACGTCATCTTCGATTTTTTCCGATTTCACAAAAATTAAATCCTAAAAATGTAATTTATAATTTGGTTTGGTTTACCAAAGTTCAATTTGGTTTGATTTGGTATCCAGTGCAAAAGTTATTCGATTTTAGTAAATAATAACATTAATTTAAAGCTTAACGAAACATGTTAAACAAAAGTGAAAGTACTTAAAAATGAATGAAACTAGTTAAAAAATTTACTTATTAAAAAAAAAAAAAAAATTAGCACATGTTAAACATTAAAATATAATAAAATAAATTGAGATGAAACGTACTTTAAACTTCTCATTAAACCTCTTATCTTTTGGATTATCCTTTATCTTTGCTTTAGAAAAAAATTCAACTCCATGTCTACATAAAGAAATTCAAAGAGAAGATATTGAGGTTTGTGTATAAACAACATACCCTCGTACTTTCTTCTTCTCTAACCAGCCAAAATGAGCATTACTTCCAAAAAAAATTGATGTATTCATCCCACTGCTGTGTTTACACCTAACTACCATTTCTCCATTAATGATTTTGCACTCGTACATCACTATTGAATGTTCAATGAGATATCCAGCTTCTCGAGTCAATGGACCACGATAGATGATGTTTGGTGTATCATGCCCCTTAAAGCAAATTAATCATGTTGAAATTGGATGTGTCTTAAGATAATAAAAAAATTATGCTTCGGGTCTTCCGAAGGTACTCCATTTTTCTTTATAACGTCAATGCATCTTACATCTTGTATGAATAACACTTATGGTCTCGTGCCTTATCATCTTGACGTGAGTTTTCTTCATACATATCTGGACAAGCACACTCACACGTGTTATATATAATCATAAAATGATAAATAATGATCATTAACAAGGCAACATCAGCATCGAATCCAAATTATAAAATAATAATTTAATTTATAGGAAAAAAAGAAGAAAGTGATAAATGCCAAAAGATATAGTGAATATTCACAACATAGTGATCATTATCTCTATAACGTGTTTAGCACCTTGGTCCAAGCTTGACAATCAGCCCCATTGGTTAAGATTCCAGTTTTTTGTGGGTAATTACATAAACTTGAACCTTATTAGTTTAGTGACATCTTACTCTCTTATATGGATGGTAACTTTTGTTTAAATATATCAATATATTATTTTATTTATACTGATATAGTCTACAAGAAAAGGGAAAGTCAACAAAAATAAGGGTGCATTAGTTTGGTGGTTAACCAATTTTATCCTAATGAAAAACAAACCTCTCAAGTTAGCATTATCTTGTGCACTAATGATTAAAACTAATGCTTATAACCTATGGTCAATAACTTGAGTTATAAAAATTATTTTTGATCATGCCAGCCAAATGGTCCAAACTTAGTGGTTGGCATTAAGATAAATTTGCAAAATTAACAATAAAACCATTGGTCAAAAGAAACAATTTCGGTTGTTTTGTAGTGAGTGAGAACGCAATTATCATTAGCATGACCAATGTAAAAGCATTTATACATATCTTAGTGTCTACATATACATTATAATTTTAATTTATTCTATATAAACACCCAAACCGACAGGCAAAAGAGGATACCCACAAAAAACAATCCATGTAATAAAAAAGTGTATACACATCTCTCCCTCCAATGGATGATCAAATTGAGAAGATGATTCAAGATCAAGAACCGATGGCTGAGATCATGCCAAGTATGATAACAGCGATGTCATCTCTCCTACAAAGGGTGTCTGAGACGAACGACGATCTGAGCCGGCCGTTCTGGGAGCACCAGAGGATCTCATCTTTCAGTGCATTGACCAGACCTTCTATATCGATCCGAAGCTATATGGAGAGGATCTTCAAGTACGCAAATTGTAGCGACTCGTGTTACATAGTCGCGTATATATATTTGGATCGGTTCATACAAAAGCAACCATTTTTGCAAATTGATTCCTTTAATGTCCATAGGCTCATTATTACAAGCGTCTTGGTCTCTGCCAAATTCATGGATGACTTGTAAGTTTTTTTCTCATCTTTTTTTTCACATTTTTTATAATAATGTTTTTAGCATGAAGCTTATGAAACATAACATGATGTATACTATTTTTTTGTATGGTCATAGGTGTTACAATAATGCATATTATGCAAAAATTGGAGGAATAACCACGGAGGAGATGAACTTGTTAGAGCTGGATTTCTTATTTGGAATTGGATTCCAATTGAATGTGAAGTTCTCTACTTACAACAAGTATTGTTCTTCACTACAAAGAGAGATGGTTACGAGGATCATGTACTCTCCTCTGTTAGAACCCTTTTTCTTGACTCACAAGAATCTTCTAACGAGTTTGTATGATGAAGATTATATTCATCAGAATAAGCAACTCTCAACAGCTGTTTGATATATTATTAGATCATATTGTGATATATGTAATGTAACCTTTTTGAAGGAATTGTTACAACTTTTTTGAAAACTTAAAATTGATTTCTGTAACTCTAAAACTCTTTTGTTGTTTTACAAAATTTAATGGAAATACAAATAAGTTGTAACCGATTTTTAGAATTTTTCCAAATTTCCGAAATTTGAAGTTTTTATTTTCGAATTCAAAGTTTGAGAGCTCGAAAATTTGGTTGTATTTTTGAAAAGTATACATCATAGTATACATACACAAATTGGTTGTATTTTTTTTTTTTTTGCAATTTTATGCATTTAGTTTTTTTTGTCAACTTATACATTTAGTTAATATAGTTTATATAATCTATTATACTTTGGTTTTTATAAACTTAGTTCATAATTTATTATTACTTTAGCCTTTTAGGTGTATATCCTGTGTATCAGCAAAAAGAAATATCTCTACAGTCACTTTCAAGGGGGAAATAAATCAATAATATATTTTTATTCAATTCATTTGTTTTCTTTTCCATTTAAGGAAACTCAATGATTTTAATTTAACAATGAAACAAAAAAGGGAAAAACAGAGAAAGAAACAGGGGAAATTCAATAGAATTTAAGCTTCCCAACCACGCAACTGGGTGGCTCGAGCGACTCGGTTAACTCCAAGAGTGAAAGCTCCCATACGGAGGTTACAAGAATGAGTATGGCACATTGACTTGATGTTGTGAAAGGCTCGAGTCATGTACTTTTTCAGCTCCAGGTTAACTTTCTCCTCTTCCCACATGAACCCTTGAATGTTCTGCACCCACTCAAAGTAGCTTACAGTCACTCCTCCTGCGTTTGCGTATATATCTGGAAGTATAATCACTCCTTTCTTCGACAGAATCTGCCAGTAAACAAACAGTTTAGGATTAGAGTTCGAGAGGTTGTAGAGATGTGTTGTTATTACCTCATCAGCATCTGGATCGGTTGGATGGTTTGCTGCCTCTACTATAAACTTTGCCTTCACATCTCCAGCATTTTCCCTAACCAAATAAAAGAATCAGAAAGTTGAATCTCTATGTTGATTTGACGAGAGAGAGAGTTTTCGTTTGTACTTGTTCAAGACACCACCAAGAGCACAAGGAATGAGAACATCACACTCATGAATCAACAATTCGTCTGAGTTCATAGCGTCTCCACCACTGAAATCATTGAGACTTCCAGTTGCCTCTTTGTGTTTCAGAAGAGCGTTGATGTCAATGCCTTCAGGGTTTCTGACTGCACCTGTAATGTCGCTGACCGCAACAACCTTTCCACCTTTCTCATGGATTAGCTTGGCTGCCCATGTTCCAACATTACCAAAACCCTATCACACATACAAAGCAAATCTCTCAGCTTATTCCTTCTCATTCTCTGATAATACAGCATTGAGATTAGTGTTTACCTGAATAACAAATGTCAATCCCTTAATAGATTTCCCGTATTCAGCAAGAAGAGCTTCAGTGGCATAGACTACACCACGTCCTGTTGCAGCCTCCCTACCAAGTGAACCACCAAGATCCTGTGGCAGATCCAACAGTCATATACCAATAAAAAGCTCAAAACTTTGGCAATCACAAGCAGATTCAATCAGAGCCTTACAATGGGCTTTCCGGTGACAACAGCAGGGGAATGACCATGAAACTTGGAGTACTCATCAAGAATCCAAGCCATGGTTTGAGCGTTTGTACCCATGTCAGGAGCAGGGACATCGGTGTGAATACCGATGAGATCATGGATCTTCTGTGTGAAGACACGAGTCAGTCGTTCAAGCTCGCTCAAGCTCAAATCACGAGGATTGCATCCGATTCCACCTTTAGCTCCGCCGTATGGAATGTCTGCTACAGCCGTCTTCCAAGTCATGAGCTGAGCTAATGCGTTGACTTCATCGGGATCAACCTTTCAAAACCCAACATAAATTTAGAAATTCCGAATCCCTAGATTCAATCCCCAAAAATTTCGATTCAAAACCCTAGATCGAATAAAGCCAACCTCAGGATGATATCTGATTCCACCTTTCATGGGTCCACGAGCATTGTCGTGTTGAACCCTAAATCCGATGTAGGAAACTAAAGTTCCATCGTCCTTGGGTATCGTGCACTCAACCTGAATCAAAGTCAAGAAATTGAGACGAAATTCTCCAAAACAAACCCAAATAAAAATTCAGAATTAAGCTTGTTCAAACCTTGATTTCTCTAAAAGGGATCATAAGACTCTTCTCGATCTTCGAATCCAAACCCAGGATTCGCGATGCATGACGGAAGTTTCTGTTTGTTGCAGCTAATGCATTCATGGCTCACTTTAAAATGGAAAAGAAAACGTAACTATAAAAAAAATCAAAGTGATCGGAAGAAAGATCCAATTTTTATGAAAACAAATTGTAATCTGATGTTGATCGGAGATATTCACCAGATGAAATCGAATCACTTTGTTTTTGTTTGATGTGTTGGTGAAAATGGAGGAAGAAGAATGGAGTATTTGTAGGGGAAGAAGAAGAAGAGAAAGCGTAATTTGAATTGAGATTGGACCAAAGACGAAACAGAAAAACTCTCTTATCCGTGAAAATGACTCTTTTGTCCCTATCCATCTTATTAGATTTTCTTCATTTAACTCCTCTGTCTATTTTTTTCACACTAATATTTCTTTCTTTCTTTTTTAAGTCAGACATATCTCCAAAAGATTAAGATCTAATCTTAGTCAACATTTCCAAAAAAAAAAATTGAGTGTCAAAAATAAAGTTGAAAAAGATAATTATAGAAAATGATGAAATAGAAAAGTTTAAATAAAACATTTAAAAATATTTGGACATGGACCCCAAAAAGGTTGGAGCTGGGGCATGTTTATTTATTTGAATAGTCCTTTTATTTAACTAGGGACGGTGTTTCTTTAAAAAAAATCTTTGGTCAATAACTAGGGACGGCGTTATTATTACTTTGATCAATGTGTTAAAACGTATTTTTGTGTCTATTTCTTTTACCAAACATTTAATGATACTATAAATTGATCTACCAATTTGACCCGAAAAAATTGATTTACTAAGTTGTGGATAGACATCTAACGTAAGGTCCACGCTAGAACCAAAAAAAAATGCATTTGGTACAATGTACTCCCACTCTTCATTATTCATTCTTCATTTTTCAGTAATTTATATATAGATATATAATATCATCTAGATAATAAAAATATATAAATGCGACTCACGCCCGTCACATTTATAATATAAGAAATCATGTATTTTAAAATTATCTTTTAGTAATCATTGACATTACCTTGTGTATTTTTTGTGTATAATAAAAAAAAAAATCCTTGAAAACAATGATGAAGCATAATCAACCAGTAATATAAAAGAACTATTATTGAAAGGGCATTTTAGGAACATCATGATAATAAGTCTTTTTTTTTTTTTTTTTTTACTGCAATTGTGAATCATTAATTCGAATATACGTTAGAATATGACCATATATTAAAATTAACATTTGTATATATATACACAACGTGATACAAATAAAATTTGACCGTCTATTTTTTATCATGCGGAAGATGCGGAGAACAAGGAGTACGATTCCCTGCGGACGTGACATTGTTGTACTAATACTTCTATTCAATCTGAGCCGTTGAAAATCGGATGGTCTGAAATCGTAGGAACCAGGTTCGGAATCTTAGTCAGACCCAGCACACGTTGCACAAGTTGCTATCCTTTGTTCCCTTTTTTAATTGGATGGCGACTCAGCCCTTACCTGGCTGCGACGCGGCGACTCGGCGGCTTCTCTATCCCAATTTTTATTTTCGAGTTTTGACCTTGTGTCTTTAATTAATTTGATCAGTTTAATTTTGATGCATGAATTTCTTTGTGATTAATCGTATAAAATTATTTAAAAAGTTCTATCAGTTTAGGTCATACGATTATACGCTTAACCACAAAGAGTATCAGAACATACATTTGTAAATAGAACTACAAAACAAAATTAAAGGATGAAACTAGATTTTGATCCGCGCTTTCTAAGCGCGGATTTATTTTCTTTATAAATTTTAATTTTTTATTTATTTTGTTCATAGTAATTTAAATTTTTAATTATGTAATCTAATTTTGATTATAATTGTTTAACCCGTATTATAAAAAGTGAGTTAATAATTTAAATTATTTTAAAAATGAATTGTGTGTTATTTGGGAAGAAATATTAAAATAGCGATTTCACATTATATATTTTAATCCGTGTTGTATCGTAAGATCATGGTTTGAAAATATATATATGTGTGTGTGAAAACAACCATTGTAAAAGTTATGTGGTATAAGTTTAATTTTATTGCATTTATATAAAATATTATTTTATAAAACAATATATAATTATAAAAAATTATTATGTTTTATATTTAATAATTAAATATTTACGAAAGTAGAAACAACCCGTTAAAAAATTATTATGTTTTATATAACACATGTTTTAGTGGTATAATTTTCAAATTTGATTGAACAACCCGTTAAAAACTGCATTCAAACATAAAGTATAATTTAACGCCTCAAATATTTGAATAATATAAATATGGAATAATTTTAATATTTTTATTAAGTTTAAAATCTATCAACTGAAATTTTTTAATATATATATATTAAACTTATGCGAAGATTTTTTTTATAGAAAATTTATAATCGAAATTGGCTAATTTATTTTTCAACTCATTCAATGATTTAAATATTTTGCAATTTGATGGAAGAACCCGCTAAAAAGTGCAATCGTAAAAACATCAATCGTAATATGTATATATATATTTGAAACAAAAATAAAGAAGATATTAGAATATATTATAAATATATTTTGAATTAAATCATAAATTATAGAATATTAACTTATATATATATATAAATAGTTGATATATAAGTTATTTAATTGTATTTATCAATTGATTTAATAGTTTAATGATGGTATATATACATTTGTTTCAATTTTAATTAATTAGGAAAATATGACTCATTATATTTTGGTTGTTTGGCTATATGTTTAATAATTGTCTTGTTTGGAAACATGGATTGTAGAGATAGTGTTATATTCTCTATTTACCCTTAATGAAAATTAATTAAATCATTAATGTGCAATGGCACAAATTGTAAATAACACATGAGCCAAATGTTAGTTTCCTAACCACTCTAATTTTTTTAATAGTATTGATTTAGCAAGTATACGTGTAATTTATGACTAAAATGATATTGTTTCCACATTTTTTTAATATAACACAAATTTTTATTTTTTTGTTATTAAATAAAATCCTAGTAAGAAACATAGCATGGACCGATGGACGTCGAACATATCATGAACTGAGTTCAAAAAGAAAACATATCATGAACTCAATGGTGTGTGTGTTTGAACATAATTAACTTAGTTTTAATCAATTATTATAATCTCACATTCACACTCTCCCAAAACTATATCGTTTAAAGATATTATTTAGGTCTCGGCATTTTTATCCGGATCCGAAGATCCGAACCCGACCCGAAAAATTCGGATCAGGGTTGGGTTCGGATATAAGGTTTGGAATTCGGATCCGGATCTTATATGCAGGTCTTTCAAATATTTGTTGGAACTTGTAAATAATATACTAAGTAATTATTAAAACCTATTAAAACTTGTTAATAACTTGTTAGAAATCTGTTAGTAAAATCCGATAAGATCTGATATGATCTGTGTGATCCGATAAGATCTAATAAAATATGTAGTCTTCAGATATTTCTACAGTTTTTTTCGGTTTTACAGGTTTTTTAGAGCATTTTATACTCGAAAATACTAAAAAAACCTTTTAAATATTCAAACTCGAATGGTACCTATAAAAATTTGGATATTTGCAGGTATGCATTAGCAGACCTGAACCGATCCAGACCCGAGAGGATCTGACCCAAACCCGACCTGAAAATATACATGTTCTTAAAATGGATCCTATAATTATATACCCGTTATACCCGGTACCTGAAAAGACCCGATCTGAACCGACCCGAATATCCGAATGCCCACGCCTAATATTACTCAATTACGTGTATACCATAGATTTATAGAGTTTTGTAGATAAATTACACCAGAAACTTCCGGGCAACAAAACTGAAACGAATGAATTGAATAGTCTCATATCTCAAGCAATACAAAAAAAAAAAAAAAAAGATGGGAACATTTCGCCGGTTTAAGGATTAAGGAGTATTCTGTTACAATCAATAAATTATATTAAGAAAATTTTCAGTATTGAGGAGGAGGAAGTAGCCATGTAGAACCCTTAATGTAACCAAGAGTGAGGAAAGGCTTGACTTCGTTTTGGTCAACATCTTGTGTGAAAGGCACTCTCTTCTCTAAGTGTGATCCTGGTCCGAAACACTTGTATTCTCCATAGAAGACCGTCCTGCATTTATACAAACACATAATATTAGATAAAACTGACTGATGATTTGTATATATGTAAGTGAGATGATGTGAAATGTTACTTGTCATATCCAGGTTTGAGGTTTTCCCTCCAGCCAGATGGGTTGACAACGCTGGTCATCTCTGTGAAAGCATAGATAACTTTTGGATGGCTCATCCAAGACCGGCCCAAATAAATACCGGTTCCGGTTCCAGTGATTTTGCAGTGCACGAAAGTGTATCCGTTTTGTTCGTTCTCACTTTGTCTGCCGTGTGCTGTGATCACTCTTAATCCGTCTCCAACAGCGTGCAATTGCGTGTTCTAGTCGATTTATATACAAATATGTATTAGTTAAACATGTTAGATATATGTTTGATATAACTTATAGTTTAAGTTTACCAAGTACAAGGAAGCTCCTCTTCCGAAGATAAAATCATAGGTTCCTTCGATGTAACAGTCCTTAAAGAAATGGTTGCCTTTGTCGTCGCAGAGAGTATCTTGAAAACCATGGAACTTACAGCTGTAGAAAGCTGCCTTATCACCATTGATCCTCATAGCTAGAGCTTGTCCTTGTGAGCCTGGTTTCGGCATCGGAGCAGTATTCTAGAATAACAATATCAAATACATTAGATTAGTATATTAAGTAATCTTTAATGTGATGTAATAACATACGTATAACGAATATATATTTCACATACTTTAATGATGAGGTTAGCTGCCAAGAAATAATCAGACCAGACGATAAGAGTTGCACTCTCTACGGTTCCGTATTGAGCGGCTGTTCCGTGGTACGTCAAGACTGTTTCTGAACCAGGTTGACCAAGCAATGTAACGAATGGTCGAGCTACGTCGATAGTCACCTTCTCATTGTATACACCTGGAGCCAACTTAATGATCACACGGTTCTTGTTTCCTGTCGGAATGCTCTTGATCGCTTCGTTTATTGTCTTAAAGTTGGCCCCTCCTTTTTGATTCACCTGAAATGAAATTTTCATTTGTCATTCGAATTAACATATAGATATGTGTAAATATTTATATTTAAAACCACCGGTGTATGTGGTCTAGTGGTTTAGTGTAGGGGTTGGTTAACCCCTAGTTCAAGTCTTGGTGGGAGGGATATTTAACGCCATGCGAGATATTGATAACTGCTGATTACGGTCCAAAGGGTCCGAACCCATCTCGATAATAAAAAAAGTATATTTTAAAAATTAAAAGGTCAAAATTAGTCCGAATCGAAATGGGTATATAATTGTTATTCGGATATTTCAGATATTCATTCAGTTTTCGATTCGGTCCGGGTTCGATTCTGATTCTTCGGATATTCGGATATAGGAGTTTAGGACTTGTTCGTGTATTTTTTCGGTTCAGGTTCGGTTCGATATTTTGGATCCGGATGTTATGCCCAAACCTAACTATAAATATTAACTTACTGTGATAATTTGTTTTGCTGCTTCAGCAGCTTCGAGTGCGGGGTCTAGGGTTCCCTGCCTCTGGGAAAGGGGTGCAACGTTGGTCTTGAACCATTGCGGGATTTGGTCTCTGGCTTCTGGAATCGGATCTGTATCGGTGGCTAGAACCACGGGTAAGGCAAAAGCGACTAGGAATGCAACTATGGACAGCGAAATGTAACTCATCTTTTATTTCTTTTTATTATTTTCTTTTACTACCAGTTTATTTACTTTTGATGAAGAAATTAAGAAGCATCGAAGGGGTGTTTATATGCTCGTCGAAGTCTGACCAGGCAGAACTAATTTATACTATTTGTGGTTTATATTGTTGAAGCATTTCTGAATAGCTGACTAATTAAAGTAGTAAATTCATCTATCTCCATAAAGGAAAAGTTACAGGTTACAAAGTCAACATGTTGATTGACCCCTGCAAAAAGAACTCTATTATTATATTTTCTGTTTGTGAATTGACCTAAACCTTATTTTATGTTTGAATGTAAATTTGCTGAACAGAACGTAATGTGGTAACTAATTTTTTGGGTTTGTTAACAGATCACTATGTCTACTTTATGTCAAAAGTAATATTTTCCGGTCAACCTAAAGAAAACATTTTTGTTTTGACAATCGAAATAAATTAGTTAAAGTTATAGAAAACAAACAAACAAAAATTAATACAAGTGCTGTCCAGATAACAAATTTGTTTCTAAATCACCTCCAAATATTTTGTTTACAGAGAATGGTTGAATATTATTAATGAAACTAAATCTCATAGTCTCATATGGACAAATGAAGAAATAATTAACTAATATATAAATGATTAGAACCAAATTATTGATTGTTAATTAGTTATGAACTGAAAATCTATAATAAGTCTAAATTTAATTTGTATCGGAGTCATCCGAAGTTAAACCACATTGGAATATTATTTTCACAACACGTAAGCATTAGAAAATGTGTTAATGGAATTTAAATTTCACATCAGTCATTAGAAAAATAATTAACTAATATATAAAAAGTTAAAACAAATTCATTTATTGTCAATTAGTTTTGAGTTAAACGTCCGTAATAAAAATTAGAAATCCCTAATAAACCAAAATTTAACAGGTATGGATATGATATCTTATAACCTTAGAGGCACTAAGTCAACAAGTGGTAGGCACTAATCAACAAGTGGTTAGGTCTTTGACTAAATCAAATGATGAATTCTTCTCTCCTCATGAGTCATGACATCTTTTAATTTTGAGGTCCCCTTTTGGAACTCTTAGTTGTTACAGTATGTAAGATGCCTTTTGATTGTAACATAAATATATTTGTAATATACACGTCTCATGTGGTAAGAATATATCCGATTTCTTTAGGAGATTTTGTGTGAGTTTGAGTATAGGATATTCGGTCTTTGTCAGACCGCAAGTTCGTAATAATATGGCGTACACGTACAATTCTACGAACGTGAAAAAAGAATACAAATTGATAATATTATGTTAATGTCTTACAAATATATAAATATCAAAAATTAAAACTTAAATTCTCAAGACAAAATAAATACGAGCCTCGATAACAATGATATATATTAATTTGGGATACATTGTTGTAACGAAACCAAAATTGGACAAGTCTCATCTAAGAATAGAGGACTCTTGGAAAAATTCAAAGAAAATAGCCAAAAACAAACCGATTTACATATTATCGGTGAATAATTGTATAATTAAAGTAGTTTTAATATAAACTAGATCCCTTCATATTAGACCTTGTAACCGGGAGGTGGGAGAAGCCACGAAGATCCTTGGATGTAGCCGAGGGAAAGGAAACGGTTAGCTTCAGTGGCGTCAATCTCTTGTGTGAATGGAACTCTCTTGGCTGTGTGTGATCCTGGTCCGGTGCACTTGTACTCTCCATAGAACACGGTCCTGTCCAAAAAAAAAAACCCATTTAAGACCGGACTGCTTAGGTCTCATCACAACGTTTTTCATGTAATGTAAGCATTGTACTTACTTGTCATGTGCGGCCACCTTGTTTTCTTGCCATCCAGTTGGGTTAACGACGCTGGTCATCTCGGTGTAGGCATAGACAACCTTAGGGTGGCTCATCCATGCCCTACCTAAATAGATACCTCCACCGTCTCCAGTTACCTTGCAGTGCACGAATGAGTATCCACTCTTCTCTTCTGCGCTCTTTCCAGCATGAGCTGTTATCACTCTAATGCCATCTCCCACCACGTGTAATTGTGTTCCCTTTTGAATTCAAAACATTAATTAAGAATGACTAAGATGACGTGCATCATAAGGTACATATATATGTACGTACCAAGTAGAGTGAGGTTCCACTTCCGAAGATGAAATCGAATGTTCCTTCGACGTAACAATCCTTGAAGAAATGGTTTCCGGTGTCGTCACAGATTGTGTCTTGGAAACCGTAGAATTTACAGTTGTAGAAAGCCGCCTTGTTTCCGGAGATTCTCATAGATAAAGCTTGTGCTCCCTTCGTTTTACCATCGGGCGCCGGCGCAGAATTCTACGTATGAATAAAAACGAGATCAATATAAGCATTGATGATTCAGTGGATTGACCGGCGTTTAGCTTTGACTTAGACTGTTGATATTCTTCAAAAATTGACAAATTTAGATTATCATCGATATCCCATAGTATAAATGTCTATGTTGATACTCTAGCAAAAATAGCACGAGCACGAGGCTATGTTTATTCCCATATTGATCAAAACTAGTTGGCTAGTGGAATTTTATCGGAAAACCGTATAACCGACCAACTTTGATCTTATTAATGGATGTAGTTGACAAAAAAAGGCATTGATGATCACTTGAACTACTACCATACCTTAACGACGATGTTAACGGCCATGAAATAGTCGGATAAGATAATGAGTGTGGCACTATCTACGGTGCCATACTTGGCGGCAGTACCGTCGAAAGTAATAACCGGCATGGCGTTGGGCTGTCCCATCAATGTAATGAAGGGTTTGTTTCTGTCGATAGTGACCTTCTCTTTGTATTCACCAGGAGCCATATTGATGATGACACGCTTTGTGTTCCCTGCAGGAACACTCTTTATTGCGTCGGTTAGTGTTTTGAATTCACCTCCCTTTGGATCCACCTGCGATATCATAATTTCAAAATTTTGTAATCAAAATCCATATATGTTATACAAGGTTTGGTGTTTTTTTTTTGGGACAATATAATGTAAGGTTTATTTCATACGTTGATGGTACGTGGCGCAGCCTCAGCAGCCACGAGAGCAGGATCTAAGCCTTTACGCGAAGGCAAAGGAGCTATGTTGGTCTTGAACCACTGCTCCACTTGGGGTTTGGCCTCTGGAATTGGTGTTGCATCATCTGCGAACACCATCGGTGTAACAAACACCATAACTAGGGCTAGTAATATGGGTACATTTGTGTATCCCATTTTTATTTTTGTTTTTATTTTGTTTTATTAAAAACTAAAAAAAAATTATTGTTTTTTATTTTTTATTTTTTTTGTGTTTTATTCTGGATGATTAAATGAGAAGATGGACATGGGGTATATATAGTGTTACAAAGATCGGAGAATTTTGAGTTTCATTTCGTTTGCTATTATTATTTGTGGTTATCCATTTTTATATCCCGCTATAATTTCTCTTATTTTTTGACTGGTTTTATTTTGGAATATATTTACTTTTTCAACTAGACTATTCTATACATATAAAAATGATTTACAAAAAAACAAATCGAACCACTCACAAAATCATTCTCCTTTATGTACTGCATTATTTGCTTATTCACCATTGACTATTGTTATTTCCGGCTTAAATTTTCTATTTCAAAATATAAGATTTTAGTAATTTTTTGTTTTAAATTATATGATATTTTTTTTTCAACATATGATATTTTTAACTTTTAATATAAAATTAACTAATTTTTTTTTATTGTTTTCACCATTTATATTCTAAATATTATTTTATTATTGGTTAAATTATGCTTAGTTAATAATAAATGATGTTTTATTTATGATAAAGTAAAAATTAAATGATTTTTAATCTATGTGCAAAAGACTCTAAAATTATAATATTTTTAAACAGATGGAGTATGAATCAATTTTTTTTTTTTTTTGTATCAAATCTTGTATTCATCAGTTTCATTTCACAGACGACAAGGAAAAAACTCACTTGCATTTCATATTATTATTATTATATTTCCAATAATTTACTTTAACCGTTACATAATACACAAAGCCGAATGAGCATATTCGTCATCTTCTCAAACCGGGCGTAGTTTTCAGGAGCTGAGGGAGGACTCAACCTGGCTCCACAACGCCTCAGCGTAAGCCTTCTCCTCTTGCTTCTCCTCTTCCGCAACAAACTCTCCTCTTCCTTCAGCTTCAGCTTCATCTTCTTCATCTTCTTCTTCTTCTTCCTCTACTTCTTCCTCGATTTCAGTCTCTCCAAAGACACTTCTAGAGCCTTCCCTGAACTCAGCAAAAGCTTCCCTCATAGCCAAACCTGTAGCCGGTCTATCACTCCATCCATATTTTGGAGCCGGTACGACAAACGGCAACACAATATCATCAATCTTAGACTCATCACACGCGTCTGTTTCTTCATGAGGTGGAGGGAAAACAAATACAATCCCAAGCTCGTAGTTGCATACACGAAGTTTACTGACTGATCTGATGGCATTATGTGACTGGTCCTGGTTGTTCCTGGAGGATCTGGAAATGGTCTGTCCCCATGCAGCTGCACTGAAATTATGTGAGCCGCTATAAACCCAACCAAACGAAGAAGACCGTGAACCTCGAGTGGAGGTGAAGCGTCTTCTAGCCACCTGTTAAAAGACATTTTACTACTGCGTAAGAGCCAGTTCAAGTCTTTAATTGTCCCACGCAAAGTTCATTGTTCTTACCTTGATATGCATTGGGTGCCCGACTCTGTCCTGAGGATTAGGAACTGCATCGTGAAGCACGTTGTTATATCTCAGCTTTTGCCAGGTTTTCTGCACAAGATAGTCAAAAAACCAAGTTTCAATATTCATATTTTCCATCACATCAAAGTAAGCAAATACCTCGGAGAAGCAAAGCAGACGTTTTGAAGACAAGACACCATGATGGCCATTCTTGACTCTTTCAATGGTAGGAAAGATGATTTTAATGGAAGGAGCTTCACGTTCTTCTCTAGCACTCCAGCATCCCCACTGATATAGAACATTGACCAAACGTTTCATGCACAAAACTTGAAGTGACAGCTTTTAAGGGTGCTTCAAAACAGAGCAGTACCTCTGGATCAGACTCCTGGGAGTCAAAATGCTGTAACGCTTTTTTACCTGCAGCTGATGAAAAATCAGCTTGAAACCCTGCAGTTACTGAGCCTCCAATCGAGGATGCACCTATTATAAGAAAAATATCTACACACTTAATATCATGCAGTGTTACTGTTAAAGGTATTTGTCTATCATAGGTTCATAACCATTGGAGTTGCACTTACTGTAGACGAAATCAGATTCCTGAGATTCGGGCCATTTGTAACGGCCTAACACCTTTTTGAGGAACAGAAGATCACATAGTTAAAGACTGATACACTTTGTTTAAAACTCAACACGACACTTTTGTTCTTCTTAGCCATAAAACTTACCTCTTGTAGCCTCCATATTCCAGTACATCTCTGAAGTGAAGCAATCAACGAGGACAACGCAACAACATGATGAGGTTGAATCAACTTTGACATATCTGAAATGGATACACCCTGAAAAAGTCAAGAGAGATCATCAGATGTATCCACATGTATGTTTATGCAAAGTATCTCATTAACCTATGATAAGAGTGACATACATGTAATACATGCAGCATCAGTTGCACCTTCTGGTTGCTCCTACAAGAAGCAGCTGCAAGGACTTCATCCCGATACACATATCCCACAAATCTAAAGAACCCAATATCCCACAAAGGAGAAACCCATTTTGCAATATTCCGTGGCAAAAAGCCTAGTTGAACAAACTCTGTCACAAGGCACTTTGTATGAGTCACAGAATGAAAATTCATGTCAAGAACATATAACCATGTCTAAGTACATGAAACTACTTACCGTCTCTCGAATCATCATCAGGGTTAGGAACAAAGACGCTCACAGCATTCACGTCAGCAGGCACGTTGGTATTTCTTCTCATAACAAGTTCCAACATTCCGAGAGAATTTTCACGGGTTCTGCTAATATGTGAAGCCAGTCGTTTCAGTTGCGCTCCTGTGGAATCACTGGCAGAACGGAAAAGGTAACTGAGGCCAACGACAGATGTTTCAACAGATCCCAGAAGGTCTTCATTGAAAGACTGAAACAAGAATCCCACGATCAGTCAAAAAAAGGATGCACTGAACAAAGTTTATAATATTCAGGACACAATCAAACTCTTCATATTCTCTAAAAACAACAAGTGAGACAATAAAACATGAGTTTAGATATTGATACTAGTCAGAGAATCCAAACATAAAAGATGGAAAATGAAGGTACTCACGGTACTTGAGAGAAGAGATTCTATAAGATAAGACGGTCTATAAGAATGAATTCCAGGCACTGAAGCCACAAGGTGACCTGCTGAGTGTTCGAAGTTGTACTTTGTGAACTCGAGAATCCAATGGGCTTGACTTGGAACACCAGCCAAAAGCGAAGCAGTAAATCCAGCCAGCTGAGCACTAAAATCTGACCTTAAACCACGATTAGTTTCCTTACCGAAAAGGGATAAGAAATCAGGGTCTGCTCTTCGTGGAAAATCTTGCCACCAAACTGTGTTGGTCACGTCATCCCACTGGAATTGTAAATCTCCATTAGAAAATGAAACATGATAAAACTCTCGGCATATACCTGAAACCTCACAGCTAATGTGAAGCCCGAGACTCATCTAAGATTCAATTTCTATAAACTTAGGTCTACACTCTTACCTGTCTTGCAACTAAGTTTGCAGACGTAATAATTACACGGATACTATCTTCTCTTTGCAAAATAAACAACTTGGGGTGATGACAAGCAATGCCGCGGTTCTTGCGGTCTTTCCCAAACGCAATTTCCTCAGGAAATGGTGGAAACCTAAGGCAAGATGAAAACTCGTTAGAAAAGAAGTAATGAAGTATTAGTAAAAAACAACAAAATAACAAAGGAAATAGGATCCAGTATTACGTACACCACAGCTACATTCGGGTAATTTGGCAAAGGAGCAGCAGTTCTTGCATCGGGGCTTGAGCTCCAACATCTCTCAGCATGGTGACATGCAACAGTCACAGGCAAATGACTAGGTATCTCACAACCGGTAAGAAACCTGCTGATACAACTTCGTCAGACTCTTGAATAAGCATGGGGAAGAAATGAGGATAGTATCCATTTCTTCTGTTTAGACTAATAGGGAAAGTAAAAGAAATAAAAACTTTTATCGACAAACCATAAGATATCACTTGTAAATGTTGCAATGAAGATTTGTGAGATGCTTTCCACAGGGTAAAGAAGTTCTGGCAAGGAAACCACCCGTTGACAACCAGTTGAGTTTTGTTCAACATATTGAAGACGATTTAGATAAAAGTTCTTTCCCGATGTTTGGGGAGAACTTCGATAACTTTTCTCCTTATCGATGTGACTAATATCGGGGGTGTTTTCTTTCTCTCCATCAAAATGGAGCATTGTTCTAGTCTTATCATTGACAGAAATACAAGTAACACCATATTCTTCTACTTCGCTAACCAAGTTTGAGACACCTATACTTCTACCCAAAGGTAATTGTGGGCTTTCCCTCACCTGTAAACCAGACAAATCATGACTTGGACCCAAGTCATGATTTGTCTCGGCACTCTTGACTTCTCTATTATCGGCCACTATACCTACTTTTGACCTTAACACTTTGGTTGTACAACAGGATAGGCATTCCTTTCCAGAATCTGATATAGTCGATAGCCTAAGGCAAGATACAGGATCTTCACTTCTCAATATATGTCTACAATATCTTACAAGAGAGTTCAATCTCTTACTAACACCAACAACAGCTTTAGGTGGATAAAACCCAGAAACTGGAGAACTGATTTCGTTTTCCATCAGAGCAAAAACCCTTTTGCTTCTCTTCCCACTAGAAAAAGTTCCTCTAGAATGTCCTGAAGAGACCGATGCTCCAATCATTCGACATCTATCTTCAGAAACCGAAGCATCTCTTCCTTCAAAATCAATCTCTTGAACCACAAACCCAACTCGACCATGTTTATAGCACAACCCTTCCTTCCCACAAACAAACAATACTTCATTACCGATTGAAATCTCCTGAATTTTGGTTTTCTTAACTCTAACACGATTAACATACACACCATTCAAAGAAACCCTAAATCTCAAACTTCCGAAATCCTCGGTTTCCTTCTCCACCTCAACCAATCTTTTCCTAAACTCATCCAAAAATTGACTAAAACTACCTGTAGGCAAGAGAACCACACCATCAATAATGTAAAGTTTGCTACTTTGGCTATCAAATAGAATCTGACAATGCTTTCTGCTGATACCGCCATGATCAAGGACGAAATCGCACAAACCATCATCACTACTTCGACCTATCGTGTACGGACGATCTGATTCAATGTGAACTGAGTCAACGGGCAAACCAGTAGACCCAGAAATCAATGGTGTACCAATATTGTGGATACGAATCAAAACTTTGTCGCTATGTCTTCTCTTCATATCAGAGAAGAGTAACGAATAAACCCTCAAAATATCAGGAAGAGGAAATCAAGAACAAAAAATTGATTGATTCAGGATGAGGGAAGGAGGGAAAGCAAAACCCTTTCCCCAAACTGATTTTCACTTTCTGGAATTTTTTTTCCCTCCCAAATCGATGTGCTTGGGCAATTGGGACTCGTTTTCTGTTTGGACAGCAGGATAAAATTGCCCTTCGCCGGAGTAGTATAACTTTCCCGCTTTAACATAAAAACGCTCTGTGTACCCCACAGTACATTTGCACTGAGCAAAATACCAATTTTTAATGGCTCCGATTGGTGACAAGTAGTATTAAAGTTGAGTTGCAGTATGCGTTGTAGTTCGATGTAATTTGTAGTAAAAATTATGTGGTAAAAACTGTAAAAACTGTAGATTTATGTTGTACGGTTGCTGTATAAATGTGAGTTATTATTTTGATTATGTCACACGATTGGTAACATTTTTGTTGTATAGTTTGCAGTATGCATAATTTAATTTTTACAAATAGTAATAATAATAATATTTATTCTTTTGCAATAACAAAAATAAATTAAAGAAACTAATAGTAACTTAAAATTTAAATAATAAAAATACAAAAATAAAAAGTCTCTCAACGTTCATTCCAAAGCATATTTGCAATTTCATCTCGTACGTTGTTCATATATTGACCATCAGTTGTTGTTTCTTCTTCTTCGAGTCTACTAATCTCTTCTTTTTCCATTCGCCGCCTTTGATTATTTTGAGCAGTGAAATCATTTTCTTCAAAATCAGCATCTGGAATTTTGTGAAGCTTGATAAAATTGTGAAGAACCATAGTAGCGTGCACAATTCTGTTCTGAGTCTTGACGTCGTAACGAGGAAAATTGTCAAGGATTCTCCATTTTTTCTTCCAAACTCCAAACGTTCGTTCAATTACAGAACGAAGTGAAGCATGTCATCTATTGAACAACTCCTTTTTTATTCTTAGGAGGGTGATAGGTCTAGTTTTATCCCTATACTAACTGCAAGTGCACAGTGATGTAGTTGTAGTACTTAGGGTATCGAATCCACAGGGACTCCGGTCAACGATAGATAAGAACAGAAAAGATTAAACTAGGAGAAAGCAAAGGTGATTAAACTAAAAGCAGAGCAGAAAAGTAAATCAGTAGCAGGAGTTTGTGAGCAAGAAAGCGAAGCATTAGGTTTTAGGAGTTCTCAGGAAATCAGGAACACAAGCAATCAATCAGTCTAGATCTAATCAGAAACTGTTCTAGAACTCAAAACACGGATATAGAATTAACCAAATTCCTTTGCGAGAATTCTCTAAGTCTAAGTGCAGCAAACCAAACTTTCGTTTGCGAGAACTAACAGATTAAGCCAGCATTAATTCCAAGTTTGATATGTTCACAATTAACCTAAACCAAACTTTCGTTTGCGAGAAGTTTAATTGCTCATCTAGGTTCTTTCTATCTAAATTAACCAACTTCTGCTGCATTAATCAGCCTAACATCATAATTCTGATTAGCTACTTCAGATTAAGCATTAAGAACAACCTAAACAAAGAACTAGCAGATATGAATCCCTACAGATTGATTTAAACTATAGTTTCATGAAATCCCTAATGAGAATCCTTCAACCTAACAGGTAAACTACTCAGATATGTTCATTGAGACAGAAAAAATCATAAGTAGAAAACCAAATATCATTAAACAGAATAATCAACAGGGGTTCGAAATAAAGTCTCTTTCGAGAACAAGATCAGCCTCTAAGGCTCTCTGAAATAAAATAAAACTAAAGTAAAGCGTATCCTAAACAAGTGGCTAAAAACCCTAATATATAGTCTAAAACACGTTTGGGCTTCTGTGTAAATATCTGGGCTTTTCTGCAATATCAGCATTCTTCATTAAACCGCCGAGTTTGGCCCATTCGCGCTATGCATCGATCGATGCAGGTGTGCAACGATCGACGCAATCCTCAAATCTGGACAGTGAACTCTGTCTCTCGGCCAAACACTCCAAATAGCTCCAGAAAGTGCCATAATCACCAAATCTGCTCCAAATGTGCTTGTACCTAATAAACACCTGAAAAGACTCTAAAACATAGTAAAAGACTCGATAAAGAACACATATACCATGGTTAAAATCCCTAAAATCCATGGTATATCAACTCCCCCACACTTAGCTCTTGCTTGCCCTCAAGCAAGTAAAGAACCAAAGCATAAGAAAAGAAGTTTGAAAACACAGAAACTCATTTCGTCTTAGGAACTTTCGCATTCACATTCACTTAGTAATCTACTGAAAACTTTCCTACAGAACTCAAGACCATAATGTACTTCCCCCACACTTAGCAACTGTCCCAAGTAAACTCCACAATCACATTCAAGCATTCAAATTCACCCTACTGACTTCTGCAAGTATTTAAGTGCGGTCTCACCTAAGGAGTATCGATCAAAGGGCACATGGATTCTTACCTTATCAGCTCTAGACCACCATACTATCTTTCTCTAGTCCCTTTCTTCTCTTTCCCTTCCTTAACAACTGATTTTTCCCACATTGGGTATCATTTTATTTTATTTTATCAGTGTTCTTCCCGTTATGGGGTGTACTTTGGACACATTCCATGGATCGCACAGGAGATAATAGGGGTCTCTACCACTCTTGTGACCACTTCGGAGTTACTAACTCATCCTCAGTTTATTATCTTTTTTTATTTTATGGAAGGGGAGAAGGGGACTAAATAGGATAGGTTGACAGGCTGTGTCAGAACTAACAAGGGAATCCGACACAAAGTATACCAAGCCCTTAGGTGAGAAATCTAAGTCAGTATTAAGGTTGAAGTCAGTAAAAGGATCCTCTGATACCTGAAGTGATGTGGGTGTTCCCAGTAGATTGTTCCGTGTCTGAGTTTTCTAACAGTCATAGAGGCTCTGCAAGTCTGCCCAATGGTCACTTAGTTCCTGTTCAAGCGAAAATTTTCCTCGAAAAATCATAGTTTCATACAAATTTTGACTCAATAAAACAAATTTTGAAAAACTAAGAAAACAAAAGCGTGTGTCAGTAGCTTCCTCCCCCACACTTAAACTACATTGTCCCCAGTGTAATCAAGGCATGAGCTCGGTGAGAATAATAATCAAATTTTAAACAATACGAAAAGTTACAAATTACTTACATGTCGTCGCCATGCGTCGATCGATGCCCAAGGGTGTCGATCGATGCAAGGCGAATATGCTCGCGGTTATTTAGATAACCGGTGTCTGAACCGCAGTTGAATCGAAAAACCACAAATCGTGACTGCATCGACCAATGCACTAGGTGTGTCGATCGATGTGAAAAGACTTTAAAACATAGTAAAAGACTCGATAAAGAACACATATACCATGGTTAAAATCCCTAAAATCCATGGTATATCAGAGGGACATCATCAAATTCTGAAAGATGATATATGATATTTTCCCTACTGCTTCCTCTATATGGGGCAAGAAATCCTCGCTTGTTTGCATATCCAGAGTCAACAAGATAGTATTTACCTATTGGAGGTGTAGGGAATACATGATCTCCGTCTAATGCATATTGCAACACCAATGAATCATGTGTAGAACCAGATGCGCCTAGCCATGCGTACTTGAATATCATGTTTATATCGCATATACCCATTATGTTTAAGCTTGTTTGTCCATGTTTATCCCAATACCCGACTGCATCACTGCCTCCAACTTTTACTCTGACATGCGTCCCATCAAGTGCCATAATAAATCCACTGAAAAATGGCCAATAGTTTGAATCTTCTCGTAACTTTCTTGGGTAATGCTGGAGTGACGCCATTGTTGGAGTTTTTAAGTACTCACATGCAAGACTTTCCACTGCGTCCAATACTGCATGAAACTTACGATAGATAATCTCTTGGGAACGACCAAATGATAACCCAACATACCGTTGTGTATCATTTTGGGCACATGTAACGAGAAACATCGCCACCATCTCATCAACACTGATATTATCAATACTTTGTAAGTTGTAACGCTGCTCCAGTATTGTGCATAGGTTCCGAAAGGCTTCTGGATGCATCCTTAACATGTGCATGCAATGATTTGGATTATTACGGATATGATTCTCGAGATTTCTCCAACCAAGTCCCCGTTCAAGCGCCATTGGTTGCTTGGAAAAGTGACGCTTGTAATACTTCATCAAAGTTTGAAAAATCATATCCATATATTCTTCATCTTCCAAATCGTATAACTCTAGCAACTCTTCGTCTATAAGATTTTCTAAACCTCGAGAATACAACTCATTTAATCGAATGACATGTAAATATAAATAATTATAAAAATGATTAGTATATTTAAGTGTAATAAAAAGTGCAATCATTGAATTGAAACTAATTTATTGGCTCTAAACAAAAAAAAACTTTATATTATTGTAAGTAAAAAGAAATACTAAAATAATTATTAATCATCAAGATCAATCCTCGTCTGGCTCGATCCTCCACCATCACCTAGTTTTCCAGCTTCAGGTTGATATCCTATTTCTTCAAATAATGACATTAATTCTGAACGGGTCGGGACACCGAATTTTCTGTGACTCTCCACGTCTGTTTTGTTGATGTTTTGCTCTAGGATGACACTTGGAGAATCACCATGGCAATGTTGCAAATCCTTGAAATGATTTCCGATAAAATTTCCATGACGATCATATCCGGTATAACCCTCCAAGAATTTGATCTTATCGTGATCACTTTCATTGTAGAACATCATTTCTCGGGTAAACGGATCCTCTTTTAGTACTTTGATACAAGACCACCAAAAACCTATCCACCTTGTCAGACCTTGAATCGATTGTAGGATTCTGTATGCCTTTTTATATGGTTGAGCTTCATTTTTTTCTCTGCGCTCTTTTGCTTCTGCAACTTGAACACGGCGAAATTCCATCATTTATTTGAAATGATCATTTATCTCTGTTTCAAACGACTTTCTTCTTCGTGGTATATTTTTCTTCCGACTCCGTGATACATCCTTTCCTCGATTACTTTCGTATGGAATAGCACGTGATTGCTTTCTGTTTGACCGCTTTGATGGACCGATAGGTGACATCGGAGGAGATTCTGGTGAAATGGTTTGTGAACGGAGATGCAAAACACTTGTAGGGATAATGTTTGAATCATCTCCATCAATATCATGTGTTTCTGGAACATTATCAATCAGCTCACTCTCATTGTGTTCAACATTCTTTGCATCTTGCATATGAGTTGAGTACATAGCTTCTGGTTTACTGCCTTGACGTCCAAATATGCGCCTCATAAGTTCCATGTGTGGAATCCCATTTTCACGAATCTTTTTTGCATATTGGACTTCCTGCACAAATCAATACCAAAATATATAACATAAATATCAGCACCTAAAATATTAATTACAAGAAATTAAAATAAAACTTCTAAATAAGTAATAATGTACCTTTTCAGGGTCTTCCCACCATTCAGAATCCATCTCAATCAAACCAGTATTGTCATCTGCTGACACTCCGGTAAAATTCTTCAGCCTCTTATACGATCCATATAGATTTCTCAATGCATCGTATTTACTCTTGAAAGAATCCCAAGAAAGACTTATACCAGTTCTCTCCAAAAACTCTTTACGGATACGGTCTCTTCCAATTTCTTTCGGCAACTTTTGTTTGTATTTAATTTTAGCCAATTCATTATCTAGAAGCTCCAAATATATTCTAATATGATCATCTTCCCATGTAATTTGTTTTTGCTTCTATATATTTTATATTAACAAATCAAAATACTATAAATTTTTAAAAAATTACATTTATTAATTTTGAAAATTACCTTACGACGAATAGTTCCACTAACGTCATCAGCACCGACATCATCAACATTGCCAGACATATGAATAAAAAAAATTATAAGAAAATTATACACTGATAATTTAAATAATATATTACGCGTGAAATAAGATTAATATATAACGTTGGCCTATAGTTTGTTTTGACACATAAACTTTTCAACTCAAAATCATGATACAGTACAATCTCATATTCAAACTGACTAAAATTTAAAATATTACTTACTAGAAATATATTGCAAGAACATACTAAATGAATAAGCTCGTCTGTTTTCAATCACTTGCGGCTTTCATTTTTTTCTTTTTCTAGAATTGGATAGCATAGGCTTTGCAAAAGAGATCATACATATATGCAAACAATTTTATGATCAACAAAAAATACACTTATATACTCAACATATATACGTCTTGTCACAAGTTCAGATAATCATGATAATAGTATTAGTGGAAGAGAGAAAAAGAATTCAATAAAAATAAAAAATCTACACATGTGATTATTAATAATTATATGTATATGCGTCTTTGTTATAACTATTTATATACGATTCTCTTGTGATCGTAGTCTTATATAAATAGTTATAACAAAGACGCATATACATATAATTTTTAAATGAATATTATTGGAAAATCTGCAAAATTAAAATAATGAGAAGAACAATTCAAAATGAAACAATAAAGATTCTTAAAATCTTTCACCAACTTAACGTGAGAATAGGTTGGAGTCAAAGCTAATTACTCTCAAAGAAAACGTATCTAAGAAAATCTTAGGAGGAGTTGAAAATGATTTACAAAAATCAACTTAAAAACAAACTTAAGTCTACATAAATTATTGAAAATATTAGAGAGAAAAAAATAGTACGTAGATAAAACAGTGAAATGGAAAGAGAAATAAAAAAAAAAAATGCTAACTCAACATTACCACACTCTAATACATGGGATTTTCCATGATGTTGATTTTTATTTTGGCTTAGCCATTTTACAAAGAACATAACTCAAGATTTTAACTCAATTAAGTATAACACATGATAACTCAAATTTAAAATCAAAAATTCAAAATTACTACATGATTGGTAACATTTTTGAGTTATCAATGAGTTAGACCTTTAACTCAAACTAAATCAATGGTAATTCATGTTACCAATCAAGTTTATATAGTCCATCGAATTGCGGTCACGCGCTCAACGCGCTCATGCTGCTCGTGGTTTTGTTTTCCTGTTAAGTCTCTGTTAATTAACAGTAAAATGTCGAATAAACAACAATTTTCCGTTACAATTAACGTTTTCCAGAGTTTTTCGTTAATGTTAACCCATTGTGTTGCTCTTTGAGAAACTAAAAAAACTTTCTGCTTGGCAGAGTCAAGGACTTTGGTGAATGGGTCAAAGCGACTAGTAATATACTACATAAGAGCCCATTGAGCTGATGGCTTCGTGGTTGAAGAACTTTGTATAGAAATTGGACATATAATGTGAGGGAAAACGGCCAATTCCCCCATGAATTTATCTCCTAAACAGGTTTTCATACACAACATATTAACCAATGCCATAAACCACATCAACTACATATAAATTTGAATTCTAAACACGAACTTTTAAAATGTGGTCAATTCCACTAAAACTGCAAACGGATTTAGTCTTCCGTTAAAAAATGCTGACGAGGTTGACACGTGGAATATCGGACCGTTAAAAAATGCTGACGAGGCTGACACGTGGAATAATCAAAGGAACAACACAAAGGATATATGAACAAACAAATTTTAGAAATCACACTCTGAAGTATCATCAAGTAAAGGAAAAGCGTGAAGAGTCTTTACATCTGCAACTGGAGTTCCACCATTTTCGACAAAAAAAATTCTGAGTTTTCTTTGTTTTTTGCTTTTTTCAGTCAATTTTTTTTTTTTGTGTGAAACAAGAGAGCTTAAGAGCTTCTAATTTCAAAAGCTTCGTGTACTGAAACAGCTTCCATGACTCAATTTCCGAAGACTAATATTGTTTCATCTTAAACACATATCTAAGCCTGAAAAGAGCTAAAGAGCTTCTGAATTGGACAGCTTCGTGTTCTAAAACATCGTTCAAAATGGTCTGTAATAGAATCTGAAACGAGAGCTAAACCATTAAAAACCTTAGCAAATCCCAGAAATTGAGGTGGAACTAGAATAGCTTTTAAAATACCCAGAAGCTAATTGAAAACCACAAATGTTCTCGCATGGATTTCCAAACAAGAGCTTCCAGAATTCTACAGTTTCGTGTTTACAGAGCTACCTTAGTTTTTTGTTTCATATATTATGTTATAAATATATTGTGATAACCATACTTATCAAAATTATCTTCTAGTCTAGTGGCAAACGTCTCGTCTCTAATCCCATGAAACCATGGTACGAGTCCCACCAAAACCATTTTTAATCATATCACCAAAACGACGTTGTTTTGGCGAGAATAATTTACGAAATAAAATAAAATGTATAAACCGATATTCCTCGTGTCAGCCTTGTCAGCATTTTTAACGGAAAATTAACTCCGTTTACGGGTTTGGTGGAATTGACCACATTTTTAAAAGTTCATGTTTAGAATTCAAATTTATATGTAGTTGATGTGGTTTATGGCATTGGTTAATATGTTGTGTATGAAAACCTGTTTAGGAGATAAATTCATGGGGGAATTGGCCGTTTTCCCTATAATGTGATTTAATAAAGTTTAGGTTCTTGTATAAAAAACCACCAAATTCAAGCATCAGATCATGTTTGTATCGTTCAACGCAACTGCACAAACACTATACTGGATCGGAGCAGAGTCTTACCAGGAAAGCCTACTTATGCTTTCGTTTCAGCCTCTGAAAGCTAGGTTTCATGAGCTGGCTTGATGAAATAGTTTGGTGGTTAGAAACCTGACTTGACTGAAAAGGTATCAGAGGCTTCTTCTGAGACAAGACTGAGACATCCGGTGAGGTTTGACTACCTATGACTGGTGATCCAACTTTCCCTCTCATCTTTCTCGGAGCTTCAAGTCTCTCCAATATCATCGACGTTTTCATATCAGCCTGTTTGTTGGTAGGCGACAGAAATGGGCGGTTTATGTTTGGTTTGGGTGTGGCTAAAACCGGAGAAGAAGACTTCATGAGAACCTCTGTGACTACTAGTTGTTCCCATTCTTTCGTAATGGAAGCTGTTGCTTTGTCTTCTTCATCAGTTATCTGGATTGGCTGACGTGTTTCTTCTTCTGTGGATGGGTTTGGAAATGTCTGTGCCATGGGAATTACAGAATCTGAAACTACTGAGCTCACTTCGCATGTTGCGTCGTTGAAGTTTGAATGTATTGAACTGCTACAAACAAGAAAACTTAAGAGATTTGTAGGGAGGTTGGTACTGATGAAGAAGAGAATAAGGATGAGAACAATCACCCAAATTGAAGACTTTCTTTCACAATGAGGTTCAACTTTTGGTGGAAGCCTCTGTTGTGTGTCAGAGGATTGTAGTCTGTTGATTCAATCTGCTTAAATTTTCATAAAGAAAAGACAGGTTAGAAGTTTAATACTAAATATGATATCAACAGATTGAAATGAAATTGACCTCTAACAAAGCTCCTTTGACAGAAATCTCGATTTCTCTAGGAATAAAGGACTCGGCAAACTGGCTGACACTGGAGGAAATAGGCAGGACTTCCTCTGACCCTGCCAATCTCTGCAAATATTTTTGTCTGTTAAACTAATAAACTGCACAAATTCCAGGCATAGCACAATTGTTATATCATATTAAGGAGTGCTATTCAGAATGCTAGTGTTAAGATTAAGGTAAAGAATTTTTACCCTCAGAAGCATTGGACCGTTTTCTGACGGTTGAAGAATGTAATAACAATGAAATTCCACGACCTTCATGGTGTCTAGATTACAGTTTGAAGAACAAATCAAGCCTTGGTCCAATGAATATAGTGCACCACAAAGTCCCTGAAAAACTGCATTTCTAGCTGCTTAAGAAAGCTATGAGACAATACTGCAATGTGGGTTTTTTTAGGGAAATAGTCTGCTTACTCTGAGTGTTCAAGTCTGGTTGATCCATTTCTTCTGAAGAAGCTTCCGTTTCATGACAAGCTGAAGGGCTTACAATGTAAGGACTCCCAAGTATTAGGCCTACGTCAAAGTATACTTGAATCAAATTCTCTATTGTCAAAAGATGAGAGCACACTGGAAAGAATATTGCTTCGAGTAGCCAAAAGCGTTACCTTCATTGATAGAAGTTAGATTAGTCCTCTCAATGACAGTGAAATCCATCTGGGAAGAAATTGGGTGAAGTTTTTGGAGGCTATCGATTGAAGGCAAAAACAGAACAGTTCTCTCACCAACTTTCACAGAACTTTCAATTACATCATACTTTCCAAGATCATGATTGGTTAAAGAGCATTGCAGCTTCTCTGTTGTGATTTTCACTGAATCTCGTAATGGGATGCCGTGGCACCTGCATGTCTGTAAACAGCAACAAAGAGGATAAAAAACTATAGTAGACAAAGCATTAAGCTGAAGTGACTTATGAAACATACAATATGAACATATCCAATATCCGACTAAGGATGCTAAGTGCAAGCTTATTTGGAGACCAAAATATTCAAATTTAGGGATATGGCTCAGTACTTGACAAGGGATAAATCCGTCGACAATCTGATTTGACGCTGCAGTGAAATTGCAGAAGATCTTGTTCACTGAGCCAACAAGGTTACGTTTGAAGATAAATTGGGCCTGCAGTGATTCTCCAGTGTCATCCTTTAGATCCTGAAGCCATCTCTTTTCAAGGCCATGAAGTGATTTTCCATCTGAATTCATAGAATGGATCAGTATCCTATCTCCGAAAATGTTTAGGAACTATTCTTGCGTTACCTCATGCTTACAGATAACAGATTTAATGATTAAACTAGCCTGGAAATCTTATGGGAGGCAAAGGAAAACTAGTCCAAAGACCACGACACCAAAATCTGATAACATTTAGTCAGTTATTTGGAACCTACCAGGGATGCAGGTTTGAAATGAACAATTGTCAAGATCGGACAGACATCTGAGGAATCTATTAATCTTCTCCTGCGTATAGCTCAGATTGCTTGCTCCCGTCTCAAACAAAAGAAACTCAACAGACACACATTTATCTGCTGCAGCCTGAAGCAAAAACAATTAGAACATAGAAAAACATGCGAAAGCAATAACAAATGTAGTATTTGGCTGACCACAAGAGTGCTTTTCGCTTCAGAATCCATATCTTCAGGGAAGCATGAACTCAGAACGATAACTTTCCTCATAATATCTCTACCTCCCCATGAGTACATAGCTCGATCACACAGAACACTTGATAGCATAAGATCTATGAACAATTCATGAGTATGATTAACGAACGCCAAATTAATCAGAAGCTATACAGAAGTAGACAAGTAAAGAGAAGAAGAGAAGAGACACCTCTGCAATATATGGCTCCCGATTCATCAATCTCCGGTGAAAACGCATCCAAAGGCAAGCAGTTAACTGCATGATGGAAGTCGCGAAGACAGAAGTTTCCACTGGGAGTGTACGCAAATTTTAACTGCTAGATCCGTCGAAACGTAAACAATCACAAACAACAAATTAGAAGGAAACAACGATATACGAGGCCGAGAGATTAACCTGTTCGTTTCCAGAAATCCGATCCTTCAGGATATAACACAAACCGATCCGATCAGCGAGAGAATCTACCGGAGACGAAATGGCGTGTAGATTGGCGAGATTCAGAAACGACTACAAAATTCGCAGCAGAAATCAAATTCTAGGCTCATAATTTGAAGCAACAATCAATTTCGAGCTTCATAAACGAATACTACAGTCGAATACGAACAGACATTCTACTGACAGTGAAAACAATCCTAGCAAGAGAGACCAACCTGCTTTAGATCTCCGATCAGAGAAGGAGATAGATTCCGCAGATCCAAGACGAAACATACTAGCACCATTCTCAGTCAATCTTCGTCTTCTTCTTCTTCTTCTTCCACCAACGGTTTCGCGGGAGTCGGGAATTTGAAAAAGGATAGCAGAGGAGAGTGATTTAAATGGAAGACGACGATTTTCATTCCAGTCCCTATACTTATTTGGGATTTCACTAGAAACAAACTCTTCAAAATAACCAATATGTACCAATAAGACATAAATATTTCGCTTTTGGCCCTAAACTTTTTTTTCTTGGGTATTATTTTCCCAAATTGCAATGAAAGGCAAGTCCAAAGTTCAAACCTTATATATGAAACTGAAGATAAAAGAGTAGTACAAATGTATGTATACTCCTTAGATAACCAAGTACATTATATAAATCCAAAAATCGAATCATCCAACCAAAAAATCCAAAAAAAACCTTAAAAATCTAATGCCTTTCAACACGAATAGTATCAATTTTCTGTAGACTCATCCGAGCTCTGAAGAATATTACGAATGAAGTTTATGAAAGAACATAGTCCACCCAAGAAGTTATGATCAATAACCCCATTACCATCATGAACATGAGCAAAATCCACCAGCTTAACTTGTGGTCGAGCATCATCATCAACAGATTCATTCTCATAGACCATAAGAATCGAACAAGAGTTGAAATGGTAGAACGTTTGGTTCTCAAACCAGGTCTTGAGCTCCAACAATTGTGTCAAGATCCCGTTGGAACCACCGTAAACTCTGGACACAAAAGCAGAGTCAGGTTCCGAACTGGTGTCAGAAAGTGTGTTCGATGATACAAACTTCCGGAGAGCTAATCTCACGCCATCGACATTGATCCCGTTAAGAAGCTTCCTGTCAGGTTTCCAGAAACTCAACTCTTTGTGATCGTAAACCTCGAAACCAGAGATTCTGAAACCAGATGAGACAGTGGTGCTCCTTGCGTCTTTCTTTAAGCATTTTTGGATGTATTCTTCGGATGCTTCAGGGTACCATGTTCTTGAACCCATCTTAACATCCATTACTGATGGCTTAGAGTACTTGGAAAGAAGATTCTCGAGCACAATCATGGCTGCTCCATCAGAACCTTCAACTGCTTGAGTACCGTGATACACTGGGAAATATCTACGGATGTGATCTGGAACCTCTACGTTTGATGAGAAAGATTCGTAGAACTTCACCTCCTTTTCGCCACGAGAATCGCCTTGTAGTGGCTTGAAGAACCGGCCCTTGTCGTCGACAAGAGGACCGAGCTTCCCGTCTTTAGCAATGTGTCCTGCAACCTGATGTTCAGGGGCCTTGAGATGCATCTTGGCAAAGTATGATGAACCTGAAGAATAAAAAAAAAAATCAGATAATTAGAAACCACTCCTAATCGCAAGAACACAAAAACAGAAAACCAAAAAAGAGATCTGTGGTTCAGTTTTCAATTAGACAATAAAGGATCAGAATTCAGAATGAGCTCATCATATACTTTAAAATGTAATCTTTAAGAAGATCAAGGCTATAGATATGAACCCTAATTTAGGAAAAATTACAGCTTTGCAAATCAATAACATATTCCTGCCAAATTAGCAACAATCTAGCTCATAAATGTTAAACTGGATTAGAATAACAACCATACACAAACGAGAATCCATCTCTTTTCACTATCTGCAGAGAATTTCCCAGGAATATTCTAACTTAATCAATACCACTGTCCCATCGAGAAACCAGATTAGGGTTCTTCAATACTTTTCGCAATTTACAAAACAAAAGCCGCCACCAAATTTTCTCTACTTCATCGCTTGCAAACAAGAGAAAACAAAAAGCGCAGAAAAGGGGAGGAACAACCCTAAATAATAAAATTCCCAGAATACATATATCAATTGACAATTATCATAAAAAGTTGCTTTTTGTAAATTTTTATTGCTAAAAACGCAGAAAAGGCTAAACCTTTTTTACAAAAAGTAGGATCCCATTTATATAAACTTATAGATTTAAGTAACCAGTAATGGAAGAACGTTTCTGGTTAAAACAAAGTAAAGATTTACCCAACAAAAGTTAGAAGAAACAAATCTTGACGGAGAAACGATGAGGAAGATGAGAGAACCTGTCGTTCTTCTTTTCTTTTGAGGCACCGAAGCGATCTAGCTGGACACAATTTATATACATGAATAATTAATTTATTATTGGCTCTTTTATTTTATTTTTTATTTAATAAGTTGGATGGAGAGGACGAAAACTCAACACGGTTGGAGATTATTTACGACATGTGACATCTTTTAAATTAAAAAATAAATAAATAAACAATCCTAAATGCAAACAGGAAAATAAAAGTCCTTAAATATTATAATGACATTAACTAATGAAATTTTTGGTTGGCAAAAAAAAAAAAAATTATAATGACATCCAGATAATAGACTAAAAATTTACACATTAATAGAGACGAAAAAAGAATACATATATGGACTATAATGAAAGGCATGTTTTAGATCATATAAGTGTACTTCAAAAAAATAAACGACAAAAAAGTGTACTTCGAAAATTTTGAACCGCATATTTATATTTTCTAACAATTTAAATATTATTTTGTATCATTTACTTTACGTTAATCGTATTTATTTTGTATGATATGTTTTTTTGTATAAATTATATTTAAATTGTTCTTCACCGTCTGGTCTATTTGTTCCACACCATTTCATCCGTTACCATTTAAAATCTTACTATCAAATGTTTAATGAGAAACCAACGCAAGCATTTCATATAGTAAACGACATGTGACGGAGAAGTCGATAAAGCAAAATTATTGAATTGACAACGCCCGTGCACTGGAAATTTATGAAAATGTGGACAAAACCATACACAAGATTAACTAACTAACGCTAATGCAATTATTATTGGGAAAATACGTATCTAAACGTTACAGTTAGCAAAGCCCTAATTATGTATGCTGAGCTAGATTATGTACGTTCGAGATAACGACAGAAAACTAACTGAAAGAATCTTAAGATGCTTTATCTTCTCTATCTTCCAATAAGATGCTGCGGTAGGACTACAAAGTACAAATTATAACTAGTCGGCAGGGGAATACAATAAAGAAAGATGCAACTCTATCTCGTGTTTTGGTGGTGGACCAGTGTATTGATGAGAACATGTATACGCCTAATATTCTCCCAATATTCCATAGATATTTTCATTTCTATTGTCAATATCCAATTGACTTAGAAATAAAATTTGCAAAGTATATTCCATATTCATTTTCTAATCAATTAGCTGGTGATGTAGCTTTCTTGTTATACATGGTTAATCTATACCGTAAAACCGTCTTTGATTACCAAATTATGAGTTCGAGTCTCATAATTATATAAAACAGTAAAACCCTCTATCATAGTTTCCGTGAGAGAAAAATAGTGGCTTCGATTGATAACATTTACCAACGATCAGTAATTTACCACTTTGATTACCAATTATAAACGATAACAAAAGCAATATCATTTTTTTCTCAGCATTTTATATGGTTCTCTAACCGCTTTTTTTTATCTATTTGCACTATTTTTTAACTGCTTATCGATTCATTTATTGCTAATTATCATTTCGCATTTGTTTAGTAATCAGATTTAATATGTTTGTCTTATAGCAGTTTTAATATTAATAATTTGTATCAACTTTTTTTCTTTCAAAATCCCTAGATTTTGACATGCATTAAAAATGTGCATCTATTTTTATTTATTTTTTAAAATATTTTTTGAATTACATTTTGTTTTTATAATAAATTTAATAATAATTTAACACAATAATTTAATAACTGAATGTTATGATAATTAAGTGCTTAATGCAGAAATGCATTGAATAAGTGTTTTGGCTGAAAATAATTTTATAATATATTGTTTTAATAAAATGATCATTATAAAATTTATTTGATATATATTTAACATATGTATTGTGTTGATTTTTTCATAGAACATCAAATGCTTATATATGAATTTATTTTTGTTTTTAATATTTAAATAATTATAATTTTATATAAATGTAATTATAGATTTATAAAAATTGAACATAATAATCTGTTCATTTAATATTTTGCATTGGATTAAGTTCCTTTTAGTGTTTTTTAACTAAAATTTGTTAATTCATCTTTTTATTTGTCTTCCAATAAACCAAAATATTTTTAGATATTTTTATAATTGAAACAGATTAATCTATATTGTAATTCATTTTATAATAGTTTAAATACTTTAAAAATTTGATAAAATAATCTTTTAAAATCTAATTCATTATTTATTCAAATAATATAAATATTGAACAATTTTAACATTTTATCAATTTAAGAAATTAATACATACATTTATAACTTGTCTATTAGTAAGATTTTTTTTTTTTAATTCGCTATAATTTAAACAGGTTAATTTATTTATCAATGTGTTTTATAATAGTTTAAATATACATATTTGAATTTATTTTGTATATAAAATGTAACTAAAATAGAATAATCTGTTTATTTAACATTTTTATTAGTAACGACAGAAAACTTAAATTAATTTTAATATTTATATAACTAAATTAGTTAATTCACTTTTTAACTTATTTTCAATAAACAAAAAACTTTTTAAATATTTTTATAATCAAAACAAATATTATATTTTAACACATCTTATAGTAATCTAAATATTTTAAAAATTTGATAAAATAATCCGTAAAAAACTGTCATTATAAAAACCTCAACCTTAATATCACTTATCATATATTCAAATAATATAAATATTAAATAATTTAATAATTTTATCAAATTAAAAATATGTCAATTTAAATTTTAGTAAAGTAAAATATGTTTATAATATTTTATAATTTTATTAGTTAATTTATTTTAATTTGTTTTGTAATGATATAATTATTAAAAATTATGTTTATTTTATATATCAAAATGTTATTAATTTATTATATAATAAATTATAATAATATACAAATTTAATAATTATATTTTGTAAGAAAACCAAACTATAAAAATATTTTTTTATAAAAAATGTTATAATGTAAAATATTTATTTATATTTAAAATGAAAGATATTTAAGAATTTTATAATATATTTTGGATAAAATTATTAATTATAAATTTATTATTGACCACATATAGTCTAATTTATTAAATTCAAAAATAACTATAATGAATAATTAAATTATTCATTAATTTTTGGTTATATACACATCAAATAAAAATTAGTTTCTAATATAATTTTTTTTATATAGTATTGATTGACCATTAAATTAGTAATTAACTAGACCCACTAGTTTCTTCACACAGGGTTAATCGATCCACTTTCCAGTATCAACACCGAGTTGAGTTCCTCACAGGCGCAGAGTCAGAGACTCAGAGTCAACGGACTTCTCATTCCGTTACAAAAAGGAGCGATTCTCCGTCACCGTTATCAAGCACGATTCACCAGTCGATACGATGACAGCACCATCAATCGCGACGCGTGGCTCACTTCCTCGTATCCGTACATGTGCGCCGCTTCTCCCCCTCCCCCTCCTCCTCCTCCTAGTCTTAAGCACGAACGCAAATCCTTCCGAGTCGAAGCTTCTCTTCTCCGATTTAGTCTCCTCGCATCTTCCATGTAAGTCCTCTATTTCAATGCTGAGAAATTGTAAGAAACTGTGGAATATTTTGGACCGGAAAGTAAGCGTCCCCTGCCGCAGGATTACAACTTCGCCGAGGTAAAATATGATTTTGATTTTTGATTTTTTATCTTAATGAGCTGATGTTATTTATAATGTTTGTGATCAGGACAGTAAACATCACTCAAACTGAGCTACCAGATAAGAATATGGAAGCTAAGTGTTTGCAGAACATGTTTGAGTTGATTGATGCTGGTTTCTTCAATGAAACTAAGGTAGTGCTTACTGCTTCCTCTTCGTGAGAATTTATAATTTACAAACTGTTAGGTTTATGCTCTCAATCTGATTATAAATTTGGATTCATTGGCTCCCCACTTAGGAATCTTTAATGGAAAACAAAACCAATGTTTGTAATGATGATTCAAGTTCCACACTTTGGTTTTGGGTGGTTTTAGACAGGTCTTTAAACCATACTTCTGAGTAAGAAAGTATATGTTTTTACTAATCAATTCTCACATATAGCGTTTTATTGTTTTGGGGGTAACATGTAGATGCAAGAGATTGCAACTGGGGCTACTGAAATGAACGTTCCTATATATCGAACCAACCGAAAACTAGTCGCTACTAAGAATGGCGGTTTGGAAAATCCATCCCCGCTGGTGTTTAATCCATCTTGGAACAGAGAAGCTCCACGAGCACAAGTCAAAAGATTCAAGTATCCTTCAATATCCGGAGTACAACTACCTAGAGATGAAGAAGATATTGCATTCATGAGCGTAAGTCATCTGCCTTTTTTAATTGTTGTTGTTATAATAGCTGGATAGTTTCCATATGATTAGAAAATGCTTCATGGCAGGTTCTTGAACTCGGAGAACTTATAAAGACGAAACAAGTTACTTCCAAGGAACTCGTTCGGATTTATCTTAAGCAGTTAAAACGGTATGGGAGGTTCTGTTCTTGCTGAGTTTTTGCAGGGAATTTTACATGGTTTGATGTTATTAGTGGGTGTTCTTGAAAAATTAGGTACAATCATGTTCTTGAAGCGGTGGTTACTTTTACTGAAGATTTGGCATACAAACAAGCCGAAGAAGCTGATGATTTGCTCTCTCAGGGAACTTATCTCGGTATCTTTCTCTCTTTTGATATATTTGTTTGATGGATTGTTGATGAAATGGTGCGTCAAGCTTCTGGTTATGATTTTCTTTGTGTGTGATAGGACCTCTTCATGGGGTTCCATATGGCTTGAAGGATATAGTTGCGGTCCCGGGATACAAAACTACTTGGGGTTCAACTTCTTTCAAAGACCAAGTTCTTGATATTGAGGCATGGGTTTACAAAAGGTCCTGAAAGGAATTTTTTCATCATGGTCACTGTTTTTTGTTCTATTGGAGTTAAGCTAACAGCATCGGACGGCTGTTTTTTTTTTGTTTGCTTGTTTAGATTAAAAGCTTCAGGGGCAGTTTTAGTAGCAAAGCTTGTTACGGGCTCTCTAGCTTATGATGACATCTGGTTCGGGGGACGGACTAGGAACCCGTGGAATATCGAGGAATTCTCTACCGGTTCGTCAGCTGGACCTGCTGCTTCCACATCAGCTGGTTAGTTTTTATAGAAAATAAATCAAGATTACGTTTCTATTTGACTATAACCGGAAAAAAAATAACTGTTTCTTTCCCATTTGTTTGGGTTAAACTCTTGTTCAGGTATGGTTCCCTTTGCCATAGGCTCAGAGACAGCAGGCTCAATGACATACCCTGCAGCTCGGTGTGGTGTAACAGCATTGCGTCCAACATTTGGGAGCGTTGGTAGAACCGGAGTGATGAGCATATCCGAGAGTCTGGTATGACACTTTTAACATGCTTATTCAATCAGAGTAAAAACTCCGGTGTGTATAACTCTGTAAATGCAACTCATCTTTGTCACAGGATAAGCTTGGACCTTTCTGTAGAACAGCAGCAGATTGCGCTGTAATTCTTGATGCTATAAAAGGGAAAGATCCGGAAGATCTCTCATCAAGAGAGATCGCATTTGAAGATCCCTTCTCTGTGGATATTACAAAACTCACTGTTGGGTATACCAAAGATGCTGACATGAAGGTAAACAAATGGTTAAATGTTGTTTGCAATCAGAATAAACCGGGTTTGTGTTAATTCGACATTTGAAATCTGCAGGTAGTGGAAGTTCTTGGGTCGAAAGGTGTTAATATGGTTCCTTTCGAACTAAATTATACAGTGGACTCTGTTCAAGGGATATTGAATTTCACGATGGATGTAGACATGTTAGCTCATTTTGATGAATGGCAAAGAACCGGTCAAGATGATCTCTATGAAGCTCAAGATCAATGGCCGGTTGAGTTACGTCGTGCTCGTGTGATTACAGCCGTTGATTACATTCAGGTTTTGTCCATTTTCACTTTGGTCCATTGGTCTTTTTTCCATGGTTCTGTCTTGTTGATTTATATCTCTGATTTATTGGTTTAGGCTCAAAGAGCTCGTGGCAAGTTGATTAGAGAAGTGGAGAGGAGCTTTACAGTCGATGCGTTTATTGGAAACGTGACCGATTGGGAGAAAGTTTGTATGGGAAACCTGGTCGGTTTACCGGTTCTAGTGATTCCGACAGGGTTCAAGAACATATCGGAACCACCGACCGAAAGTTGTCGGAGGAGGACAACGATCAATGCTGGAATCTATGCTCCGCCTGAACGTGATCACATCGTAAGTGAATCTAAACTAATGTGTATCTTATGATCTTATATACTAACTAATGAATATTTTTTGTTGTGGTAGGCTTTGGCATTGGGTATGGCGTACCAATCGGTTACCGATGCCCATAAAAGACGACCGCCTATCGATGATCTTGGACCGGATGACTCCATACCGAATCCGCCTAGAGCTATAATTCCTCCTCGAAGGTTACACTTACACGTATGAGTTTTTTTCCCCTTTTTTTTTGTTACGTTAGGATAATAGTCAACTCAATGTTGTGTGTTTTGTTGTTACAAAGTTAAAAACATGTTACGAAGTTGTGTGTGTGGAAATATTAAGAAAAACATTTTGAAGGGTGTGAGTGGAAATATTGATGGATGATGATCATGCTCCGTAGTGGACATCACATAACCGGATCGTCTAAATAATGCTATAAGCCTATAGATAATCTATTATTGGGATTTTTTTTTCGTGTCATGTTCTCTGTTTCGTGTCATGATTTATCTGTGTAAAGGGTTTTGTTTCCGTATTGAACGTGACTTAACGGTGATTGGGAATTTGGACTTGCTAGTGCTAATCTTAGAAAAAATATACATGTGTTTTTATTATATTTGTTTGCTTTTTGTCGTTGTCGCGTGTTTGAAATTTTGCTTTACTAGAAGAGGAAATGGGAAATGCGTGTGTATAGAGTTTGGTACGTATTTATTCAATTCTGTGTGCGGCGAGTTTTGTGTGGTGGTAATTTATTGCACTACCTTTGACTTTAGTGGCCTTCGCGTTATAGGTTTAGATCTCAAACTAGCACAATTTTAAAAAATTTTAATTTCAGGGTGTATTAAAGTGTATAAATAGTCCAAAATAAAATAAATAAGCTGAAAAACAAACTACATTTTTTTCTTAATGAATTTACACATTGGTTTCCTTGTGATTTACAATCAACATGCAGTTAATTTCTCATTTTCTACGATATTTTGAAAATTATGTTCCATTAAAAGGATATACTCATTGATTCGTTGACTTTGATATTTATTCATGTTGGGGGGTTACTACTACAAATGTTTATCTTATTTAAATCACATGCAATTTAGGTTTCTCGATCTTACAAATTAATTGCCCTATATATGACCTCGAATAGGTGACAGTTGATGATAAAATGACAAATTAATTGCCCTATATCTGACTTTCAAAAAGAATTAAAAGCTATTTAACATCATTATTCAAAAATGAGAGCTCTAGGGTAAATCTGCATGTGGATTGATACTTATTATCCAAATTGTTTTTTTTTTTTTTTTCGATTTAAGGTGGATTTTTTTTCTTGGATGCTTTGGTTTTACATTCAGATTTTTTAGTTGTGAATTTTTAGTAGTTGGTATATCGTTTAGCTTATCAGTTTTTTTCTCTAAATATTACTCATTCCGTTTCATAATAAGTGTCATTTTAACATTTTTCACACAAATTAAGAACATATTAAAAATTATATTATACTCATAATAATTAATTTGACTTTTGATATCTTTATTTTTCATTGGTCAATAATAAAGTTAAAGTAGGTAGTTTGTGTCATAAATTGCATTGAAAATAGAAAACGACATTTATTTTGAAACAAAAAAAACAACTATATAACGACAGTTATTATGAAACGGAGGAAGTATTCTTTATCCGTTGGTTTATGGGATTAAGGATATATTTTATCCCTTAGCTTTTATATTATAGTAGCTCGTGTAACTCGTGGATTTTAGTCCCTTGTGTATTTCTTTGGTTTATTTTATAATGAATGAAACTTTTAGTGAGAAAAAATATAGTTAAATCTATATTTGCTAAAGTATCGGTCATTCAGAAATACTGATCTCTAGACTTTTAGGGCTAATCTCTCAAGTGTTAGTTAACTGGAAAAGTGATACAGACAAGATGATTTCACTTTCTTCGGTACGACCTTAAAACCAACTATTTTCTGCAAAACAAAAATAAAAAATTTTAGTAAAATGGCACCTACCCGTAATTTATCCGTAATGATAAGGGTAAAATAGACAAATACTAATTACCTCCATCTACTCTTTAACTCTGATTATATATATCTTTTACCTCTCCTCTGCACAATTCCCCTGAGCTCTCTCACCTCTATCTCGAGATCCGCCGTTGAGCTTTTTGTCCTAAACTCAGAGCTTCTTCTCGTTTTTTGTTCAATCACAGATTGAATCAGAAAAGAAAAAATTGAGTTTTTTTTTCTCCAGATCTAGCTTGTTTTCTCTCTCTCATTTGGTTAATCAAGGTATGTGCGTCGGAATTATCGAAGAATTTATGTAGATCTATCCTAATGTTGACTCAATTGGTTGTTTTCGATTAGTTCCGATCTGATTTTTGATGTATTATGATCGAGCGTTAAAGTTTATTGTCTGATTGGTGAGAAACGTTTTCGGTTTGATTGACTCGATCGAGCTCAATAGTGCAGATCGAGACGAATGTACATTTTCGTGATTCATTGAGTACGAATTTTATAGCTTTTTTAATCGATGCATGTAGCTCTTTCTCGATTATTTTGTTTCCGGGGTTTCGATGATCTGATCGGGCCAAATTGATTCCTTTGATCATGTAATAGTTATCAATGCACCATGTTGAAACCAACATCGATTTATTATTATGCGTCTTTGAAAGTTGTATCGGAAATCTTTGAATTTGGTTGAACAGGCGTTTTTGTTGTGTTTGGTGCAGGTGTGTTCTTAGCCAGTGAAGATGGCATCAGCGACTGAGAACCAATGGCTCAAAGGAAGAGTGAAGGCCGTAACCTCCGGAGACTGTTTAGTGATCACGGCTCTGACCCACAACAGGCCAGGAGCTCCTCCGGAAAAGACCATTACTCTCTCTTCTCTTATGGCACCTAAGATGGTGAGCTGCCTCTCTTGTGTACTTTTTTTTAATACTTTTGTTGTTATTGTTGTTGGAATTAACGGTCATGTTGTTGGATTTTTTCTCTATCTAGGCTCGCAGGGGAGGTAGAGATGAGCCTTTTGCATGGGAAAGCAAGGAATTTTTGAGGAAACTTTGCATCGGAAAGGTGCCAATTCAAATCATTAACTATCTATATACAGTAGGTACTGTGATTGAATAATATCTTCTCATCTTAAGTATATGCTTCTTCTTTGAACAGGAAGTTGCTTTCAAAGTGGATTACAAAGTGGAAGCCATTGCTGGAAGAGAGTTTGGCTCTGTTTTCCTCGGAAACCAGAATCTTGCTAAGCTTGTTGTTCAAAATGGTTGGGCAAAGGTGTGATAATAACCATTCTATTTCACTCCAGATAATATGGCTGTGATACCTCAGCATTCTGACATAATGCTTGTACTATGGACAGGTTCGGGAGCCAGGTCAGCAGAATCAAGGTAAGGTTAGTCCTTACATTACAGAGTTACTACAGCTCCAAGAGCAGGCTAAGCAAGAAGGATTTGGTTGTTGGAGCAAGGTTGGCCTTCTCTTACATACTTTATTCTCTAAGTCCTGTGGTTTCTTATTGATCTGATGGTGGATTTTACCTGACTCTAGGTTCCTGGTGCTGCTGAGGCATCTATCAGAGATCTTCCTCCTTCTGCCATTGGGGATTCTAGCGGGTTCGATGCAATGGGGCTTTTAGCTGCCAATAAGGGAAAGCCTATGGAAGGTATTGTCGAGCAAGTTCGTGATGGAAGTACTATTCGTGTTTATCTTCTTCCAGAGTTCCAGTTTGTGCAAGTGTTTGTTGCGGGAATCCAGGTGAATTAACTTGCTTCTCTGTACTTGCTGCGTGCAAAGTTGACATTTTTTAACATTCAAGATGGAACAAAGTCGGCAACTTTTTATCTCTGTTTCAATGTAGTCTCCATCAATGGGAAGAAGAGCCGCAAATGGAAACGTTGTTGAGACAGTTCCAGACGAGTCGAATGGAGATGTCTCTGGTGAGTCACGAGGTCCTCTAACGTCAGCTCAGAGACTTGCTGCCTCTGCAGCATCCTCTGTCGAGGTTACCTCTGATCCATTTGCAACTGAAGCCAAGTACTTTACTGAGCATCGTGTTCTTAGCAGAGATGTAAGTTTCGTCGACAACTTTGATCATGTTTATCTGTATTTTGGCATTTGGATGATCTCAATTACGAAGCTGGATTCCGCAGGTTCGCATTGTTCTTGAAGGCGTTGACAAATTCAACAATCTGATTGGTTCAGTTCATTATTCTGATGGAGAAGCAGTTAAAGACTTGGGTTTGGAGCTCGTTGAAAATGTATGAGTTTAATGTTACCTCCGACGAATAGTTTATGCCAGTTTTTGGATCTTCTATGTTGCTGACAAAGTCAATGACATTGGTTGTTATTATATTTTCTTAGGGTCTTGCTAAATATGTTGAATGGAGTGCTAACATGATGGAGGAAGAAGCCAAGAGAAAGCTGAAAGCTGCAGAACTGCAATGCAAAAAAGATCGGGTGAAGATGTGGGCAAACTATGTTCCTCCAGCTACAAACTCTAAGGCAATTCATGACCAGAACTTCACGGGAAAGGTAACATCTTCTGGCCAAGTTCTTGGTTAAATACTGTCTTTCTCCTCTGCTTAATGAGTCATTGGTTTTATCTGTCTTTAGGTAGTGGAAGTGGTGAGTGGGGACTGTGTTGTAGTTGCCGATGATGCTATCCCATACGGGAGCCCAGCAGCAGAGAGACGGGTCAATCTTTCGAGTATCAGATGTCCAAAAATGGGAAACCCGCGTAGAGAAGAGAAACCAGCTCCGTATGCTCGTGAAGCAAGAGAATTCCTGAGACAGCGGCTTATTGGCAAACAGGTACTGTATATATGCAGTCGGTTTATCCTGGTTTAGAAAACCATGTAACTAAGAGTCATTGTAGATTGATTTCCTTTTTCCCCCTTGGTACAGGTTGTTGTTCAGATGGAATACTCAAGGAAAGTCACACCAGCAGATGGTGCTACCACATCTGGAGCTGCTGATAGGGTGATGGATTTTGGTTCAGTGTTCATTCCATCTCCTGCCAAAGGAGATTCCGAGGAAGTGGCTGCATCATCTATTGCTAGCGGTCAACCGGCTGGAGTGAACATTGCTGAGCTCATTCTTTCCCGTGGTTTTGGAAATGTGGTTAGACATAGAGACTTTGAAGAGAGATCAAACCATTATGATGCTCTTCTGGCTGCTGAATCTCGTGCTCTGGCTGGAAAGAAAGGAATCCATTCTGCAAAAGAATCTCCAGTCATGCACATTACAGACCTAACTGTGGTTAGTAAATATATACATATACAGATAGTCTTATAAACAAAACTCGTTTTCCTCGGTCGGTAAGCATATATTATTCGTCTCAGGCCGCAGCTAAGAAAGCTAAAGATTTCCTACCTTCCCTGCAAAGAATCAGGAGAATCCCGGCTGTTGTGGAATATGTACTCAGTGGACATCGGTTTAAGCTTTATATTCCAAAGTTAACATGTAGCGTTGCCTTTGCATTCTCTGGTGTCAGATGCCCTGGCCGTGGAGAACCCTTTTCAGAGGAAGCTATCTCTGTAATGAGACGTAGGATCATGCAGAGAGATGTCGAGGTAAGTAAACACGGCTAAGCTTACATCTCAGTTGTCTGTTCTTCTCCATGGTTTGTTAATAGTTCTATATTATAAACTACATAGATTGAAGTTGAAACCGTGGATAGAACCGGTACTTTCTTGGGATCAATGTGGGAGTCGAGGACAAATGTGGCGACAGTTTTGCTTGAAGCTGGCTTAGCAAAAATGCAGACTAGCTTTGGTGCAGACAGGATTGTTGAAGCACATATTCTTGAACAGGCAGAGAGATCTGCTAAAAACCAGAAACTGAAGGTGACAAACAAAAAAAATGTCTTTAGTTAAAGAAAATCCTCTGTTTCAAAGCTTAACTTGCTAAACCGTTATTGATATTTTGCAGATTTGGGAAAACTATGTTGAAGGACAAGAAGTCTCAAATGGAAGTACAACTGTCGAAACCAGACAAAAGGAGACCTTAAAGGTTGCTGTTACAGAAGTACTTGAAGGTGGTCGGTTCTATGTTCAATCAGTGGGAGATCAGAAAGTAGCTTCTATTCAGAACCAGCTCGCATCCCTGAGTATTAAAGATGCTCCCATCATTGGATCCTTCAACCCTAAGAGAGGTGACATCGTCCTTGCACAGTTTAGCCTTGATAACTCCTGGAACCGTGCAATGGTAATTTCCAATCCACTTGTTTCTGAGCTTTCATTTGCTTCTTTCTTATTTTCATTGAATCAACACCTTATTTTCAGATTGTGAATGCACCACGAGCAGCTGTTGAGTCCCTAGATGAGAAATTTGAAGTGTTTTACATCGATTATGGAAACCAAGAGGTAGTCCCTTACAGCTCAATCCGACCAATCGATCCTTCGGTGTCATCAGCACCAGGGCTTGCTCAGCTATGCAGACTTGCCTACATTAAGGTTCCAAGCTTGGAAGAAGACTTTGGTCATGAAGCTGGAGAGTATTTGCATACAGTAACACTGGGTAGTGGTAAAGAGTTCAAAGCAGTGATTGAAGAAAGAGACATATCTGGAGGCAAAACCAAAGGCCAAGGCACTGGAACAGAGTTTGCTGTCACTCTCATCGCTGTTGACGATGAGATCTCGGTAAATGCTGCAATGCTTCAGGTCAGTTTCCTCTCTCACCTTAGTCTCTATAAAACATTTGGTAAGAATCGGTATTTATGATGATGATGATGATGATGATTGTGAACACAGGGAGGGATAGCGAGGATGGAGAAACGTAAGAGATTTGAGCACAAGGACAAACAAGCTGCTCTTGATGCTTTAGAGAAGTTCCAAGAGGAAGCTCGCAAGTCTAGAACTGGAATCTGGCAGTACGGTGACGTCCAGTCAGATGATGAGGATACTGCTCCGGCCAGAAAGCCAGCCGGTGGTCGCCGGTAAATTATCAGAAGTCAGATATATGCTGTGATATGGTTCAAAGCGACCATGAGGTAGGAGGGAGAGAAGTGTCAGGTCGGTTTCTCCAAAGGGTTTAAAAGCAATGTCATCAGACTTTTTTGTAACGTTTTTTTAGATTGTTCCCTTTCTTTTTTATAATTTATACATTTGAGTTTTAAAGAGAATTTTCTATGTAGGACTTGAAATAAGGGGAAGTTTGAACTATGCTCACAGTTTTTTTTGTGTGTGTGTGTGTTTTATGGTCCAATTTTTCTTTTATTTAAGCGTTATATCTTTATTGAACAGTGCTTATGCAAACATTAGAGAACAGGAGATGTAAAAGAAAACATGTTTCGATAGAGATCATGTTACAATATTGTCTATACGAACGATTGGTTTGTCTCTGAGGTGTTTTCATTTGAAGGAAGAACATCAGGCTTGGCTTTAATCAACTCTGTTCACAAGTGTTTGGTTCTTGAGAAAAGCTTCTTCAGTACTCAAAGCTTAACACAAAACTAAACTAGTGTCAGAAATTGTTTGGCTCACAAGAAATTGATCATTAACAGAAATTGATTATCGCAAAACTTAATTAGTGAACAATGGGATGAATGTTGGTTGATCAAACACAGATTAAAAGAGGATTATATGCAAAAACAGAGTGAAATGCACCGTAAGCAAGAACTCAAATGCAGGTAATAAAGCACTGCATAGATTCACAGAGAAAAATGAAGGAAAGAAACCGGTTTTCAAGTCGATTAACATTAAAGGTTAAGAGTCAAAGCTCACAAAATAAACCGGTTAATATGTTTTCTTAGGTTCGTGTGACCCTAACCATATCCGAACCAGAACCAGAGCCGAATCAAACAACACATACCAATACAACATCATGTCTTAATATAAACATAAAAGACTGGGATGATAGATATTCAGCAGAGCCTGGTGTCGAAGTTGAGAGCGATGCCCATACTGAATAGCTCCTGATACAGAAGCTTAGCTCCATAAGGCACATTCACCATAACCACATGGTCCGGAGACTCGCAAAGTCTGCAGTATGGACCTCTGATCTTTCTCCCACTGCTTGCCAACCTCTCGATTACATTCGCAACGTTCTTACAGTTCCTGCAGATGTACATCTGTGAAGAATCACTTAGAGTGAAGAGACGCTCGTGAAGGTTAGCTGAAGCACCGTGAGCAATTAGGCAGTCTCGCTCCATTTCCCCAAACTTGATTCCGCCAAACCGCTTTCTGTCTGCAACTGGCTGGCGTGTGAGTGGGTGAACTGGTCCGGTGTTCCTGAATTTCACTTTGTCCTCTGACATGTGGATAAGTCGCTGGTAGAAAGTTGGGCCCATGAATATGAGTGAACGCATCATCTCTCCTGATCTTCCATTGCAGACCCTTTCGTTTCCCCATCTCGAAAAGCCAGCCCTGAGACCACAAACCAATATTTACCATAATCTTAAGAAGCATGTTCCTCATACAATCACAAGGCTTTTGATTTCAGGCACAAACGAATGAGTGAACATCTAACTTTTTAAGATTCTATTCTTTCACTATGAGATGTTTCCATCTTACAAGGTGCTAAAATTAGCAGTGTATGGCTCATTTTGCATGTCATTTCAATTTCTGGAAATTCTGTAGCCACAGTACCTACGTTTAAACATATTTAAACCACGAATGAATCACAATTATCATGGCTTTTTACCCTCTAGGAAGCAAATGTCGATCAGTTATATAGCATACCTACTCCTACTGACCTCTACTCAATGTAGCATCAAGCCTGTTTCAATATTTTTTTTCTTCAATATTTGTACACATTGCTTAAACCAAGTGACAGTGTAAATTGTAAAGAAAGTACCTGTGAAGCTGGTCGGTTATTTCACTGACACTGGGAGTGGAGAAAGGAGTGGCATGACGTGTCACTTTGGTGTATGCATCAGACTGACCCTTCTTCTTTAGCATAGGACACGCTATTCCTTTGGACAGAGCAGCCTCCAAGAGTTGGCCCGGTGTTTGCCGTGAAGGGAAAGCGTGCGGGTTTATCACGATATCAGGAACTATGCCTTGCATCGTGAAAGGAAAATTCTCTTGCTCCTCTAGATAGCCCAAAACACCCTTCTGGCCATGCATACTGGAAAATTTATCTCCAAGACATGGAGAACGAACCTGCAAAATGTAAAATGACATATCACTGGAAACACTAGAGTAACACGAAGGGATGCGTTATCTAAAAGACAGCTCACTATAGTATGAACTGGAATTTACCTGTCGCAAAGAAACCGTAGCAAAATTCTTCCCGTCGTCATTTGATGATAATACCACTTTCTGCACTATTCCTCTCTCAGTGTGCTTGAGTTTTACACTGTGATCAGTCCCAGACTCAGTGCATCTGCCAATGACAATATCTCCACTATGCATATTAGCACCAATAAAAGGGAACCCGTCATCATCCAAGCTGTCTACTCTGCCGATTTTACTGTTCATCTTTCCAAACTGAACAGTCTCATCCATCTTCTTCCTTTTCTCCGAGTCTTTGCTGTCAACGTCTGCTTTGTAGCTCCTGATCTGTTCTGAACGGAACATACCACGTTCCAGCGAAGCTTTGTTCATCACGATGGAATCCTCTTGGTTGTACCCAAGATGAACATTCACAGCAACTATTGCGTTCTGTCCATTAAACAGCACTTCCTTTTGAAGACATTCTGACGCCAGTGTCTTGAAAAGTGGCTTCTGGGGATAGAAGAGCTGCTGGGACAGCGTATCACAGCGGATGTTAGGGTTCGTTGATGAGAACCCAATGGCTTGTTGGCAGTGCTTCTGGGACTGGTAGAGAACTCTCCTACCATGATCATGATTTGCAAATGGAACAATTGCACAGCTCACTCCCAAGAGGAAGGACAGGTCCAATTCGCAGTGGGTGTAGCTCTTCTGTTCCTTCAGAAGCTGTTTGATTCCCCATGCTGTGGTACAGTCTTCTTCTTCCTCGATCCCGATCAGCTCGAGAATCCCTTGGTCAAGAAGATGCTCAAAAGTGTACTGCAATGGTTTACTTTGCTTCAACTTATGAAGATTTTCCACCACCAAGAGAGGTCGAAGTAGTCTGCCAGCGTCAGTAAATAACCTCACCTCCTTGTCATCTTTGTCTCGCTTTATTTCCATCTGCAACGAACGTTGACATACGTATTATAATGATATACAATAACATAGACACATTTGTGAAGCAGAATAAATCCAAAGTAAATAATAAGCAACGCAAGATATCAAAACAAGTAAATAACACAGGAAATTTGTTTATGCAGAAGATACCTGACGAGGTAATTCACTTTGACGCCGCCTGCTTTTTAGCTCCGCAACAAAGTTTACAGAATCTGAGCATAATCCAACCCAGTCTCCATTGAGAAGAACTTTATGTTTGCCACACAATGGTGTGCTGGTATCGTCCACCAGCTCTTCCATTCCACAATCAAACAGTCTTTCCACCACAGGCTCCAAAATCTGAGTGCTGACAAGTCCAAGGAGAGACATGTTCTTCACAAGACCACAATTTTCGCCATCTGGGGTTGACAAAAAGCATACTCTGCCCCAGTGAGAGGGATGCCTGTGGCAAACATTACAAACAATAAAGTTACAGTTCAGTTTTTTAAACCATAAATGCAATGTTAACTTCTCAACACAGTTCAATTATCTCACTGATCACATTAAAATGTAACTAAAAAGGATAATCTCATTGTAAACGAGTGGCTAAGGGAAAAAGAAACAAGAAAGACGGTATCAGAATTACTTAGTAGCATTATCATCTATACAGAATCAGTATAAATATAGGTAAAATACAGATAGGAATCTGCAGGAAACAATGCTCGTCAACATAAACTAAATGAAATAGACAATGCAGCACAGTTTCAGCACGTGGGATATATTTAAAACAAACCAGAGGTGGTGGAAATTTCACTTACGGATATCTAGCATCTCCAACTTTGCCGGTATACAGGACTTGCTGCCGCGTTCTCCTCAAATCAATCAAAGTCTGCAGTGGATTTGCGCGGCCCAGATTAGCTACAACCCCTGAAACCCTTTCCATCTTCCTGAAAGGATGAGACCATGCTCCAGTGGAGAAGGCTCTACTAAGCCCATTCGTGATAATGGAAGCATCCAAATAGTGCTCAATAGGCTTCAAATCGCCATCACCAGTGAGGTGTCTCTGCATGGCCTTGGTCATTGTTCTTCTAGCGTGTGCCAGATGCACCCTTATCTCCCTTTCCAACAGCTCTCCAGCTAGCTCAATCCTCTTGTTTCTGAAGTTATCTCTATTCTCACATTTTCTGTTCCCAGCAGATGCGCTAAAAATGCACTTCACCATGTAGCCCAGAAATCTTGCTTTCTGCTTCAAAGTTTTAAGGCCTGGAAACAAATACTGACTTAGGCAGTCATCCACACTTTCGCTAGGTGGGAATTTGGTTCCTTTTATCAGCTGTTCTACATATCCTAGAGCATTTTTCCCTTGGCGAAAAGCTTCGCAGACTGCATCAGCTTCTTGGATCGAAGCTATGATACTGTTGGTAATGCTTGCATCCCCACCATTAAAAGCAATCAGATCAACGGCCTCTTTGTCCGATGAAACACCCAGCGCAAAGAACAGGACCCAGACCGGGATCTCCGTTGACAAGAAGTACACTGTCAGTACTTTCTCCCTTCTTTTAAAGTCTTCTGCTTTCTGATTCTCCGAGAGCCGCACAATGAATCTGTTTCTTTTTGTTTCTGACCTGTAGGAGACTGTCCATGGTGAATTTGAAATCCACAGTCTCTTTGTGCATATCTGTTCTTGAGCAATAAAGACCTGCAATACACATTTATTCATGAAAGGAACTTGTATAACAGTTTGGTGGTGTTTATCCAGTATCTATATACAGTATTAGAGATAAAGAAAGAAAAACACTAGTTGAAACAGTTCAAAGCAAGTAAGGCAATGCATACATAGAACTTCAAGCATAGAACATATAATACAACTACTAAGCCTACACTAAAATAGTTCAAAATATAAATTATATGACAGGATATGCAAATAGTTCTCAAACTGGTGTAACTCACCTTCTCAGCCCCTTTAATGACAAAGTATCCACCCTGGTCGAAGGCACATTCCCCTTTTTTGCAGTTTTCCCTGTTCCTTCCTTTCTCCACTGTATTGCAGAGAACAGATTTCACCATCACGGGTATTCTACCAATTGGGATGTCCTGCGTTTTCTTAGATAGTATCTGCTTCTCGACATATTCGTCTTGTCCCGTCTTGAACTTGTCTCTTTTAACAACTTTTTTAATGAACACCTAGTCAATTATAAAGTGAAGAGGCAATTAGAAAACAAACTAACCCGTAAAAAAGAAGAAGATAATAAGGACAGCAAAACAGAAACTTCATCAAAACTCAGAAGTTTGACAAATACGAGCCATCGCATACAAGCATGGAGCACACAATCAAAGCAAGATGTGATCATGTGAGGGAGATGGAGTAAAAGTAAATAAATAGATAAAATCCCACAAAAAGATTCCCGTTATATTTCATACTATAAGTTATTTAACTCTTTAAGACAGCCAACATTGACATGATTCACTATGATGTTATTGCAAGATAATGAACGAAAAAGGTGATATATTTCAATAAGCCTTTCTGAGTTTTTAACGCAACAGGAATTATTCTCTTTCACTTCAATTAACATAGAGCATGTTAGTTTCCTTACCTCAACTTCGACACTTATCTTCATCCTAGCTGAGTATGTCATGTTCTGAAGCCTTGCATGCCATGGGAGAAACTCAAGCTCCTTGTCATCTGAATAGAAAGTCGGCTTATCTATGCTGACTTCTCCGAACTTCACTGTCGCATATCTCCATTCATGATCCTTGTTCTTTGTAGGATCAAAAGACGGCTCCACAAGCATCTCACCGAATGATTGGAACACGTTCTGAAGCCCATGCTCGATGAAGAAGTTGTAGGAGTTGAGCTGGTGACTTATGAGTCCATACTCTTCAAAGAACGATGTCGCTGCTTTCTTGCAGAAATTATGGAGAAAAGGTTCTCCTAGATCATACAGATCGATCTCCATAGCAGCCTCAATCTCGTCAATATCCATCTCTGTCGTAGCTGACCACACTGGAACCCTAAACAAAACCCCAAAACGACGACAGGAAAATCACTAAGGAGTTGTTTAGAATCATGAACTATGCAAATGCAAGTATCGATCGATGGTGTGCAATCACCAGAGCCAAAAACATTCTCCAAAACACGGGACCCTAAAACACCTTAAACTAAAAAGGCATAATTTCTGGAATTTCAAAGCTTAAAAAGCAGAATCAGAGCGTAAGATCGATTTACCTAGAATGATTTAGTCGGACCGGTGGGGTGAAACGGCGGTGGCAAGGGAGGGCTGAGTAACGTCGCCGATTAAAATCGCGTGTTTTTTGAATGTTGAAAGCGAAACAGTGAAGTGAAGATGAAACTCAAAGAGTGTCGCTTTGAAACGACAGGTTGTTTTCGCGTTTTGTGTGCTTCTCTCTATTGGTTTACAAAAAGAGTAATACATTCAATACATTTCCTTATCAATATATTTCATTTAACAGCTTACTAAATTTTTACTTAGAATAAAGAAACGCGGATATATTTTTTAAAATAATTTTTTATACTTTATTTTTATAATAAATTTATTAATTAATTAACACAAATTTAGTAGATAATTATTATTATTATTATGTGTTTAATACAGAAATGCATTTAATAAGTTTTATTGTTTGAAAATAATTTTATAATATTATGTGATGTAAGTTTTAAACTATTGTTTTGAATTAAAATAATATTTTTATAGAACATCATATGTAGAGTGTCAAAATAGATAAAATTTAGTGGATCAACCTAATCCAATTCAAACCATAGACTCTAATGGATAAAAATATTGGGTATAAATAGGGTAGTGGATAAAATGGATAAATGGTTTTAATGAATCGGATTGAAATGGTTTGGATTCAAATGGATAATGAGTTATCCGTATACAAACCAAAAAAATTATAACCAATATAAATTTAAATGAAATATATAAACCGAAAATAACAAAAAAAAATTTTAACCAATTTTACTAAACCAAATCTAACATATTTTCTCAATCTCACATTTTCACTTTCTCATTAATCTATTTTTTTCTCTTTAAAACTATAAAACCATATTTTCCCACAAAACTACAAAAATCATATTTTCTATTAAAACAACAAAACAACAAAGAAAAACATTTCTGCTAAAATCGTAAAATCGTGTTTTCGCGTCAAAACCATAAAATCACGTTTTTTCGCCAAAACCGTAAAATTACTTTTCATTATGCATATAATTTAGTTGTGTTTTAATTATAACCAAATGTATAGTGTTGTATAAATATAATTACATATTTATGAAAGTAAAAAAAAAAGAAGATAATCCATTTATTTATTTTTTGTATTTGATTATGTTTATTTTAATATTTCTATATTAGTTAATTCATCTTTTAAATTGACTGCTAATGAACACAAAGATTTTTTAAAATTATAACTGAGACAAATTAATTTATTATAATTCATCTTATAGTAATCTATATATCTTAATTTTTTTATAAAACAAGTTTTAAAAACTGCAATCGTAAAATCATCAACCATAATCTAAGCCATTATATATTCAAATAATGTAAATATTGAATAGTTTTAATATTTTTATCAAATTAAGAATATCAATTAGAAAATCTAGCAACATAAGTTGGAAACGCTCATGGTAGTGTTTTCATCTTTATTTGCATATTGTAGTTCCATGAAAACCGTACATGTTTTGCTTATCTTTTGCTTATATTTTGATAGATTGATTTATGTTGATGTATATATATTTTTTTTCTTTGCTTATCATTCCATTCTCATGGATCCAATTATATGTAGACAAGGATGACACAAGTATTGAGGATAAAAAATAGTAATTGATACATGTGTGAGTGTGATTGTCCAAATATGTATGAAGAAAGACCACGTCAAGATGATAAGACACAAGACCATAAGTGTTATCCATACATGATGGAAGATGCATTGATCTTTATAAAGAAAAATGGATTACTTTTGGAAGACCCGAAGCATAAGATTTTCAATCGTTGTAAACTAAGAGAAAATGTTGAAATGAAAAAATGCAAGAAAACATAAATATACCTAACTACCTTTTCTTCATCAATCATTTTGTATTCATACATCACTACAAAATGATAACCCAAGTATTTAGAACCTGGAGAAAGCGGACCACGGTAGATGACGTTTGGTTCATCATATCCTTCAAAACAAATTAAGCCCGCTGCAACCGGATGTGTCTTATGACGTTTGAGTGCTTGTTTTAGTGTGTCATAGTTGTACACTTTTGTTATCTTGAATTTTTCTCCATTCTCAGTATATGTCCTTCGTTCACAGCAATCAAATTTTATATTTTTCGGGTTTTTAAGAGGTAATTCGTTTTCTTTTATAAACATCAAGGCTTCTTCCATTCTAAATGGATAAAACCGATGTTTTTTTTTTCATTACCATCTCACACAAATATCTAGGGCACAACGTCCGATACTCATCATCAAGTCCATGCAAGACTCTGCATGAGCTGATCATGTCCAACAATGCATAATACCAGCAAAGCTCATGATTAAACTGTTTTCTAACAAAACTCATAAGAATCTGAATTACTGCGTTGGGTTCTTCCGGTGTTAAATACTTCATTGGAGGACCTTTAACTCTCCAAAAGAAAAGATTTCGCCATGTGAGTCTGCAATTCTTAAACCTTTGGATTTATTATATTTTAATGTTTAGTAGATGCTATTTTTGTTGTTTGTAAAAAATATTTTTTTAACTAGTTTCAACATTCAATTTTTAGGTAATCTAAATTTTGTTTAACATGTTTCGTTAAGCTTTAAATTAATGTTATTATTGATTAAAATGGAACACAATTTGCACGGAATACCAAATCAAACAAAATTGAACTTTGGTAAACCAAACCAAATTATAAATGACATTTTTAGGATTTAGTTTTTGTGAAATCGGGGAAAACCGAAGATTAGATAATCGAGAATAAATCTTATGGTAAATTGGAATTTGTTTTGGAACATTAATTGATTTACATATATATAATAAAACATTTGATGATCTCTTGGTAATAGTTTTCACTAAATATTTTTTTTACACAAAAAAAAAATAAAGTAAAACGGTATCATTTTAAAAAAAAAATATTATCAAAGGGAAAACGTGTCTAACCCTCTTTCGGCTGAGTTGAGAGACGCTCACCGCTTGATCTATAATAGACTTGACTTGTAATGAATTTTTATGGCGGTATGAATTGGGAGAAAATGAGACTTTTATGTACGAATATAAGCTAGTTATATTGTCTAGTTTCATTATTTAAAAAAAAAAAGTTACGAGAGATCATGTTTCACAATACATAGATACAAACTGGACGTGTAGTATGAGCCCCATTCATATATTTATTTTAAATGTGTAATTGATTTTGAGAGTTTAATATTTGGTGGAGAGAAATTTTCTTGTTCTTTGCAACTAACATTTAAAACTTTTCGGTTTTGATTATACACCCTCCTAAGTTTAACCATATCATTTTGAATCTTTCAAACTAGTAGAAATGATGACTCTGTTATCAAAATTGAAAAAAAGACCACTCTGCTTCTTTGTCAAGAAACTGTCGAGAAAAGAAGCTTCCAATCCAAGCAAACCTGAGAAGTTGGTCACATAGAGAGAGATACAAACATCTTTGCTTTGGCATATTAACCTCATCAAAAACTCACTACACTTTCTTTCTCTACAATTTTTTTGTCATTGAAAGGCCAATGTACTGACAATTCAAGATGACTTTTACAAGGCAAGACTGACATTCTGATCTATAGAGTAGGCATTGCCTGGAACTTCAACCAGAAGCTCGTCGTCTTCCTCACTGAAACCGAACAATCAGTCTCTTGGAAAACAAATAGATTGTTTATTCCCACACAATCTATGGAACATTTCACCATTTTCACTTCTTCCTCCGTAAATTTTGGAAGTCTTTTTTTCACAATATTTTGCATTGTCTTTGGATACTCTCTATATACTAATGGGTGAATAAACCTTCAAACATTACTACCCCACAAACAAAAAGAGCATTCTTGTAAGACCTCCACATTCTACGAGAATTTTTATGAAAGCCTTTCATTTGCTTCTCTTCGATGGAAGTTTTATTTTTCCAGAATGTATCCTAATTTTTGGCCTAATCCTTATATAATCTGCCTCACTACTTTGTAAATTTCGATTTAGATAAGGATTCGATTAGAAATTCTTCCTTTTTATATGTGAATTGGCTGGAAAAAAATGATTAAAAAAAGAACGAAGAATTCAAAGAAAATAATGATTTACAAAAAAGGAAATGACATAAAAAAGTCGATTTAGCAATCGGACCCACAAATAATAGAAATGCACACAAAATAAGGAATAAGAGATTTACTCTATTATTTAAAATTAAATTATTGAATATTTCGAACAAATAAAAAAAAAACCTGAGTTTATAGATGTCTTAAAACTTTGAGCATTTACCATCACATATTGAAGTCTGTTGCCCCTTGAGCTGCAAGATTGTAAGAGCACCTCCATTAGGGGTTTTAAGGGCTTGGAGTTCTTAACTATTCACGTGGGACCCACGTGAATAGTTAAGAACCAGGTTCTTAAAATCCTTATTTAAGAACCGGTTCTTACACTGTTCATGACACGTGTCACACAACGATTGGTCCGTTTTTTTTTTTGATTTTTTTTTTTTTTTTTACGTTTCCCAAAAAAAAAAAAAAAAAATTTTTTTTTTAAGAACCCCATAAGGGGGTTCACTGATGGAGATGCTCTAAGCGGCTCATACCCAACGAAGTAAAGAAGAACCCCGAATCGATTGACCGTATAGAATAATGAGAATTTACCCTCAAAGTAACTTGAATAACACGCTAGGGCTATTAGTCAAAGCCGGTTTATATAGTTGGGTATTAGTCATTTTGATTGACATCCAAAAAAATTCTCTATATTGTTTGATCCACAACCAGATTGAGTTCAAACTAAAAGCTTACAAAAAAGAAAAAACCCATGTTACAATCTTGTCTTTTATATCAGTTCCACTACTGTCTATATGAACAACCGGTTTGGTAATGGCCCAAGAATCAAAGTCTACCCCTTTGTTTTCTAACTCTCACGTCTCGTCTGCCTCTTTCGTGGTGCAGCCGCAGCTTCTTCCTTCTCCTCTGTCTTCGCCTCGCTCTTCGATGTCCCCGATGAAGTTTCCCGTTTCTTCTTCTCAACATTAACCTACAGATAACAATTTGCACCGCCAAAACTTCGTTACAACCAAACCACCAACATCCAAAATGACGATTGATTGACACAGCTTTCTTTACCTTTGCACCACCAAAGATGAGCTTAAAGAAGATAGAGAAGAAGACGACCACAACGGAAATGAGGACACCCATGGTTAAATTTGGTTGTGTTTCAGCTTTCTCAATGAGTTCCTACAAACAAATTGCAGATTTTCAGTGAAGCTTCTTACAATATACAAGTTCTAAAGTCTGGAAATGAGAGCTTACCATGATCTTTGACTTGTATGCACTTAAGAAAGAAATGTCTGCAACCTTGTACAAGAGGTCAAACACCTTCTTCTGCACCAATCCACAAACACATATAATTAAAAGGACACGAGGCTAATGAGTGTGTTGTGTCTAAAAATCAATTTACCTGGTAGCTCTTGAGTCCATTTGTCTCACCAGCAGCTTCATCCTCTGCCTTTTGTTTCTCTTTCTCAACATCAAACTTAGGCTTCCATGTGGTTTGTCTGTAAGTCTCTGCAACCTTCTCATCCTTAGCTATCAAGACGTTGTCAAACAATATACCATCTTGCATTGTCCATATCTCAATACCAATGGCTGCAATGGGTTCAAAATTAGGCCTGTCAAGCTCAAAGTATTCAGGGTTTGGAATGTCTCTTGGTTTCCAGATTCCCTTGTAAGCTACGTTATCTATAAGAGGCGCACTCCATTTGCCTTTGTAAGCAGGGTTCCTCTTCATTGGTCTCTTCCATTGGCCACATCCTGGTGCTGACTCACACTTTGGGTTGGAAACCTTGGGAGCCTCCCACTCACCATCTTCCTCATCATCCCAATCTTCTGGCTTGTTTGCCTCAGGGTTATCAACCTCTTCAGGCTCATCATCCAACCATCCTTCAGGTTTCTCAGCTTCCTCATCTTCAATCTCCATGGGTTCATCCTCATCCCAGTCGTCAGGCTTCAAGGAGTTAGGATCAGGGATCTTAGCTCTCTCATCCCAGTCTTCTGGTTTCTTGTCCTCTGGATCAGGGACGGTCTTGGAAGGGATCAACGGTGGCTCAAAATCTTCAGAAGACAGTAAACTACCTTTCTTCTTCTCCTCCCCATCGACCAAAATCCTCACCTCATTGTCAGGCTTCAAAATCACAGTGTAGACATGAGAAAGCTTGTCAAACGGAACAGAAGGAGGGAACTTAAGATGGTGTTCAACATACTCGCCATTCTTGGGGTTCTTGTGGTTTAAGATGAAATGCACTTTGTTGGTAGCACCACATTTGTCAGGTCCAAACATGATAGAGTAAGGAGATTCATTATCAAACCCTTGAGGGACCCATCCAGTTTCTTGAGGACGAAGGTACTTAATGTAAGCACCACCACACTCAAGACCTTCTTGGAAACGAGCCTCGTATTGGAGGATAACAGTTCCGTCCTTGAGGTTTTTTTTTTTTGACATCAAAACTCCATTTTATTAAGAATTCGGTGTTCGACTCTCCTCAAGGGAGAGCCAGTCGGGAACCGATGAACTTACATGGGAAAATAAGAGACCACGTGCTCTAGCTTTCTTAGCAAGACTATCAGCACGGATATTAAACTTTCTACTAACATACTTAATACAAAAACTTGGAAAGAAATCCTTAAGAGCACGGAAGTCTTCCAATTCCGAAGAGAAGGAGGGCCACTCCATTGGATCCTCGAGCATAGTAATGAGTTCCACACAATCCGAGAAGAAGCAAACGCTAGTCAGCTGAATTTTCTGAAGACACTGCATAGCCCAGAGGAGGGCGTCGAGCTCAGCATGAAGTGGAGAGAGACTCCTTCTAGATCCCTTAAGACCTAAGTGCACAATCTCAAGTCCTTGTTGGACAATCCACCCTTGTCCGCTTACCGAAGCCGATTCAACCCAAGAACCATCAATGAAGCATGAGAGACATACTCGTGATAGGGTAATAACTGGAGAAGTTCTTTGCGGGGAAATTGTGAGGAGATTCCCATCTTCCTCTGTATTAGCCTTCCTCCATGCTTCTTCTTCAAGTCTAGCTTTCTCTAGAGTCGATCTAGGATCTTCATTAAAATTCTCAAATACTTTTCTATTGCGAGCCTTCCAAATAAACCACATAAGCCATGGAAAGAAGCTTATGGAATCCTCAGAACCCATCATCTCTTTCGCTCTCCAAAAGAGGAAGTCCAAATTAGTAAACACTGATGAGGATGGAAAGATATGAGGGGCAGATGGAATGGGCGAAAGTGCCCACGCTTGACGAGCTGGAGGGCATTCAAAGATAGCATGGTTAATCGTCTCTTTATCTGCACCACATCTGGGGCAAGTGGAATCTCTGCCAATATGACGATATGCGAGAGAGTCACAGGTGGGTAAGAAACCCGACGAGCATTGCCACACAAAATGTTTAATTTTTCGAGTGGTTTTTAACTTCCAAGCTCGCGCCGTAAGTACCGTAGTACTTGGTCCCTGAAAAGGGGGTTCGCAAGCTGGGCGAGAGAGAGCTCTCGCGGCCCAATAACCGGATTTTACGGTGTAGTTTCCGGATTTGGTATAAATCCAACAATAACTATCTTTCGAGACTAACTTGCTCGGATGTAAGCCCAAAATAAGAGAAATATCGTCTGGTGGAAAGAGCTCTCGAAGACGGTCTACTTTCCATTGCTTTGTTTCAAAATTAATAAGTGAATTCACATATAAATGTGGATCAGTCTCATTATTGATACTTCTCGGTGCACGAGCCGGGCAGTCGGGAATCCAAGGTTCGCTCCATACTCTAGTGCCGAATCCCGATCCTATAGTCTTCCTTAGACCTGATATCAATAGTGGTTTAGCTGCCATCAAACTTCTCCAACCGTAAGAGGGTCTATTTGAGACTTGTATCTCTAAAGGGCTTGAGTACTTGAAGTATCGCCCTTTTAGGATTCTACTCAGAAGTGAGTCTGGAAATTTGAGAATTCTCCAAAGTTGTTTCGCAAGCAGAGCAAGGTTTTGTTCTTCCAATGCTCGAAAACCTAGTCCTCCTTCAGAGGTTTGACAACATAGCTTATCCCATTCCACCCAATGGATACCCTTACTATTAGCATTGGAGCTCCACCAATAATTTGAGATTACACTTCTCAATTTGGAACATACCGTCTTTGGTAGAATATAGCACGACATCACATAGTTCGGGACCGCTTGAGCTTGTGATTTAATAAGAACTTCTTTGCCTCCCCGAGACAAGAATTTTGAAGACCAAGTGCTAGCCCGGTTCTGAACTCTATCTCTGACAAAGGCAAAGGTTTGCGCCTTCGAGCCATTGATCTGCTCTGGTAGACCGAGATATGAACCCATCCCTCCTTCTTGAGAAATACCAATGATTCTTTTGATTTCACCTTTCCTCTCGTGGGGGACATCATTACCGAACATGATAGATGACTTAGAGAAGTTAATTTGCTGTCCAGAAGCTTCTCCGTACGTTCTAATAATGTCTATAAGCTCCTTACTCTCCTGTATTTCCGCTCTACAGAAGAATAGACTATCATCAGCAAAGAGAAGATGTGATGTCGGAGGACTGGCTCTAGCAACTCGAAGTCCCTGGATCCTCCCATGCATCTCCGCTTTCCGGATAAGAGAAATAAGGCCTTCGGTACATAAGACAAAGAGGAATGGGGAAATAGGGTCGCCTTGACGTATACCCCGGGACGGTCTGATATGTCCACTAGGCACTCCATTGAGGAGGATGCGGTATGAAACTGTAGTCACACAATGCATAATCCAACCAATCCATTTTTGGTCAAAACCGAAATGTCTCATAATAGAGGAGAGATAAGACCATTCGACTCTATCATAAGCCTTACTCATATCAGTTTTAATTGCCATGAATTTTTTACGACATGAGGAATTAGTTCGGAGTGCATGAAAATTCTCTTGTGCAATAAGGATATTATCTGTAATTAACCTCCCTGCTACAAAGGCAGATTGAGTCTCGGAAATTAGTTCCGGAAGGATCTTCTTTAGTCTAAGGCTTAGGATCTTGGAGATGATCTTATAACTCACGTTGCAAAGACTAATAGGGCGGAAGCCAGTCATATCTCTAGGTTTGTCTCCTTTTGGGATTAAACAAATGTTTGTTTCATTAAGTCTTGGGTCAAAGGTTCCAGAAGCAAAGAAATCCTTGATCGCATGAATTAAATCATGGCTAACCACGTCCCAAAACTTTTGGTAAAATAAGGCAGTCATCCCATCTGGACCTGGTGTTTTACCAGGATTCAATGAGAATAATGCCTTACGGATTTCATCTACTGATGGATCCCGGGTTAACTCTGTATTCATTGCTGGAGTAACAATCTCAGGAATATCCTGGAAAAGGGAGTTCGAGTCTCCTAAAGAGGAAGAAGTAAAGAGGTTATTGAAATACTCCACTGCAACTCTCTCAATACCCTCCTCATCATCGACCCATACATCATTAGTATCGAGCAGGCCTAAAATCCTATTTCTTGCTCTCCTCTGTTTCGTAATGGCTTGGAAGAATTTAGTAAAATTATCCCCGAACTTAAGCCAGGTAGTCCTACTCTTCTGCTCCCAGAAAGCTTCTTCCTCCTTATAGGCTGACAATAACTGGCCTTTTAATAGAATAATTTCTTCTGTAGAGATTGATTCGTCGGTATGGGCCACATCAATCTGATCTTGGAGTTCCTTAATGAGAATTTCAGAATTCGTTCGGGTACTTTTCTTCCAGACCGAGATAGATTTGCGACAATTTTGGATACAACTCGAAAGGGAGTTCGGGCCCCTCGAAGACGCTTGACTCCATCCGTTCACGATAGCCTCCTTTAGACCCGGTTTACCTATCCAACGCTTATCAAATAAGAAGCCACGTCTTTTCTTCTCGGGCTTGTTTAGGATGGAGGCAAGGAGAGGCCTATGGTCCGAACCCCACATCTTAAGATACTCCACATTAGTGTGGGAAAAAATATTATGCCATTCTTCATTGCCTAAGGCCCTATCTAACCGACACTTCACTAAGCCTTTTCTTCTACGACCAATCCATGATAGGGGATCCCCTTGATACGGGAATTCAAGAAAACCACAACAATCTATCATCGCTCTAAAGGGGAGAAATGAGGCTTCTGATCTCTTCTTACCACCACTTTTCTCATGGTTCCCTATAATTTCATTAAAGTCTCCTATAATGAACCATGGACCTGTACGGGTTATACCTATACGAGTAAGTCTTTCCCATACATATGCTCGATATTTTACTACCGGATCACCATAAATAAATGTCATAAAGACACGGTTCCCATCAATAATAGTCTCAATATCAATTAAACGATCATTGAGACTTAAAATCTTAACAGGAAAGTCTTTAGAATAAAATAGAGCAAGACCTCCACTATAACCTCTCGGATTCACAGTGTGTAGGTTATCAAACCCTAAAGATACTTGCAAATTTTGCAGAAAAAGATGATCGTTCTTAGTCTCGGATAGAAACATAAAACCTGGAGAATACATTTTACACATTTCCTCCAGTCGACGGGTGGTAGGTTCCGACCCCACCCCTTGACAGTTCCAAGCAATGACCCTCATATGTGAAGACTGGGTGGGTTCTGGGACCCCACCAGACCTATAAAGACAATCGAGGATTTAAGTACTTTGGAAACACAAGACTTGATAGAACGAATCGCCTCATTACGAGGGAAATTAAAAGGTCCCCACGATGATGAATCGGAGATAAAAACCGGAAGTTTTTTCAAGAGAGCTTTTAGGATGAGCGATTTTAAATCAATATGTTCTTCTTCTTCTATTAGTATAAGTGAATGCACGAAAAAATTAGCTCTTGAAATTTGTAAGACTGAACATATAAAGAATTGACAAGATCTCTTCCCTAGAGGGAAGGAGGGTAAAATTGAACTCTCCCACGCGAAGGAGGAAAATACAAACGCCTTAGAGTATAATGCCGGATCACGAACTAATGAAATGCATTTTATTGGGCTCATTACTAAGGAACAGCCCAATAAATGATTATCAAAGCTCATATCCTCGTTATACCAAACGATGAAGAAATCCCCGGAGTACGGTTTATGAGACACGGGTGCAGGGAAGCTCGGAAGAATACACCGGAGGGGAGGCTTGCTTGACTGAAGCTTAGCCGGTGATGAAGACTCACGGTATGGAGTAACGACTGGGAGATTCATTAATGGACTGAGACTTGGGCCATCCATTAGAAAATTAATGGTCCAAGCCCATGAGAGAAGAGTTGCAGGCTGAAGGGTGAAAAGCACTCTGCCAACGAAATTTGCTGGAGGAGCGATAGGAGTAGTCTCCGACCAGTCAGTGAGGCACGCGGCGTCTGCGATGGGGTTGCTGGTGATGAATAGTCGCAACGACAGCGGTGGGTCAACATGGCGAGCATTGGTGAAGCAGCACTGCGGGGATTTGGCTCGGGCCAGCGAATCTGAACGATGCAGTGGTGTAGGAGGTTCCGACGTTAACGGGACAACAATAGCCCACATGTGAATGAGCTTTCCAGATAAGTGAGAGAGAATCGAGGTTGGTGAAAGACTAGGCGAAAGATCAGAAAAAGAATCGCCCATATCTACCACGGTGGGGAGTGTGTCGCAGCCATCAACAGGAGTGGCAGAGCTATTAGGGATTATGTGAACAACACGGCGGAGGTGGGTGTCGCCGCTCGAAAGGGGTCTTCGGGTTTTGCCCGAGAAAGAATAAGATCCGATCGACTTCAAGCGGAATACTGGGGGTACGAGCTTCTCCACAGTGGATCCCGGCGTCAGATACAGGGGAGAGAAATGGTCCAGCTTACCGGAGTTCAGTCGACGCGACTGCCTTAAGATGTCACCCAAGAAAAGTTCAGATCTTGAGGACATAAATCGGCGTCGGGGACAAGCTGGTAATAAGGTAAATTGATAAAAACAGGCCAACAAGGCCGAGATTAATGGACAAGTAGGGTCTGAATCACCAGCACCCTGAAGCATAGCCATTGGAGCAAGCTCAGAGATCATGGAGCAAACCATAGAGGTTGAAGAAATTCAGAAACCGTGAAGCAGAATCAGGCTTCTCATAACTGCACATAGATCTAGCACTACATCCTCCTTAAGTGTTTGAGATTCAAAATTTGAAAAACAACGAGAGAGAAGAGAGAGAGAGATCCGTCCTTGAGGTTTAGAGGCTCATCAAGCTCTTTAACTATTCCGTACTTCCGTACGTCACTTTTGAGAGTCTTGTGCCAATGACTATCACTCACCACGCGACAATAACCAATCAAAAGTCGCCACGTCATCTAAAAAAACAAGAACCAATACGTGCTATGTTCTAAGAGCATGAATATCGGGAGCTCTTACCCTTTTTTGGCACAGATTCATAGGCCAAAAGATTAAAAAATTATAAAATTTAAGAACCCCTCATGTGTGAGGTTCTTCTGCAAGACCCGGTTCTTCTCCTGTTCAGTCTGCGTGGCAGGATTCTATTGGTTGACTTTTTTTTTATACTTTCCAATTTTTTTTTTAGAACCCCATAAGGGGAGTTCACCGTTAATCATGCTCTAAATCACCTGGATTTTAGTATTGGGCCTGGGCCCAACATACTACTGGTGTCAATCTACTCATTCAAGAATTGATCAAACAAAAAAAAATTATCGTCCAACCCCTCTAGGTTTTAGTTTTTTTTTTTAGTTTACTTGTTTTAATTAAAAGGATATAGAAAAAAGAATTTAAATGGAACATTACTTTCACTGTTGTTGAAACCGAAATTTTGATTAGATATTTACAAGCTGTTGAATAACACAAAACATACACTCGAGCCGTTTGATTACATTCATGCAAAAGTAAAACAGGATAAAACCTCAATATACTCATTCAGAAACCCTCGGTAAGAGGTTTGTATTATTCATACGTAAGCAAGTAATTAACTACTAAGTTCATAATACCGGTGATTAATCAACCTCAGTTAACCGTCGCCGTCGACAACTTCGGATCAACCCCAACATCCTTAAGCGTCTCGGCACGAGGTTTATGAGCGAACTGGTCTTTCCTGATTGGGTCAGGAATGACATCGTGCTTGTCGAACTCTTGAACATGAGCCAGTTTCCTAAACCACGACCTATTTGCAAACCGGTCCGCTTCATTCAGAACTCTATCCGGATCCATAACCTCGGGTACAGTCCCTCTTATCTTCTTGTTGACACGCACGCCTGGGTTTTCGTGGAGATGATGATACGCTGTGTAGAGGCCGAACGATACCGACAGTGAAACTAGCCCTATGGAGACATAAACGGGTATGAAATCACCTTTTGTCGCTGTCGTCGTGGTGGCTGGTCTCTGGCCACCGTACTCCGCAGTCGGAGCGTACGCTTTGGTTCTCGGTGTAGTCGCGGTAGTGTAAGTTTTTAACCTTTGTGCCATGCTTTTCAAGTGAGTACCCTTCAACATCAAATAACAAAAAGTCAAACAGTGAGGCCAAATGAATCCTAATTGAAACGTAACGTATTATTGTTGTATTGTTTACTATGACCATTAGGTACTTTACTTACGGTTGATCGGGCCGCCGCCATGGCTGGTTCTTGGAGTGTGATTTGTGAAGAGAAGAGTGGAGTTAAGCTCAAATTAAAACCAAGATTTGTCTTTGGGCTAGTTCTAGTTTAGTATTTTGTTTTGGATGATATTTTGGAGTGTTAAGATACTGCAATATAAAGGAACATCTGGAGCTGAGAAGAGAGAGATGTAGAACGTTACAAGCACACGTGTTTGCATGAAAGAACGTGCAGTCTAATTCGTGGAAGTGTCTTGAAGGTCCACGTCTCATCAAATGATTTTTACTACATAGTTTTCGTCCAGTAAAAAGCCTTTTCAGATTTTTTTCTATGTCGGTAGGTATTTGATATTTAATAATCAGAAGATTAATACTAATGAAATGGTTTAGACGGATAAGAGCAAATTTATAGCCGCACAGATAACATATGACAGGTGACGATTGTGTTTTGGAAAAGTTGAATAGTAACTTACAAAGTATTATTCTCTTCATTTTAATATAATAACACTGATATTTTCACATAAATTAAAAACATTAAAAAATTTATTAAATTTTTAACAATTAGTTTGATTTTTGACATGTATTTTTTTTATTGCTAAATACTAAAACTAAAGTAAGTAATTTTGACTCATAAAAGTAAGAATTCATGTTAAAAATTAAATTGAAAATTTTAAATTAATATTTATTTTAAAATAAATAAAAAATTTTAAAATAATATTTATTGTGAAACGGACTGAATAGTATATAAAGTTAATGTTAAGTTGCTTTTATGCAAATAGTTAACTAGGCATAGATGTTTGGATATTTGTTCGGATTCAGATCGGGGTTTTCGGGTTTTAGGTTTTTCGGTTTAGGACTATAAGCTCCATTCGGCTATTTTTATATATCGAATCGGGTACAGTTTGGGATTTATCGGGTTCAGGTACTCGAAACTACCAAAAATTTCCGAAAACTCAAAAAAATATACAAAAAAATCTGAAAATACTCGAAAATCTCGTAAAAATATATCTAAACTACCTTAAAATATCCAAAAGTACACGAAAATATATGTGCTACCAAAAACAGATAAAAAACTACTTAAACTAACCAAAAATATTAGAAAGTAGTAGAATTATTTAAAATCAGATAAAATTTTGGGTTACTTTGGATACTCGTTCAGGTTCGGTTCAAATTCTGGTATTACCAGTACCCGAAACATTTAGACTTAAACCCCATTCGAATATTTTTATAAATTCAGTTCGGATCAAACGGGTATTTAGATCGTGTTCGAATTCGGATTTTGGGTTTCGGGTGAATGCCCAGATCTATAGTTAACAGTATACTTTTTTTGGTTTAATACAATTGTCTCCACCTTTTATAGTGTTTCTATATTTGAGTAGTACATTCAGTTTGTTTGTAAAAGAAACATGATCCATTTGTGATCAGACTAAATCGGTAAAAACTTAAACTACAAAGCTTTCTCGATGATTTTTTCTTCAAAAAAAAGCTTTCTCGCTGAGGAATTAAAACTATATATTTATATATTGATTTAAATAGATGATAAAATTTATACGAGTTGAACGAGTGTTGGATGCTTACTAGCTCCCACTTGAATGGGGACTAGTGCTTCTTTTTTTTTTGTCAGTGGGGACTAGTGCTTAGTCGACGTGAATATTGTTCATTGCTATTTTTGTTATAAAACAAAATAAACGTTGTAAAGAGCTTTTACAAAGTCTATATAAAGAAAGGCCTACACTACACATTAATCTATAACTAAATGTATAGAATATATGATCATATTCCCATTTATTCCTATATCTACTTTGCGCTCTTCTTTTTCAACGATATATAACTTTATCCGTATCGTGATTTTTACTTACTATCATAAGATAAAACTAGATTTTGACCCGCACTTCTAAGTGCGGGTATAATTTTCTTTACAAATTTTACTTTTTATTCATTTTGTTAATAGTAGTTTAGATTTTTAATTATGTAATCTAATTTTGATTATAATTGTTTAACCAACATTATAAACAGTGAGTTATCAATTTAGTTTTTTTAAATGAATTATGTGTTATTTGGAGGAGATATATCGTAAGGATTAAGAGATTAAAATAACAATTTCGCATTATATATTTTAATCTGTGTTGTATCGTAAGATCATAGTTTGGAAAAATATATATATATGTGAAAACAACTATTGTAAAAGTAATGTGGTATATGTTTAATTGTTATTTTATTTATCTAAAATATTATTTTATAAAATACATTTTGTATTCGTATATATAATTTGCAAATTTGATGGAACTATCCGTTAAAAACTTCATTCAAACATAAAGCATAATTTGACGCTTCAAATATTTGAATAATATAAGTATGAAATCATTTTAATATTTTATTAATTTTAAAATATATCAACTGAAATTATTTACTATATGCGAATTTTTTTTATAGAAAATTTATAATCGAGATTGGCTAATTAATTTTTAAACCCGTTTAATTAATTAAATATTTTTCAGTTTGATGGAAAAACTTGCTAAAAAATACAATCGTAAAAACATCAATTGTAATATGTGTATATATATATATTTGAAACAAAATAAAGAGATATTAAAATATATTATAAATATATTTTGAATTAAATCATAAATTAGAGAATCTTAATTTATATATAATAGTTGATGTATAAATTATTAATTATATTTATCAATTAATTTGTTTTGATTTTAATTAATTAGGAAAGTGAGACCCATTAAATTTTGGTTGTTTGGCTACATGTTTAATAATTGTCTTGTTTGGAAACATGGATTGTAGAGATAATAAATCAAATATAAATTGTTTTACAGTTTTACCCTTAATGAAGGTTACAAATCCTAATAATATCAAGGACAAATTTCGGAAACAACATTTATGTACCATGGCAAACCTTCCTGTTTTAATAGTATAGATTAGAATATTGATGCTACTTTTGTTTTAGGAATAAATCACAATTTTTTTGCCGACATTTAATTAACTAGAAGATCACATTCATACAAAATAGCTTAAAGAAGCATGCATAAACTAATCACCCTCACTTCTTCATATATTGATATCTTTATTTTTAGTGGTGTTCGTTTGCTTGCCGCGAGCAGTGATTGGCAGCAAACCACAAATTCTTATTTGTTTATATGTCGTTATTGACTGGCGGCTGACGTCTAGTCGTTGACGACATGTTTTTGTTCGTTTATGAGTCGACGGCAGCAATTGTCAGCGTCTAATTTCAACATAATTTTTTACGCTAATTTTTTAGCGTCTGATACATGAATTGACATCTGATGGTGGCGGCTGCCATCAACGGCTAACAACATGTAAACGAATAAGAATATATCGCCAACGGCCAGATGTCAACCGCTGCCACCAACCACGGACGGCAGACAAACGAGCATAGCTTTTGTCGTCATATATTGATATCATAATTCATGTTTATCGAAACCAACTAATGATAATGTAACAGTTGATATATTCATACATATGGGATATAATCGATTTTTTCTACTACAGTTTCAGTATATATTTTTTGTCATATACAGCCAACTTTTAAAGTATCCTAGCTTTGTAAATTCAAAGAGCAAATAACTAATTCTATTTTTTTTGACAAAACTAATACAGCCTCAATGTTAGTAGGATGAACGGATGAGCTAAGTGGTCCTCGTATATCACCACTAAACTAGATCATGAGTATTTTAATTTATCGAAAAGTATAATTGATTTATTTGTAAACAAACAAAAAGTTAATGTATTCTTTTCTAGTGAAAAAAATGACGACATATGATTTTATATATATATATATATATATATATATATATATATATAACCCGCTTGTACCATGCAATAATGCATGGTTAAAAAAGTAAAACGTGCACATTATTGAAGTGTTTATTATTTTTTTCTACTGAAGTTAGGTATAACTTTCAAAAAGATTCCATGGGTTGAAATAAACATTGAGCAAATTATATACTTTTTGAAAAACATAACAATAAATAAATCAATAATGGATTGGATATGGGACCTAATGAAAACATTATAAATGGTCTGAAAGAGAGACGTCGGTAGAAGAGTTAAAACGAAACACACACTAACATTGCATCTCTCCTTGTCACTAATCTAAGGAAGATATGGAAGACGAAACGGAAAAAGAAGACGCCGTTAAGAAGCTTGGCGAGCTCCGGTTAACCGACGTTACCTTTCTTTGTTATGGTTAACAGGGGCAGGATGCAGACGGCAAGTCATCAGAGGCAAAGGGAAGGCTACGCCTTTCTTCTTTTCGTATTTTATGTTTTCTTTTTATTTTTCCGGTGAACTCTTCGGTGATGTGTTGAAGTATTCCAATTGCTTTTTAATAGCTTTACAATCTTGTTGTTTCTTTTCTTAAAACTTTCTTTATATATATATTAAGATCAAAGCTGCCATTCACAATATTTTTATTGCTTTTCTTATAGTAAATACACAGAAATATTGGGATTGAAATTGAGTTAGCATAGCCATCGAACCTTCCTGTGTAAAACTGTAGATTTCATAAATATACAATATAATTTTATAACTATAGTAGCATAATCACGGGTGTGGTGAGCTAGTGATAGATGAAGCGGCCTTAGTAACCAAACAATTCTAGTTGGATGGAAGAATGTTTTACGTCTAAATAGTATTAGCAAAGGTTGGTTCCGAGATTAGAGTGAAATTAATTAAAGCTGAAGGTCCGAATCTTTCCTAGTTATACAAAAAATATATACAGGTTTCTTTCTAACAGGTCAATATTATAAAGAAACTGAATCTAAATATTAACTAAGACTCCTAATCCACAATCAATCTCACAAAACGCTCTCTTTTATTTAGTTACAAGTCATGATACATCTACAATGTCTTGAATAGCAAAGAACTGGTTGTTTGTTACAGTGCTTTTGTTTCGGGGGGGGGTATATGAGAAAATAGTCATTCAATTCACGAACTTTTCGGTCAAAGCTAAAATATACACGAACTTTAAAACGTACCAAAAAAGCATGAACAAAATTTGACTTTCTAAATTAAATACAAATTTATCGTTGACTGACCGTTTTACATACGTCGTTTTGGTGCAAGGTTAAAAAAATAAAAAAATGACGTGGGAAAGACTCGAACCTAAGATCCTTAGCTTAAAATAGACATTAACTAGCAACTGTGCCACCAAGCTCTCTTCGTGAATTGAATAACCATTTTCTCGGGGGTATATATAATATATATATATATACCGGGTTTTGCCTTATTTTGGTTGTGGTAATTGCCATAACAATCGGTTTACTTTGGGCAAAAAATGTTGGTTTACTACTTAAGAAAAATCTTAAACTTGTTTATATGCAAGTTAATTACCATTATAAGTTCTCATTTAATGTAGTTTCTTTTAAAATTTTCGATATATAACCTATATTATATTGTGCTGTTGCTTATATCCTAAACAACATAATTAAAAAACAGCAAATTTTGTGGATTACTGAATTTTAAAATAAGTATATATTAAGGTTGGAAAATACATTCTAAATAAATAAATTTTTATAGGTATACAATCGTTGTCAATATAATGGAGCATATTTTCTAGTTGGTATCGAAATGTAAATGACCATATAAAACACTATAGTTGAGATTTGAGAATATATAACAACTGTAAGAAGACAAAATACAATTCTAAAAAAAATTGTCTGAAGTGTTTTGGTCTTATATTCAGTCTCAAAATAGTTGATTACTAATTTATCATTAATAAAATTAAGCTAATTATTGTGTTAGCATTAAATAAAAATATGATGATAAATATAAAATATTTATGAAGATTTTAAATTTTATTTTATAAATATACATAATCTTAAATAAAAATGAAAAGTAAATTGAGGATAAATATGAAAATATTTATGAATATTTTAATATTATTTAAAGATATTAATAACGTTAAATAATAATAAATATGAAAATATTTAGGAATATTTCAAAATATTAATAAATATTTTTTGATTTTATATAATCAATTCTTCTTATTTATATAAATTAAATATTTTTAATAAGACATTTATAAATTAATTTTATACATAAAAATATGTGATTACAATTTATTTTATTACTATTATTTTTACTTATAATAAATTATAAAATGTTTTATAAAATAATGTATGTATGTGTAATTATAAATAGTTTTATATAAAGTTTTATAATCTTATTAATGTTGTTAAAATAATTTGATAATTATTTATTTTTTGAAATTTTATTTTAGTAATATTTGTGGTGTGCTTATGGTGCGAGCGAATTATACTAGTTGTTTAATAAGTCAAGCGAAAAACAATGTAAATCGCCCAAAAATTGACAAATCAATTGAAAAAGGTAAATTATTCTTATAAGAAACAGCCACCAAATAGTATAAATCAACACTAATAAAATTCCTTTACAAAATCTTGATGGAAGTAATTTATTTGTAAATCGGTGACTTTTTGCTTAACTTTATTATTCATGATTAATTAGTTCTGTATTTATCTAAACTATGAGAGAATCCGCGCAAATGCGTGGATTTTGTTTTGATATTTAAATATTTAATATATTTTTGATAATTATTTTGAAAATTAATATTTTTATATATTTATTTACAAATTTGTATTTTTGTGTTTATAATCATAATAATATAAAAAATAACATGTGTTCACAAGCAATATTATTTACAAGTTTTAGTTTTTAATTTTCATGAATTTTCATTTTTGAAATTTTATTTCCTTCAGCCTTCTTTTTTTTTTGTCCTTCAACCTTCTTATCATTTTTTTAATTTCCACACATTATTTAAAATATACGTACTTGTTATATTTTCCGTCATTCAAATCGTAATATTATAATAATATTTTAACATTTTTATCATTTTGAATTTTGTTAAATTAAAAATATTTCATTGATTTCATTTAATTTCTTATTTTTATATTATATATTATTTATTTGTTTATATTATCATCGTATCTCCTTTTATCATTGATAACTAATAATTATCATATTCATTAGTTATTAATTTTTTGTTATATGTTTTTCTAATTTTCAATTATTTAAAAAAATCATAATTGCATATTTATTTTTTAGTTTTATAATTTTGTATTTCCACTTGTATTAATATTTAATTATATTTGAAATTAAATTTCACTTTTAATTTAATTTATATTTATATTTAATTATTTTAACTAATTCCGTTTAAGTTAAATAATTTATTATAAATTTAATAGATTTAAGTGATGTGAATTTTTTAATGAAGTGGAACAATGAAAAGGGGCTGATGTGGCAGCAGGATAGAGTTCCCTCTTCAACTATTACTATTATATATTAGATAATAATTAACAGTATTTTGATAATCTCATATCAAATACTTTTTCAAATTTCTATAAATTGAGTTTATTGTTCTATATATATATGTGTGTATAAACATTTAGTATAGGTATTAACAACACAAAACAAAGGTTACTTAAAAAAATTATATTGCCTAAATGAGTAAATTCTATGACCATTAACAAATCACACACATTCCATACACATACAAAATATTCAACATTCCATACACATACAAAATATTCAACAGATGTCATGATGGTATTTAAGATTTAAAACCTATATGCGTATTAGAAAGTAAGAACAACATTTCTGGAATCAATGGAAAACACACGTCGGGATTATCAATGGTCGAATCCCGTATGTATGACTTTATGGTATCAGCCGCATCTCTTGGCAAGATTTTGAGGGTTAAAAACATTTTATTATAAAGTTTGCTAAAAAAATTTCTTCTTTAATTTAGAGGTCATAAAATCTATTTTTATTAGTTTTAAAAAATTTGGGGGCCGAAACCAATGCTTTATCCGGGTGTGCCTAGGGCGTCGGCCCTTACCTAACCGTCTAGACGCTACGCAATATTTATTCAGTCCAATTTTATTTAAATCGGTTGAATAAATCATTAGCCGATTTTGTAGCCGTTTAGATCTGCATAATTCCGCATAATTCTGCATAATTCCGTCAAATAATTACAAAATAAGTTATGAAATCCCTAATTAATACAAAGTTGGAATTATATTAAAAGAATATTTTGATGATTTGATTATTTAATGATTTTGGTTTATTTTAATGAATTAATATTATTGAATTAATAAACCGAATAAATCCCTAACACATGAAAATATTTGATTGGTAGTTATATATTTGATATATTTATTCGGATATTATTCAGTTTTATTTTTAAATGTATATGTAAACTAATTAATAAATTTAGTTGCATATTTTATAATTTTAGAAAGAGATAAGGACATTTTCTTATATGTGCTTCCGTTTTAATAGTATTTATATTTGATATATATTTATTTGGGATATTATTCAGATTTAGTTTGGGATATATTATTTTATTTTGTAAATTAATAAAGTAATTTATGGTATATCTTATAATTTTAGAAATAGATAAAGACATTTTTTTATTTGTGTTTCTGTTTTAATAGTATATATATGATTCCAATATAAATAATCGAATCACATATATATTGGTTCTATAGTATCACTATCAGCCGCGCCAATGGAGAATAAACCTACGACATCTTCAACCTCCGAATCTTATTTACTTGTCAAGGTTTACAAAGAAGGCAACCCTATTGGGAGGAAACTCGATCTTTTGACGTTCGCTGGCTACGACGATCTCGTAGACGCTTTGTCTAAAATGTTTTCTACTACAATTAGATGTAAGTAATAAACAAAATATTTTAGAAACTCTCGCTATATAAATCCATTTTCTTTTAAAATCAAAGGTTTTCTAAAACAAGTTTTATAACTTGAAAATATAACTGTCAATTTGGATTAATCTGCGGATTATCAGTTCGGTTCGCAACGGTTTTTTGTTTTGCGGATTTTGGTGAACTGATTCGCGGTGGACTGCCATACTAAAAATAAAAATCCTAATCCAAGCTGTTAAAGGTTTGCGGACACCCGGATCGATCCGCAATAAAAAAATCTTAGGAACCATAATAAGTAAATATAAGTCTATAATTTGATTTTGATAATCATAAATAAAAACAAAGTTGTAATTTGAAGATTAAAAGAGAAACTTCAAAATAAGAGAAAAAACATCGAGTAATGGAAAAGTGAACTTTCAAAAGTAAAAAATTAGAGAAGTATCAAGTAGTAGACTGAATTAATAAATAACTTGGTGAGTTTGAAAGCAAAAAAAAAAAAAAAAAATTGAGTCTTTGTTGACTTGTGTTGTGCCTTGTAGTGTGGTGAATCTTTAAAACCCTAGAAATAAAATACTTGGAAATATTTATTTTAATTTTAAAATTTTAAGTTTTTTTTTAATTTACGGTAAAGTCCGTAAACTGAAAATACCAAACTGTTTAAGACTGTATACCACAACGGTTTCAATCCGCCGAACCGCGGATAGAAAAAATGAAGTCCTATACCACTTTATTATAGGGCGGACGGATTAAAATCTGCAGACTTTAGTCCGAATCGACAACTCTACCTAAAACTGCTCTTCAAATATTTTGGTGTATATACACATTTGCACAGAAATGTGTGTATAATGCTGTTTTTTCGGGAAAAAAAATTGGTTTTTTTTTATGTAAATCTTAACAGATAGTTATACAAATGCATAGGATGCCAAAAAAAAAAAAAGTTATACAAATGCATAATTTACAACACGCCTACATAGTTTTTTTCCTGACAGACATTGTCTTGGTTATAACAGACGGCGGAAAAAGCTCGGTTTCTAGGAATCACCACATTCTGGCGTATTTAGACAAAGAAGGAGACTGGATGATGGCCGGAGACATCCCATGGAAGTACGACGATCTTTCAAATCTATCTCAAGTCTCATTTTCTTTAATTTATATAAAATATCGATTATATGTGTCTTGACTCCATATGTTGTTGCAGCGATTTTCTCGGGACAGTGAAAAGATTGGAGCTTAGGATACCAGAGAGTCAGAGACCCGGTGAACCTTGATCATTTCACCACCTGACATGTTAACAAATCTGCAATGAACCATTTCATATCTATTTAATATAATACTTAATAAAATTGACTAATTACTAGTTTATTATTTATGTAACACAAACCATTAATATACAAAAGACAAAACTGATGGTTTATCAACTATCCAAACTGTTTTTTTCTCAAGATCTTATTACTTTCTGTTTATGTAATAATTTAAACTAGGTGTTTCTATATTCTAACCATTTCAAGAACATATCTATTGTATTGTCATGAACTCACGACGAATCTGTTCCATCACTTAGGCCATTTCCAACAATGCACCAAAACATCAAATATAGTGTCAATTCTTTTCCAAATCTGATAGAGAGAGAGAGAGCGGAAGCAAAGTAACGAGAAGGATACAAAATCTCCAGGAGACGAACGTATCAAGCTCGGATCTTATCGATTTGGTTGGTACTCCCAACGAAATTGACAAATAGTTGTGAATCCTCTTCACAAGGTTCAAGAGCTTTTTAGATTTTAAAACTAAATTTATTATCAAAATCAAAAGTGTTTACAAAAGACCTAACGAAAAAGTTTAAATAAAAAATAAGAGATGAAAGCAAACCCTAAACGATTCTAATGATAAAAGCCTAATAATTATTCTAAATTGGAATTATTAATAAAAGAAAACAAATGTTAAAATAATAACTTGATGAATAACGCATGTGAAAGTTTGAGATGAGTATATGCTGCATCAAAATCCAACACCAAATATTTATTTTTGATGTTTTGTGAATAGTAGTGCATCAAATTTGGTACAACATTATTTATTACACAAAACATTAAATTATTTTTTATTTGTTAATGTAATTAAATTATTGTTTATTAATTAATTAAATCATATATACATTTATATAAACTATTTATACATTCATATATAACATACATACATTAATAAAAATCAATGTTATGTATTCTATAATGTCACATAGCTCTTATTTATTAATTTTGCATATAATATTTTTTTAGTGTGTATTTTATAATTAATTATTAAATTGTTATGATATGTACAAATTTATATTAATTCTAGGGATCATAATACAATTATATATTTTTGTAAAGAAAAAAATTTGAGGGTTAATCTATTATATACATAATTAGTATTTATCAAAATTATTAAAAATAAAAAATTAAATTTAATATTATAATAATAAATAAAAAAATTTGTATAAGATTTGGTGTTGTGGTTGAAAATTAAAAAGAATACTAATTACCAAAACACCAAATTTAAGACCATTCACAACATCAAATTTGGTGTTATGATTGGAGATGACCTTATACTTGTGACCAAAAGATAAACAAGAATCTGAACCAGTTAACATTTACTTGAAAATGAACCAAACCGAGTTAAATAGAACCGTAATTTTAATCCATTCAAAATCCTTTCGAAGATGCGACTTTACAGACTTGAGTCTTGATCATGAACACATCAAAGACCAGCAGACATATTACAGCATCAGCTTGTTTCTGTTATCTCACATAATCTAAAGCTCAAGAGTCAAGAAAAGATCCCTTGCGAACAAAATTTTGTATTGGCTAATCAAGAGCCATATTTTTCTTCATAGCTTCATAAACAATGTATGTAATGCTTGCCGCTGGAACTACTTTGAGAAGATTTGGTAAGAGTCCTCTGTAGAAACCTCTCAGACCTTCGCCTCTCATCGTTTTCATAAACTCTTGCTTCATTGTCGTCTCTGAACTATCAGCTTGCATTCTGACAAGAGAAGAATCAAACTTGTTTTCAAAATCACAGGCAAGCAAATAAAAAAGTAACCTTTTGAGTATTTGTTTACCTTGTTCTTACAACCTGTAACGGGTAAACGCATGATGCTCCAAGAGCTCCTGATGTCATTCCACAGCTGAGTTGTATCAGTGGACCAGGCTCTGCGAAATTTGAAGATATTTCAGTATGTCATATAACAATCATATGCAAAGAACAATCAGGATCTAACAGGGCTTTGATGATCTAACCAGTGTCATGAAGAATATATGTCCTAGACAAGTCTTTTAGCGTTTCATATGCAGCTAGATCGATTCCTGCATAAGGGATAATCCCAAGAAGAGAAGGAAAGAGACCCTTGTAGAACGCTCGAGGTCCCTCTCTCACCCATATATCCTTTGTGAGCTTCCACAACTTGGGTGCCTTTCCGCTTTCACTTACACAAGTCTGTAACCGAGTTTTGACGAGATCCATAGGGTAAATAGCGGTTTGAGCCACCGCACCAGCCGTTCCACCAGCCAAAAGCCTAGCGCTTGTACCAATATCACCATCCTCACCCCCAAACATTGGTTTTAGCATTTCGTAAGCACAAAACTTAATGGCGCTTTCAGGAGCAACCTTCATGACATTTAAACCATTACCTCTGAAGAAACCCATTAACTTATCTTCTCTCCATATCTTTCTAATGGTCGGGAGGACCCCTGCGTGTGCTCTTTGAACTTGCAAAACAACTTTCAGACGATCTAGAGGTGCGGTTGCAGTTCTAGAAACAGCTCCGGCTAGTCCTCCTGCGAGAAGCAATCTGCTTCTTTTGACATGTTTGCTTATACCATCCGGTATAACAGCTTGCTCCCCAATGTCTATCAAGCACACCCTTTCCCAGTGATGATATATGTTTTCAATGGTGGCTTCATGAGGGTATAACAAAAGAAAATCCCTCCACTCTTCGAATGTTATAGTTCCATTGTTGTCCTTATCAACATGCTCCACAAAACGAGCGAGTTCCTCATCATCGATTTCAATGCCTACAAGAATATAACTGTGGGGCTTATATAGGTTGGAGATACTCCACAATCAAAATGAGAAATCATGAAAGCAACTGCACTACAAGAATATGATTAAACAAGAACAACATCAAACACAATGTGTTCAGCATGAATGACTGACGAATCTAAGAGTAGCAATCAAAATCAACAAATCTCATAAAGGTTTGAAATTTAAATGACATCAATATATGAGGTGATCAATGGAATCACATACCGGCCTTAACAAGAGCCTCCCATAGCTCCTCTGGCAAAATGCAGCCATTGTGAGCGACATCAATGGCCTGGAAAATTCTGTAAAGCTCAAGCTCCTTAGCATCAATGTAGCGACGAAACTCTTGGTAATCCACGCGTCCATCTCTATTAGCATCGCAGACTCTGAACAAATCCCTAGCGTACTTGTACTCAGGAGGAATCTGAAGCGAAGCCAGACCCTTCTCGATCTGAGCGTAGTCTAAGAACCCTAAATTTGAATTGTCAAAGAAATCAAACAAACTCCGAATCCTGATCTCCCTCTCCTCATTGCTCTCTCGTAACGCCAACAGAACGTGCTCCATCGTTACGGATACAGGTTTGCGATATTTCGGTTTCGATTTCGCCGACTCCATTGATTTTGGAGTAAACGAGATTGCTCAGATGAATTAATCAACAAAAAAAAAAAGAATCTTTCACCTTCTGGCTTTGCTTGATTCTATGGATCATTCATCTTGTGGCGTATTTATACAGAGAGACTGGGTTTTGAGGACCGAAAGAGTCTTCCCGTCCAAGACGATAACACAATCAACCCCCAAATTCAAACAAGAAAACCCAAAAAGAAGAAGGTATTCACTTCAGTTTCGAATGGAATCAGGTGAGTGAGTTTCGCACTGGGCTCTGGCTTTAAACGACGGCCGGTGAATAAGAATCCGGCGTCATCTGTCAACCGCTGGTCCGCTAGTGACGGTAATTATACCACACCCCAATCTCTCTCTATCTTCCCTCGCCTCTGCATCCACTATTTTGCGGCAGGTTTTCCACGTGTGATTCTACACGGCACGTGCGAATCACTCAATTTGAAACCGTACGTATCCGGTTTTCAATCAAACCGATGGGTCAATTTGATTTGTAACGCAGGAGACGAATCTAGAAATTTACAACTGACCGTTTGAGTGTTAGAGAGGAAAATAATGTTTTCTGATCAGGACAATTTTAGGTGGTCGATAATTTGGTAGTCTCTCGCTGGTTCTATTATCCGGTTTGGAAATTGGTTAACAAGACTATCAAGTGACTAATACAATATATTGTTACAAATAGCAACAACCGACCTTAGCTCAGTTGGTAGAGCGGAAGACTGTAGTCTGTGACAGCAAATCTTTAGGTCGCTGGTTCGATTCCGGCAGGTCGGATTTTTTTCACCAATTTTTTTTCTTTCACACTGATTGCAGTTTTGGCATTTCTTTACGATCTCTTTAGTATCCAACGTAGGGATGTTAAAGTGGGTATTTGCCCAAATGGGTACCCAAAACCCAAGAAAAAATTCAAACCCAAAACCCTATTATTCTAACAGAAAAAGAAAAGGGTTTAAAATGGGCAGGTACCCATTGTTTATGGGTTCACAATGGGTTCATTTAATTGGGTTTTGGGTACCCATGGATTTTTAAATTACATCAAGGATCATAATTTTTTATAAGTAACCATTTATTAAATTACATGAATGATCTTATTTTTCTTTAAAAAAACCTTAAAATTCAATTTTCCTAGCCAAAATATAAACTTTTATTTTCACGCAAAAACGTAAACTCTCATTTTCCTGCCAAAAACGTAAAATCCGGTTTTTCCGCCAAAAACATAAAATTATGTTTTTCACTAAAAACGTAAAATTCTATTTTCCCGCAAAAAACGTAAAATCCTGTTTTCCCGCCAAAAACGTAAAATCCCGTTTTTCTGCTAAAAACGTAAAATCCCGTTTTTCCGCCAAAAACGTAAAATCACGTTTTCCCGCCAAAAACGTAAAATCACGTTTTCCCGCCAAAAACGTAAAATCCCGTTTTCCCGCCAAAAACGTAAAATCCCGTTTTCCCGCCAAAAACGTAAAATCCTGTTTTCCCGCCAAAAACGTAAAATCTCGTTTTCCCGCCAAAAACGTAAAATCTCGTTTTCCCGCCAAAAACGTAAAATCACGTTTATATTTAGACCCGTTTAGGCATGTCTGGTTAGGCCCGTCTTGTTAGGCCCATTTAGGCCCGTTTAGGTCCGGTTATATTTAAGCCAATTTAGGCCCGTTTAGGCCGTCCGATTAAACCCGTTTATATTTAGACCCGTTTAGGCTCGTCTGGTTAGGCCCGTCTGGTTAGGCCCGTTTGGTTAGGCCCATCTAGGCCCGTTTAGGCCCAATTATATTTAGACCCGTTTAGGCCCGTCCGATTAAACCCGTTTATATTTAGACCCGTTTAGGCCCGTCTGGTTAGGCCCATTTAGGCCCGTTTATATTTAGACCCGTTTAGACCCGTTTAGGCCCGTCCGTTAAACCGTTTATATTTAGGTCGTTTAGGCCCATTTATATTTAGACCCGTTTAGGCCCGTCCGTTTAGTCCCGTTTAAAAATAAGAAACCCCGTTTAAAATTTTTTGAAAAAAAATAACGGACTAAGGAAATGTCAAAATATTAACATTTAGTACAAAACAATATTAGTATCAAAGTATGGATAGGTACCCATGGGTATACCCAAAACTTAATAAGCTATACATGGGGTATTACCCATTGACAAAAAAATATTTGGGTTCATTGTAGATTGGGTTTTTATTAGTTGGGTTTTTTGTGGGTTGAATTTGGGTTGGGTTATTTTACCCATATTAACATCCCTAATCCAACGATTTGGGTTACTCTAAAATGGGCTGGAATATTTGGGAAACTGTAATGGGCTGCGTTTTATACAATTAGTGACTCGGTGCAATTTGAACAGCCCCGGAAACAAGCAAAACACACACACTATATATATATATATATATACCTCTCTTTTTTAGTTTTATGGTGTATAATAGAGTATGCATGCATAGTTTGTAATGTATACATACGTCTTTGGGCCGATAAGTTTGAAAGTGCAAGGAAAAGGAAATGGTTGAGATTTGTGAGAGTTCTTAGAAGGCCGCAAAGGTTGAAAGTGGGGTGCCAGGCCGGCGTGCGTGCGGGTGCGGCCATCCCCCATTTCCTGTTAACGTCAACGTTCATTTTTAGTTATTGGTCTTCTCTTATACTCTTGTCTGTCGGGATCAATAATATTGTATTTTATGTTTAAGAATTTGAACTGTTTTTGTAAGATATCTCTGAAACATACATCAAAGAAATGAAGAATTTGAGTATTAATTGGCAATATTGTAACTTGCATGTTTGAATGTCGACCACTTGCCATGTGAACTTTGTATTATGTTACATTTTTGTTAAAAGAAATTAAATCTATCCAAATCAACCTATGGAATGGTATAATTCCTCTAAAATTAGTTATCATCATCGTATGTGTGTTATGTTTTTTATGAATCTGCATAACACATTTCCTATATCATTGTTATACCGTGAATAACGTATATTCATGTTTGTAATTTACAAAAATAAAATAAAAGACAAAATAAATATAAATTACTAGACATGAAAACATGGGTCAAAAGGAGTCAACCTCTTTGGATTGACAAAGTCAAGGAGTTGAACAAACAATTAGGGAATCTGTTTTGGTCAAGTTTTCATACTTGTTACTCTAAATCCAAGTATATATGTATCTTTATATTGTTTTGATAACCTACGTTATACACGCCATATGATATATCCATTAACATCATGTCCTGAGACTCAAACCAGTGAATACTTTGTATGTATATGTGTGCTTATTTGAGTTCCCATAATTTGACGGTGACCTTTTTGTATATAGCTAATTTATTCTAACATGAAATAAAATCCAAATCCAAGGGTTGTTAACAAAGAACCCCATGAAAAATCTTGAAAGAGTCCAAGGATTTGTGGTCAAGTGGTAAGGAATGAGATTTGGGATGCCAACATGTTTCAAGTTCGATACATTTACTATGCGGAATTAAAACACCTACATGGATATGGGTCTATTGTTCTTTCGGTCTATTTGAATACCCGGAGAAAAGGTCTATTCATAGGCTACTTTTCCCCTTGAAGATTAGTCTACCCACATGTTTAATCAAAAAAAAAAAAAAATTGAAAGAGGAAATAAACAAAATGATCACAAACAACACATGCATAATGAATCTGAATCATAATAAGTCACCTGAATTAACTTAATACTTTTATGAGGATCTCAAAACCCCGAATTAGGAGAAGGATCCCCAAAATGCAAAAATCTGGCCTGATCTTGTTCTTGTTGTTGCCTTGAAGATCCACCAGAAGGTGAAGAAGTTGTAGTAGATAATGTCTGATGATTATACATTGAGCCTCCAGTTTCCCCACCGGCCAGAGTACTATAGCTTAGTGCATCGTTACTACTTCCTCCTTGCTGAAGATATTGGTTATTGTAGTATTGGTTATAATATGGAATGGTTTGTGGATTGGTTTGGGGATTTGAGTAGTAAATTTGATTATTAGAAGAGTAATAGTTTGGTGGACCGGTAATGGTACTAGTGTTACTTGCTAGTTGAGCTCTCTCAGGGAAATTGAGTTTGGCTTTGCTTCCTTTGAACTTAAGAGCTGCTTCATCATAAGCTAGAGCCGCAGCTTCAGCGGTCTCAAATGTCCCTAGCCACACACGTGCTGCCTTTTGTGGATCTCGAATTTCGGCAGCCCATTTTCCCCATGGCCGTTGCCTTACCCCTCTATAATGCCTCTTCCTCAAGTTTCCTTCATACAATCAACAAGTACAGACATAAATCATTAACATATACTCCCTCCGTTTCAGAAAGATGTATGTTTTAACATTTTCATACACTAAGAAAATTTGCAATGCCAATTTTAACCTCTCAATAATATTTATTATTACTTTCAATTTTATCTTAAAAATGTATTTTCATTTATTTACTATGGATAAATAGGTACGTAAATAATTCAAAATTTTACATTGAAAATACAAAACTTATATCTTTGTGAAACAATTTTTTTCTTAAAACATACATCTTTATGATATGGAGGGAGTATAGGGATTGTAAACTTCTCATATATATGTTTATTACACAAAACTACCAGAAAATTGCAATATAAGAATGAATATTTCGCAGTCTAGAGAGGATATATCTATGGATGTGCGTATGTTATTTGCAAAAATATGCTAGAAAATCCAGTTATATATGCATGCAATCAACAAGTGACATAAACCATTAACATATATATGTTTAATTACATAACACTACAAGAAAATTGTGATATAAGAATGATTTTTTTTTTTATCTTCCAGAGGAAATATATCCATGATCATGGATCTGCTCATGTTAATTATATGTGCATATCATCATATACTAGCTATTATTTGCAATAAACATGCTAGAAAATCCAGCTATATGTGCATATATATAATCATTTTAATTAAATACCTTGATCTTGATCAGGAGGAGGAACAGGTTGGATAGGATTTTGTTGACTATATTCTACATGAGTGCTGCTTTGGTTTCCAATGACTTGAGTCAAGGCTGAGACCATGGCACGAGTGTCGTATTGAGATCGGGCTGAGAAGAATGGAAATATGTTCTCCTCATCATCGGCTTCTTTCTTTTCTTCAGATTCACTGGCTCCAAATAAGGGCCTCTTCCCATAATCCCTCTGATTCGCAATCTTTTCAGAAATATTTTAAATCCCCTCTATTTTTAGGAGGTTTTGATTTGCTTTAGATCTTAGGGTTTCAGGTTGTGTACTGTTTCAGATAGAGGACATGAGAAACAAAGAAGACGATTGTAAGAGGAAAAGAGATATTAGTTAGGGTTTTGGGAGTGAACAATTTTGAAGGTTTTAAATAAGCATTTTTTTTTTCTGTGTGAACATAAGACTAATAACAAAAACGTCAAGATGAAGTTTTGAATATATATTTTTAATTAATTATTATTTTTCTAGCTATATATGATAATTTTCGAGACATAAAAAACATTCACTTATATGAGAGTACTTTTTATATATATATATATGAGAGCACTTGATATTACAACTGTAGAGACGCGTGAAAAAAGGCTTTTGATTTGTTTGAAGCAGAAAATGCGTACGTGCATGTGAATTTGAACAATTTAGGAAATGGAAATCGACAAAGATTACTAACAAAGCTCAAACAGAAGATCACTAACTCAAGAGAAAAAACGTGTTAATTGACTATGCTGTTTTAATTGGAGTAAACCTCTTTCTACTAATAGATATACGAAGATGTTTCCAAGTTTCATTTATATCTGGAAATACTTCAGTTTACACTTCATGCCTATGATGAAGTTGTTGATCCAATGATCAACAAAACGTTTTTATATGCATGCTTACAAAATGCTCTTTCTAAGAAAATGTGTAGGAGTTTCAGACTTTTATCTATAATCTTCTTTAAGTACATGTAGTCTTTAGATTTATTATTTTTAAAATAATATTCTATACCAAAAAAAAAAATTAAATCCAGGAATCAAAGAAACTACTACCATCAAGCCACTGCACCTTTAATATGAAATGCACAAATGGAAAAGCGTACCCAAATTTATACCGTAATAGGATATTGTTCTATCCGTAGACCACTAGTAGCACTAGATCACTATCAATTTAGATCATTAGACAAATTCAAGGACCTCTTGGGTAGTATTAAGTCATTGAACCAACGAAAGTTGGTCCAATTGGTAAATGTTAGTAGCTTTCCGTCAATATAGGTTTGATTTTCGTTGAGAATGGTTTTTTTCAAAAAAAGTAATTTTAACATTGTTTGTGTTCCATCATAAGAAAACTTACGGGCCTACGGCTTCAAACCTCGTAGTCATTAAAAAAACGAGATATTGTACGGATTTTTTTTCTTTTTGTCAATTAATCTCCCATTAACTCGTGTAGAAAAATGAAATAGGATAGCATATAATACGTTTGCAAATAATACCTATATGTACTTTTGTTTCTATGAAGTCAAGAAAGTTAAAATAGTTCGAATCTACCAAAAAAATATGATATTTTAAAAATAAAGATAAAATTTGTTTTTTTAATGATTTAATCCATTTATTTTTTGGTATTTTTTTTAAAAAAAATTAGATTAATCAGTTTATCCAATTAATCTTTGGACATGAGAATCTATATAAAAACTTTTGTAGTCAACCCAAATCAAACTCAAGTTAACGGAAATCTACTAAATACTCTTTTACCAAAGGGACCAACGCGGATCGGTTCCATTTAACAACCTTGATTTGATATATAGTTATATTAAATTAGCTAAATATGGTTCGTCTATACTATACAAGCAAGACATTGTATAGCTAAGGTTACGACAAAAGAAAGCATTTTACATGTAAGAAAGTCAGTCAATTCAAACAAAAACAAAAACAAAGACATGAAAAAATACAAAAGGAGTATATTTAGATGTTAACGAATTTGTAGTTTGATGGAGAAAACACTTGAAAACATGAAAAATACGCATGGGTGTGTATTTTTAGGTATGTTGACTGAAAAGAAAAACAAATAAACAATATTTTTTGCGAATATGCTATGAGAGAAAAATGAGCTTGACAAGGTCACATACTTAAACTCTGGCTAATTTGTCTTTCGAGTAATTTCATATTTTTTATTAAATGAAAAAAATCGTTTTCATAGGGAAACAGAGAAAATAGCAATGCAAATAAATACTCCCTCCGTTCCTAAAAGATTGATTTTCTAGATTTTATTTTTGTTTCATAAAGATTGATGTTTTATGTTTTTTATGTATTTTTTATCCATTAATGATGATAAATCGTAAACTTCAAGAGAGATAATAAAATTTATTAAATTGTTATTGATTTAAAATTATAGAAAATTGTAAATAACAAAAAATGATGCATTTATGAACATGTTTTAATTTGTCTTCTTAATATGTGTGAAAATTCTAAAACATCAATCAATTAGAAACAGAGGGAGTATATATTTTGATTGTTTGGCCAAATGTGAAAAATTATGCTTTCATTGAACTGTGTTTGATGGGTGAGTTTGAAATGTTTTTTTTTATGTGGATACATAATCTACTAAAACAATGTTAGGTTGATAAATTAGATGTCGTGAGAAAATATATAACTACTTTGACTACCTTGATATTTTCCAGATTAGAATTCCACCAAATTATTCTAAGTTAATTTCTCAATCTTGTCATTAATTTGATTCAATTTTATCTTTTTTTTCTTCTAAATCTGCATATCAACTGCTTGACTCTGTTCATTATGTTTTTTTTTAACGCTCATTAAGAGAACTATTATAAGAACAATTTTACAGATAATACTACATCCGTTCTACGAGAATCTATTCACGATCACGATCAACGGCTCCACATGCTTCTGAAAACTTCCTTATAAACTTGCCTCCATTAATCCTTGTAAACTTGCGTCTTCAGGGATTCGAACCCAATATCTGCCGGTGTAAAACTTTAACCACTTGACCATTAGACCATGGTCGACTCGGTTCATTATGTTTACGTTAAACAAACAAACATATTTTTATAGCTTGGCGTCTTTTGTCAAAAACTCGGTAAAATTTTTAAAATAAAGGTACACAAATTTTTTAAAATAAAGGTACACACTATGTTGCCCTAATTGCATCTATTTTTCACAGTATATTTCAGCGAGAAGTACGGTAAAGATAAACTCAATGATCACGTTTAAAGTTTGGCTTAGAAAAGTCAGCACCTAAATCCTAACTAAAAAACAAGAAAGTCAACAACTAGATATGTTGACCGTTGAACATGGTTTGAATCTGACCGAACCAACTGGTGACAAATAATATTAAATAAAAAATATTCTATGTTTGGAAAGAAAGAAAACAATCAAATCAAGAGTGACGTGGCATACTGGAAATGGAAAAAAATTCCAGACAATAATATAAAATACTAGAAAACAAAAGACAACGAAACGACAGCGTTGAGAGCCGTGATATGAATGTGTGTATGTACAGAGTGGTGTGAATCAAGAAGCAGAGGTGGGAGTGATATTACGGTTTCTCATGTACGCCAAAAACTGCGAAGGCAACTCCGCTAGAAGCGCTTCTACAACTGAGACCTCTCCATCTGCAACAACAACAAGTCTTCTCATCAGTCAACCAAAAACACTAAGCCGAACATAATCAAGAAAACAAGAACTCACATTGTATGTCTCGTAATGCAACGAACTGGACGATATCACGTGACGCTACACGACCGCTCGAGCTTTCTAATCTCTCTCCTTTGTCTCCATCTAGTACCTACACAAACAACAAGAAGTGTATGTAAGAATCTAGCTAACACGATAATGCAGATGGAAAACCACAAACTTATAGGAACCTCCATTTCTTTATAGTCAGCTCCTCCTACTCCAACGATGAGGATTGATAATGGGAGATCTGATGCACTGACCAATGCGTCTTTTGTTTCTTGCAGGTCTGTTATTACTCCATCCTATAAAAGGACAAGTTCAGTTTCCATTGTCTTTTACATATCAAGAACAGAAGGATAAGATATGAACTCACAGTGATTATCAACAAGACGTAATATCTCCTTGCATTTTGAGCGAGTGACTCGCTTGCTATTGTTGCAGCAGCGTTGATCACTGGACCAAAGAGAGTTGGCCCTGCAAAAGAGACGTTGAAGAGAGCACCATTGTATGCATTCATGATACCTTGAATCCCATCTACCTGAAAAAAACAAAGTTAGTCCATGTTGTTTACTTAAGAAATGTGATTCGGACAGACCTCACAGTAAGTACTGCTTCCGTTGAGGTTAAAGCAATGTGAGACCGGGATGTCGATAGGACGAGCTCCAAAACCCCATGCTGGAAAGCGTTTGTCAGTGTCATAGAACTGTAACACTTCTCCAACTTCAACTATTGCCTGAACAGAAGTAAGAAGGTCACAAACAGTCACAGCTTCAATAACCAAACTTTGGATGTATGAGTCCTTACTCTCTGGTAGGCATTTAATCGTCCGGTAGGATCAATGTAATGTAAAGAATCTGGGAGGCGAGGATTTCCATTTGAAGCTAATGAAAGATGAGGGACAGTTGGATTAGCTTAAAGGGAATGCATTAGAGACAGAGAGTCTTGAGAAACTCGTACCGGTGAAGTCAATTGCGACCATGAAGTTCAACTCAAAACCAGATGCCAAGTATTCTAGGAATGTATGCTGAACAGTTTCAGTAAACTTGTCCACAAAAAGCTGACTCTTTAATGCCTGAAATAATGGGAACTGGTATCAGGTTTCCTCGCATTTAAGATTGTATTCAAGCTTGAAGATACATACCTTGTCTTCATGTTTATGTCCAACACCGGTAGGTAAGAATAGATTGATTCCTTGGCCACTCAAATGAAGCTTTTCTAAATCTGTAAGTGACTTCTGAATTTTTCTGGCAAACCCCAACAACAAACAACAATCATCTCAGCTTAAGAAACTCATTTTCTTATCCCAAACTAGAATGGAATGAATCTGAAAGTTTGTGGTTACCCAATAAGATTGTGGTTGCCATTTCCATTGAAGTCTAAGCACTCTATCACCAGTGGGCTGTCCTGCAATGATTACAGAAGAGAACTGATACACCTTCCTGTTCAAACAAACTAAGACATAAGAAACCTATTTGGTTACCTTACTCCCTACTTGCTGGACACTTAGAAAGACTGGTTTCCAAAGTGGATTAGCATCATTCTTTAAGACTTCGGTTTTAGAGACCGGGATTGGAGCACCGTGCTCTACGATCTTAGATATCACCAAAAACGGGTCCTGCCACAGTAAGAAAACTCATGTTATGTTGTTTATGTCTCAACTACATCCTGGTAAAATGGTGAACGAGTTTTATTACAAGAGCTTACACTTTTAGAGAAATGATCCATTGATTCCAAATTCAAGCACCTAAAAACTATCTCTGTCGTGGTCTTAGAAGCTAAAGACTCCTCAGCATGGACAATAAGCTTTCCATGGTTTTGTGTCTCGGTCTGTGCAGCAACACCTTCTTTACGCATGAGTTCTAAGGCCATCGTCCTGTTTGATTTGGTGATAATCTGCATAGTTGATCAGTAAATATAACATCTTAGTAAGCTAAGTACTAAAATGAGGCTACTTCTTTGTATTTCAAAGAACCAGTAGAGACTGTTAACCAGTGAATACCTCAGACAATGTACATGTTGCCTCGCCGAGAAATTGCTGCTCGTCGAGCTTAAGCATCTAAAATGAAAACCCCCAATCATAAAGTTTAACACTTATGCAATGAAACATAAGAGCTACAATGAGATTCTACATATACCTCCTCCCTTGAGTTTTGAAACTGAGTGTCAATATCATACACACGAAACCTATTCAGAAGAAAGGAAGGTGATAAAGTGAGAAACTTTATTTCATTTTTCTCAAGTCACATATAAGCCCTATTACTTACAGCAATGTTTGCACAACTTCGAACTGATAACCGATTGTAAATTTCTTAATCCATTTAGGATTCAAAGAATTAGAAACAACTTCACTTCTGAACAATTCTGCAAGTGTTCCATCTCTTCCTTTTGTATAAACAACCACCATTGCATCACTCTGCATACCATAACCAAGTATAAAAAGTTTCAAGAAAGATCCTTTGTTACAAAAACATTTGACACTGACTAAATCAAAGCACGAACCTTTGAAATCAAGTCCCGGTCTCGCAAATTAGAAGCAGAGAATGATAACTGCGAACAAATAGAAGTGAGAATTGTAAATTCATATCTTGGTGGAAAGGGCAAGGAAAAATCGAAGAAAACGGACCTCGATCTGAGAGAAGAGGCCGTTGTAGCCGCGGGACTTGAGGTAGTAGTCAACGGCGTCGTTAGGACTGGCGTAGCCGGCGGCGGCGGAGGAAGTAGTCCCACCAACACCGACGACTCCACCACCATCGGACCAGCAGCTTCCCATGACTCACAAGCTGGATCGAACAACAGAGGCAACCATTCGACGGCGAGTTCACAGAAGAATAAGAAAGGAGATTTGAGGAGGGAAGAGAGGACAGCGGAGAGAGAAGAAAAATCTGTAAGGGAATGGGACCCACTGTGTTTTTCCAAGTCGACGACGATCTGTCTCTTTAGTCTTCACTCTATTCATTTACGGCCCCCAGTCAATTCTAGACGCGTATTAAATTTGAACTGTAATAAGAGATAACACGTGAGGATATTTACTGCAGTGGGATGGTAATTTATTTGGTCCAAGGATTTTAATACATTGAAAATGGTCATAGATTATTAATTTATCAGATATACAAGAGGAGAATAAACATTTTCTTGGAAGGGAATATGAATTTATATTATTATTATTATAAGTTAATTGTTCTCTATAATGCGGTGTGACTGGAATTGAACAAGAAAATAAGAACGCAACTTTTAGAGGGAGAATAATAATAATAATAAGACATAATTTTTACGTAATGACCAATTAAACGTCTTTGCCACCAGAAAGGCGAACAAAACTTTTCAAAAGCATAATCACACAGAAGGAACTTATTTTCAAAATAAAAGAAGCCAATAAAAGGAAGAAAATACCTCATTTAGTTGCAGACAAATCCCAATTGTTTCTGTTTTGGTAAAGAGGGTGGGCCTTAATGGGTCTTAGTTTAGGTTTAAAAATGGGCCGTATATCCAAACGAGCTGATAGAAAGTAAAATTATGAAGTCGCGACAACATGTAAAAAGAGACGGTAGAAACCAGAGAGAAGACGAGAGCATTGCCAAAAACTTCGCCCTCAACTCAAAAGGGTTTATGGTCCCAAAACGCTGGCAAAGAATCTGAACACATCGTACTAGGTTCTTGTTACATTTTGCAAGTAAAGTACAAAGAAAGATCTTTGTCAACACAACCCAACAATTTAACCCAAAACACACAAAAAAGTTTCAGAAAATAAAAATTAGAAAAACAAAAAAAAAAGGCCAGCAAGATTTCTCTGAGGGGTTTGATGATACAACAAAACTTGTGAAGCCACCTGAACAAAGTCCAAAAACTTTCTCCACTTCAAAATGAGTTTTCTCCAGGTAAAGTTTATCACCCCAACCCAAGGATTTACAGAGCTGTGGGGTGACAAAGATATATATATCTATTTTTAATCTTTTGGGTCTCTTTTCTTTTTCCCTTTGATAGAAGAAGAAGAGGTCTAAGGGTTAGTCTGGCTTATGACATGAAAACTGTCTGCCTCATCGGTTAGAACTAGTCCTTCCCATTTGGAGGCTCTTCTCGGTTTTCAGAGCTGCTGTTAAAGTTGGTGTAGTTCTCCATGCTACCTGTTCTATGCTTGCCTGGTCTTGACCGGATGTTTGAACCCATTGGAAATGGTTCCTGCACAGTACATTGATACAAATGAAGCACCAACTCGTACAAATGACTGCTTATGATCCAAAAGGAAACGGGGACAACACAGGTAACAATAGATATGATTAAATGCAACCGAAAGAGAGAAAAAAAAGCATTTGGATAACGAATTAGGTGAGGCTTTATATCTTTGTTACCTGATCACCAGCATTTGGACCAGCGGTGTGGAAGAGAATAGGCCGGCAACGTTTGTCTTCGTTCATCAAACTTGAGTTCTGGAAATGAGCAATAAGAGCTGATTTTCCCTGGATCCGACCATATGCAAGAGATGCCACCTTCTCGCTGTTGAATTTCTCCCATTTCTTACCGTTGAATGCCTGTCAAGGTTTTAAACTTGTAACGAATGCTTTTTCTTAACCAATTTGGTACGCCGTCAGTAAACACATATCAATCACGTACCTTATATAACAGGACAATATTTTCAGGCTCTGTAAGGTTGATGAAAGCATATCCCACATTGCATTTGTTCTGCAAAGAGAGGGAAGGGTCATTGACATTGATACTGAGAATACCATAACAGGCCACAAGGCCTGCAGTAGGCTATATCAGATAAGGTAAGAGGCCCTGCATACCTTGAAGTCAATTGGCAAATAAAGGAAGTCATATGTTCCTTTACAGTACTCATCAATGGCAGCTAGAAGCATCTTAGAAGTGTACCTTAACCATTACAGAAACAAAGGTGAATTAGAAAATCAAAGATTGCAAATTCAACTCAGACTACAAACGATCAATAATTGCATTAGGGTAAAAACAAAGAAAAAAGAAACGAATTCACTCACTTATTAGGAATGTTTTTTATCATCAATGTTGTTCTGCTGTCCTCCCCACGTAATATGCGATCAACATCAAGCTCATACAGTTTCTTTTCAGCATTACTAGAGCTAGAATCACTTCTTCTGTTGGAGAGATTCCTGTATCGTTCATTAGGCAAGTCAAATGAGCCTGGCACTGAAAGCATTGGGCTCCTTCCAGAAAATAGGTGAGGCATCTGCCGCGATGATCGCAACACAGCATTTTTTGAGTTGGCATCCATGCGATTCCCACCAACATGTGAGGGAGAAGAGCCAGGAAATCCCATGCTACCATGAGAACCAAAGTGAAATCCAGAAGATTCTGGAGATTCAGCGACATAGGCCTGTCTTCTATCCCAAAAAGGCGAGTTTAACACAGGGGCAGATCCAATGTGGTGCTGCACAGGCGATGATGCCATGTTCACAATTAGAGGAGACACTCTAGAGAATGCAGTAACAGGTGGGACGCGCTGAGAAGGCACGCTATTGATGCGAGATGGTGAGCTAGGCCACATCATGCCACTTGACGGGTTAACTTGTTGGGTATTAGAGTTGCTCCATAAGTTGAGGTTAGCACGATGGGATCCTTGATTTATTGGAGATCCTATGACTACAAGAGAAAAACAAATGAGAAAATTCAAATAACTTGCACAAGCAGGTAAATAGAAAAACTTCATCACAATCTTCCATATCAAACTTGTCAGCAATTTAGTAGTAGTCAATTCTTATAATATGCAGTGTACGTATTGGCATCTTTCCCCTTCACACTCCAGTATAGAACCAACTAATCTCTTAAGCTAGCTGAAATGAGGAGCTTGATTATCCTATAGTAAACTACTTTTCTTAAGTTTACAGTCGTCAGCTACCCACCATCACTACCTTAGGAAAGTGTATCAAGGCGTGAAAGCAATTAGAAGAACAAGTACTTACCACCTCCATTAAACCCATTCACGCCCACTCCACGACCATTGCTCATCATAAAGCCGTCATTTGCTCTTTGGCCATCACTGACCATTTTGGTAGACGATTTATATGGACTACCACTTGCAAAGTTGTCAAGGTACTCAGGAAAAGAATGCAGATGAAGGTCTGGCATGCTTTGGATCCCCGTTGTTGAACTATCACAAGGATTTCCAGGCTCCTGAAGACCAACAGGCTTGCTAGCTGACATGATTCTTGTCGATGGTTGCATTCCAATAGGAATATCGAGAGACTGATGACGTTCGATGAAAGAGTTCACAGGTGACCCAACAGAATTATGCATCACTCGCATTGATCCACCATCAATGGAGGTTGAAGCTAGTATTCCTGGGAAATGTCTTCCTGAAACAGAAAGTTAAAGAATATGTATGAGTTGTGACAGGATGCCAAATCGTTCATAACCGAATAACCATAAACCGTGTTCCTTATTCTACCTATGTGTGCTGATGATAGATTATTAAAAGCCATTTTAGGTAGATTCCCCTCAACATCATCTGCAGTAAACTGTGGCCTGAAACTGAAAAAAAGAGAAGAAATTAATATGATGAATCAATCCAACATATAAACACAATTGGGCGTTCCTATTAACATTTAACATAAAATCAGAGTGCTAAATCAGGTTGTTACTGCATCAGATAACAGCCATAGAGAAAAACTAAGACAGGAAGAATTATTGATAACCACCTTGTACCCTCTGGACAGGATGGCGCAAGTTTAAGCTGCCTCCCAGCAATCTCAACCCCATTTAGTCCTCTGAGAGCAGCCTCTGCGGCTCGAACATCAAAGAACTCTATGTATATCTGCGAGTTCTCAGGCATTGTTCTACGAACCTACAAACAACGGGAATAGCATAAATACCAATATCACAAAGTCACATACAAGTCAATATCACAAAGCAAGTACAAGGTGAGAGACAGTGAGAAACCTCTCTGATTTCTCCGTATGAACTGACTATTCTGTGAAACTCTTCACTGGATATAGAAGAATCAAGATTAACAACCAATAGAGCTCCTTCGCTGGTGTTCTCTTTTTCCGAATTTTCCTGATATAGAAAAAAGAGTAATAAGCAAGATGTTAGTCCAGCACAAATGACAGTTATATAGCACATGTCAGGGAAAGAAACCACAATCACACCTTTGGGATATGATAATTAATATCAAGCTTCTTTCCCCTTAAGAGCCTACCGTGGAGTGCTCTCATCGCATTCTGTGACGCCCTTATATCATAGTACGATACCATGATAAAGCCATGATTCTTGCCAGCTGTATGAAGAGCACGGACACCTCCATATTGCTAAACAAGTAAACATATCATCAATGAGAAGCGAAAACCTTCGAAATTTCTAAAACAACATCTCTCGCCATGAATTAGGAATCTCTAACCAGAAACTCGGGTGAACATACGTACCTCAAAAAGGACCCTCAGCTCGTAATCTTCAATGATGCTATCCACATTCCTAACAAAAAGTATTCTGGATAAAACTTCTCCTCGAGGAGGCTCACCAACAGCAGAAACATTGCTGCCTCTCTTGCCGTCTCTTTGACTCACAGACGAAAACACATCCCCATCTAATTCCATGCCACCAACACTGCTGAATAGGTCACAGTCATCCAAATCATCTCCTCCATTGGCACGAGACTTATGGCCAACCTCACCAATCACTCCTGCAAAAAAATCGTCCTCATCTGGAAGAAGATTTCCAATAGTTTGCGCCTCCATCTCTTTTAAGGACTCGGAGGGTTCTTCCTCGTGGTTTGCAGACATAAAGGATAAATTATCACTTCTTGGTAGCCGTACTACAAAACCAGAAATTTGGAAACACATATCACAAAAAAATACAAATCAGAAGCAGTCAATCATAGCATATGTATAATATACTTTCATGACCATGACGATACAGTACTGTACAGTTAGATAGATATGAAGGAACCAAAAATGAATCAGAAGCTTACATTTTCTACTAAATAATTCAGACAATGAGCTTGAAAATAGACTGCTTTCCCAGTGAGAATCACTTGTCGCTGTTCTTCCATTAGGGATAGAAGATGGAAGCGCGGCAGACAAGCTTGATTGTTGCGGCAGCTGGTAACTTTCAGATGTCCAAGAAGTGTTAGGTAGATTTGAACATGTATCCCCACCATTTCCAGGCATTTGGTTGGTTTTCATGAACCCAAATTGTTTCTGCCAAAGGAAACAAAAAAAAAAAAAACATCAAAAGTCTTGAGAAAATCGTCCCTACACACGAATCTACAGACACAAGAAACACCGTTGTGCATAACGTCATATGCATCAGAGGTAGCAACAAAAAGTCCAGGAGCTGTATACATTGCAGATTGCATCACAAAAAAATTCAAAAGACTTGAAAAGAAAGCAGAGAATCCAAGAGTTACCTCTGGAGTGATGTGAATGTCTTCATGAAAACGGGAAGGTGTGGGTACATCTCTAGGTTCCAATATATCAGACGGCATTGTACAAGAGCTGACAACAAAATCCAAGGAATGAGAGAGAGAGAGACACTTTTTTAACATTCTAATATTGCCACCTACAAAAAACAAACAGCACATCTATCTAGATTTGTCACCTACAGGAATGGAGGGAGGGCCCCAACCTTTATTTACCAAAAAAATCCAAGTTTTTTCCCATTCCATGGATGGATGAAACAGGAGATCTCTAGTACAATCTCTAATCCCAAAATCAAAAGGCAGAAAAGCAGATACAAGCAATCTAGGGGCTATGAATGGATTTGAGAAGAGGACACAATTCAATATTCCAAACGCCATTAGATCTTTTCTGAAGATGATAATAATATCAAAGCAATCCAACACCTCCTTACCAAATTCTAAAATTTCAGCACAGAAACAATCAATAACAAAACTAAACCCTAACCAACAACTAACATCAAATTCAGAGAGAAAACAAAACTTACCAAATTACACAATTCTGCTAATTCGCTCTCAAAGCAAATCGAACAGAGTTTCCCACAAGCTACTGAATGGATCTCGTAATCCTTTCTTCTCCAGAAAGAGAGAGACAGAGAGTAGGGAAATTATTCTTCTCTTTTATCTTTTTGTTTCTTTCTATTCAATCATAACCAGCAGAGAAATATATAATAAAAGTGAATCAGAATTCAAATTCTTCTCTCAAACCAACACGACGCGTCGTGAACTTCAACCAGCAGTAACTTGCAGGGAAGCAACCGTAATTGTATAATTCCGGCGATACTCCGATACCTGAGGCTTGATGATTCCGGCACTCCCTCCAAGAAGAGAGAGAGAGAGAGAGAGAGAGAGAGAGAGAGAGAGAGATTGGTTTTCGGTTAGTTTGGATTAGAAAAATAAAATAAAATAAAAATGGATGGAAGAAGACAAAAGAAGAGCAGAGAGAACAAAGAGAAAGGATTTTGCTACGCTGTTTCCGCCATGGATCTAGAGTTAGGGTCTAAGCTTATATATCCACCGTTAGATTTTGGATTAGATTTCTTACGATTTTTTCTTTAAATTTCCTTTTAAGTAATTTATGGATATATATATTTACAGATTCGCGACGGCTAATATCTTTGCTTGCGATCGGCGATTTATGGCTTTTTCGGGATACAAAAAATATAATTTTGGGTAATGTTTGCTTGTCTGAATTATCTAGAATTATTTATTAAAAATTAATGAAAATAGATTTCACGATACTTTTTTTTTTGTGGATAAACTTTAGCGTGAGTAAAGATATTAAAACCAAAATCCTTTTTGCGTGAGGAAAAGAAAAGGAAACGATAAAAACGCATTAACAGCAGATAAAAAGGATAAACATTGAAAGATAACGTTTTTGTTTTGTTTCTATAAAATTTAAAAAAAAATTCTTTTCGTATAGTCTTTTTTTTTTGAACTTTTTCTTTTTGTATAGTCTTCACGTTCTTTCTCATTCTTTGGTTTTTCACGCTCGATACACCGAATCAACAAATCTAGTAATTACCTAAATAAAAGATTTTCTAGATGAACCTTCTCTACGAATTTCTATTTATATATACTCTAAATTGGGAGATAATAAAATAATGTACACCAAAAAATTTATGCAAAATCTAAATTCGAAACCATAGAAAGAAAAAAAAAAGAGTTTAGATTTGCTATAAATATAGCGACCAGTTCTTAAATAAACATTAAGTAATGTCGTTTAACAGGATACTTATTTTCCTTAATTCACAAACATGTGTGTGATTAGTCTAAAACTTCCCTTTACTAGTTGTATATGAAGCCGAGCCAAGCTTAAGTTGATTAGCTGAAAGATAGAGAAAGCTAAGTTGTTGTCCGAAGAATTTTTAATGGCTAGACGCGGCGTGAAGGATTAGACAAGGAATTTTGTACTTATTTTTTTTTCTCTTTAACAAGAAAAGCATTATATTCTTAACGCTCTTCTCAACGTCTCCACGTGTCAATCTTTTGATGGTTGACGTCAACGAAATTAGAGCATCAAACAAAATCCTACGACTGCTCCGATCCTCTACCATTTAATCTTCTATGCACCTTTAGCTACAAACCGTTGGATTGATGCATCGCATCTCTTTGTATCTTCAACTCTGGTAAGACAAGACAATTGGTAGGTACTATTGAACTAACATCAAATCTAACCTAATCTGGTCGGTCCAGAACCAAATTCTGAACCGGTTCCAGTTGTAGCATCAAGCTATCAACTAGCACTAGCAGACGATCGTGGTTTATTAATGATACTTAGGCTGTCATCTGATGTTACTTTAAATGTAAGATTACCAATAGCTACGATATTAATGTTTTGTCTGTTTTTACCTTAAAGTTGGCATGCTATGAGTTACATATATACGTGAGATATGAGTGTTCTAACTGGCATGCTATGAGTTACATATCTCATGTATGCTTTAATCTTCCCGTTTGAAGTTATTTTTTTTTTTTTTTTTCCGTCTGAAGTTATAATTCTATTTATGCGAGGTGGAATGCGTTTTTGAGATACAAAACCGGCAGAAAACAGATATTTCTCCGGAAACTAAGCCCACAAAGGGAAACTAAGCCGGCGGAATAAACAGATATCTCCGGAAGCAAAACCTACATCTAAAACAGAAGACAATCGCTAAAATCCAAAGCCAATCAAAGTCAAACCGAAATTGCATATCTTGACCCGTGCGGAGATGCTTGAGCGAGACTTACCGATGTAGCCCACGGCCCACCAACAGTAACATCAACTAAACGAACAGATGCTGAAAGACCCTCTTTCAGACTCAAAGAACCTAGACTTCACAACCCGACTAGAATGACCCTCACACGGACCACTAAGAAACTCTCGGATACGGCTGCAACACAATTCTATGTGCCCATACTCGCCTAGATAGAAGCCAAAAACTATCCAAATCACACAAGATTTGAATCAAACAAAGCCAAACCAGTCTAGACTTCCCGTTTGAAGTTATCTTGGTTGTTTTTTTGTTTGGGTTTTTGATTTTCATATCGTGTGTGATAGCTATTTTATGTATTTGATCCATGTGTATCGATTATGCATTTCATTTTTTTTATAATGAAATGTATAGACTAAAAAAAAAGAAGTATATATATTCTTGTGGTACTAGAGTCTCTTGTAAACATAAGTAGCAACGTGTACTATATCCTTTCATTAATCACGAGCCCAATTTACCCGAAAATCTTTACTGCTTTTGTAATTTTCTACACAAATAAGCCAAGAAACAAAATTTCCTTGCACGCCTTATGGGTACGTATAGGTAAGTTCAAGCGTATAGTCTTGGTCATTATGGCATGCCTAAGACGACAAGAAAATCATATGCATGTATACAATACGCAGGGTCGGCCCTGACCTAAAACCCAACAAGCAAGGGTTTTAGGCGCCAAATTATTATAAATAATTTAAGAGCAGCGATTTTTTAAAATTATTTGATGGGTCAGTGGTTAAAAGACATGTTTCAATGGTGTGGTTGCGGGTTCGAAGCTTCAGTGGAACAAGTTTTTTGTTTGTTTGCTTTAGACGTTAATATTCATTGGGCCAGCCTAACAATACGACGAAGATTTACTATCCAACATATCCGTGGAAGTTGCAAGAACACGGGTGGAAAGAAGAGCAAGAGGATAAATCAATTTGCAAGTAACCAACCAAATTCAAGTGTTTTGATGTAGTGATAAAGAAACATAAGATGGATGCACCACATTTAATATTCGATGTATCTCCTATATATGTTCCATTTGCTACTCCAAAGAATTGTAGTAGGTATATACGTAGACCGTAATTTTGAACTCTAAGATATTCACATAATATACGTCTTTTTTTTTAACGCTGATACAGATTATGAGAACTATTACAAAGAAAATTTTACAGATAATACTACCTCTGTTTTATGAGAATCCATCAACGGTCACGATCAACGGCTCTACTTACTCCTGAAAACTTCCTTATAAGCTTGCCTCCATTAATCTTGTAAAACTGCGCTTTCGGAGATTCGAACCCAATACCTGCCAGTGTAAAGCTTTAACCATTTGACCAATAGGCCACGGTTAGTTCACTAATATACGTGTTTAATAAATAAAAAAATAACCAACCGAAATATTATTTAGAATAAAAAGCCTGAGTAATTACAGGTATCAATTAATGATATAATAATGCTCATTAATCAAACAGTGTTACAATAATGCAATAAATATTAAGATGGTCCATGCGGTCGCCTATACTATAGTGCTTGGTCGTTATCTCTATAGATTTTCGTCGGTCTGACTGACTATACTTAATTGTAAGGTCACAAGTTTGGGTTAAAAGATATTTCCTCTGTTTTCATTACAACTATTTATTTACTGACCAAACTGTGTTTCCTGATATTGATTTGACATCAAACAGCTACATTCCAACTTTTGTTTTCTTTTTCATTTTATTTGTCTCACATGTAAATATATAGTTCTGAACACAAAAGAACATTTCTGTCAATTCGACGATTGGATATTGTTACCATAGGGATGTGTAAAACCCATTGAATACAAAGTGCAATTATTTGGAAACTGGAAACCTTAGGATTTAATAACTTAAACAACTAAGTTACAACCAGGATTAGCATTACAACGGGAATGTTGTTACTTATACAACAAGAAACATATCCAACAACATCGTCTATATCTCCTTCAAACCCTTCAAGACATCAAGCATGTTCGGTCGATTAGCTGGCGTATCAGCAATACAATGCACAGCAATCTGAAGCACACGAAGCATAGACTGTTTGAAACCCACTGTTACAACCAGAGGATCAAGAACATCCACAGCTTTCCCTTTGTTAATCTTCTGAATAACCCAACCAACCAAGTTCCCACCTTCACTCTCTTTAAAATCTGGACCGGTTGGCTCTTTCCCCGTCACCAGCTCCATCAAGATCACTCCAAAGCTATACACATCTCCCTTGGTAGTTGCTCGTGCGCTCTGACCATACTCTGGTGGAATATATCCGAACGTACCGGCTATGATTGTACTCACATGAGTCTCACAAGCACTGATCAGTCTAGCCAAACCGAAATCTGCAACCTTTGGCTCAAACTCACTGTCTAAAAGAATGTTACTTGCTTTGATATCTCTGTGTATGATGTGAGGGATGAAACCATGATGTAAGAAAGCTAGTCCTCTTGCAGCTCCAACCGCGATCTTGAGACGTTTGGACCAGTCTAGTACCTCTAGGATCCCGGTTTGGTTTCTTAACCAATGGTCTAAGCTTCCATTAACCATGTACTCATAGACAAGAAGCTTTTCTTCACTGAAAGAGCAGTATCCAAGGAGAGAGACTAGATTTGGATGCTTCACTTTCCCTAGAGTCTCCATCTCCGCCATGAATTCTCTGTTTCCCTGTGTTTTGGCTTCACTTAGCTTCTTAACCGCTACTGTTTTCCCACCGGTTAAACAAGCTTTGTAAACCGTACCAAACCCACCATCTCCTATGATATTCTTCTTACAGAAATGATCAGTTCCTTCCACAATGTCTGATAAACTCACCTTGAGAAGTGGCTGCTCAAACATAGCTACATTGATGCTTAATGGCTCCCTTGATCTGCTTCCACTTAAGAAGTATAGATTCTGATCAATGAACCCTTTTAATCTGCTTTCCTCCATTCCCTCTGGATCATCTCTTTGCTTCTTCACTCTCTTTCTCATAACCCATCTGAACAGAGAGAAAACAGAGGCAAGGACTATGATCATACTCCCAGTCACTATTCCTGCAAGTACCCCAGCACTCAACAAAGTCTTTTCATCAATCTTGCAAGCTGACCCAATCACTCTTCCACACAACGCTTTGTTCCCTGAAAACAATGCCTTGGAAGGATCTTGGCAAACACCATCGCTTGGTACATCACCTTGCAGACTGTTCTTGGCTAGATTCAAGAACTGCAGATTGGCTAATCCACAGATCTTTGCTGGTACATCTCCAGATAAGTTGTTCTCAGAAACATCAAGGTACTCCAGCTGCATGAGATTACCAAGATCTGAAGGGATTTCTCCAGTGAACTGATTCTGGTGTAAATCCAAGTTAGTCAAGTATGACAAGTTCCCCAATGATCTTGGCAAGGTTGCCCATGAAGAAGTTATCACTGAAGTTCACTGTTTCAACTTTCCACGCCAATGAGCTGCAGAACAGATTCTCTATATGACCTGAGAACCTATTCTGCTGAATGTAGAGGCCTACAAGGTTGAGCATTCGAGACAGTTCTGATGGAAGCTCGCCACTTAGCTTGTTGAAACTCAAGTCCATGTGTGTCAGCTCTTTCAAGTTTCCAAGAGAAGCAGGAACATATCCATCAAGCTTATTCTTGGTCAAGTTTAACTTCACCAAGCTACCCAAAAGGCCAAAGCTTTCCGGTATATGTCCATCCAACTGATTATTCGCCAAGTTTAGTCCCTGCAACTTAGGAGAGTGTCCCATCTCCTCTGGAATGGAGCCTGTAAGGTTATTTCCAGACAGATCAAGTCTTGTCAGGTTGGTTAAACGAGAGAGTGAAGATGGGATCTGTCCAGAGAGATGATTGTTACTCAGTAAAATCTCAACTACTACCACACAGTCACCGAGCTCTTCAGGTATAGGACCGGTCAATCTGTTGTAAGAGAGATCAAATATCCCATGGTGCTGAAGAAAGATCAGATCAGGCATGTCTGTCTGATGGAAATAAGCAGAAGGTTTTGATGGAATAGAACCAGAGAGATTGTTGTAAGAGAGAACCAGGCATTGAAGCTGAGCAAGAGCAGTGATCTTGTCTGGAATCTTTCCTTGGAGATTGTTGTTGCCTAGGTCCAATGTAGTCAAAGAAGTACAGTCACTAAGCTCGCTTGGTATCTTCCCTTGAAGCTTGTTTGAATTCAGATTCAAGACAGATAAAGAACTCAGCTTCCCAACCTCTCTTGGGATTTCACCTACGAGTTGATTATCACTGAGAACAAGCCGTTTCAGTGAAGCAGCATTACCAATCTCTGCAGGTAAATAACCTCCTAGGCCATTGTAAGAAGCTGAAAACTCCATCAAGTTCGTTGAGTTCCAGAGACTCACAGGGATCTCTCCAGTGAAGTTGTTTGAATCCAAGTCAAGCGCCATCAATGGAAGCTTGGAAAGATACTCAGGTATAGAGCCATTGATCTGATTGTTAGTAAGAGCTAGCTGTTGAAGATTGGTACATCCAACGAAAACATCCTCAATGTTTCCAGTAAGGAAATTCACAGACAGATCAATATCCTCCAATGCACTTGAACCACAAAGCTCCTTAGGAATCGAACCGGTTAACAAGTTGTTAGCGAGATTAAGATGCTTCAACATTGGACAATCTTCAATCTCACGAGGGATTTGTCCTGAAAACCGGTTGCCAGTAAGCAGAAGTGAGTCCAGTTGCTTCCATTTGCCGATCCAAGAAGGTAATGGACCAGAGAGCTGATTCTTGTCAGCCGAAAACGCTAGCAACGGAATCTCTGATAGCTCCAATGGTAAAGAACCAGAGAGATCATTAAAGGAAAGCATTAAGGTCTTGAGATTCTTACAGTTTCCAATCTCTGGAGGGATCAATCCGTTAAGCTCAGCGGAGACAAGATTCAGTATGCTGAGGTTTTGTAACTTTCCGATTGATTTGGGGATTGAACACTTGAGTGGGTTGTAAGAAAGGTCAAGCTTTGCTAAGTTTTTCAGCTCTGATAGCTTATCTGGTAATGGTCCTTTGAAAGAGCAAGAGGGTGCAACAAAGTTCTTGAGCAACGAAATGTTGCCAATCTCCGACGGGATTTGACCGGAAAATTGGTTCATTCCAATATAAAGATCAGAGAGGTTACTCAGTTTCCCAATTTCCGGAGGGATTTTGCCTGAGAGAGAGTTGTTGGAGATATCAAGTGAAGACAGCGCCGGGAAGCTGAGGAAGAACGAGGGAGGAAGAGAGCCTGAGAGATGGTTGTCACTTAGGTCAAGGTACAGAAGCCGAGGCAACTGGCTGAGTCGACTCGGGAGGTGTCCCGACAGTGAGTTTCCAGAGAGATCGAGTGTCTGAAGCTGTTTCAGCTTCCATATCTGCTGAGGGATTTCGCCGGAGAGAGAGTTGAGACCGAGACGAAGCGATTTCAGATTCTTCAGCGTTGCGATTCCCTTCGGAATCTCGCCGGAGAGAGAGTTCTCCGAGAGGTCTAGGTCGGAGAGAAACCGAAGGGAGAAGAGAAAAGGAGAGAGCTTTCCTTTGAGAGACATTGAAGGTAGAGAGAGCGACTCCACTCGCCCGAGACGGCAAGTTACACCGACCCAGTTGCAAGAGGAAGACGAAAGGTTCCATGAAGAAAGGACTGATGGGTTTTCGAGTGAAGCTTTGAAAGACATAAGAAAACTCGTTTCTGAGATTGCGTCATCAATGGCAGACGTAACAGAGAAGAAAAGAAACAGAAACGAGAAAGCCCTAAGAAACCCCATTGCCAGAGAGATTTAAAAAGAGCTTCTTTAGAGAGAAAGACTCGTTTTTTTAGAGTGAACAAAAAAGTGAGGAAGATTAATCAAACGCCATTAAAGAGAGAAGCTTTTAGGCGCGAGGAAGATGAAGAAGAAGAGAGAGAGAGAAGGAACTAGTAATGCACGCAACTCACGTGACGTAGACCATTGTTTTTAAAAGCTTGTAACGGCAAATTAATCTTTTAATTTTAATATTTGTGATAGTTCTTCTGTGTTTGTTTGCGTGAATATATGAAATTTCGATGATGATGATGGGTTTTAGATGAAGATGAAGACATGATGGATGGGTCATAGAGTACGGCTAGAATCTTCAGAAATCATAACCACTGCTGTACCATGATAAAGCTGACTGACCGGGTTTGGTCTACAAATATTCACAAGTTGTGTGGTCAAATTGTAAATCTCAAATTTTAATGTTTTTTTTTTTTTACTTTTTTTTTTGTTTTTGTTCGAAAAGCTGGTGAATTTAATGTTATTCTAATTAATTTCACCAGCTATATGATGATAAATATCTCAATTTCAATTACAGTATATAATGCCGTTAATAATTTGTTTTTGGGAATTGTTGCATTAAGTTAATCATTTGTATACTTTAAACCCCTTGGTTACACACTCTTTGTTGACCTTAGTTTGAAAACACACTTTGATCTTTTGGTTATTTTCGTTACAAAACAAAGCAAATTTGTTCAGTCAACATCTGAAGCCACTTAGTTTGCAGGCTTTATATTTATGTTAAGTAAATTTGTTTCCGATTTTTGAGGTGAATAACAGTGAAAATGGGGTTCAAATTGAGAGAAATAAAAATGAGCTAGTGGTCTGGTCAGTTCCAAACAAATTATAATAAGGGTAGAAGAACAGAATTCCCCCACATGTCTTCTTTCCCTTTTGGGAATGTTAGAAGCTTTACCCTTAGGGATCTGTTTCCATTTTCTAAACACATATCATAATCCATTTCTACATTGCAAATCTTAAAATAGTACTTGATTTAATCATATACTACATAGTAAATTGTTTGGAACCTTTAGTAAACCTATAAATCTATGGTATTTTCATTTTCTATAAGTTTTGGAACAAAATTTATGAATGGAACTACTATTGTTTTGAGGACTAGCATCAGCCTCAAAACGATACTTAATTTTGACCATTACGAGTATATGAGCATTAAACAGATGTTTTGTACAAATTATGGGATATGATAAATCACAAGGAGTTAATGGGCTTCTTACTAGTTAATTACAGTAAATTGGTTACAGGTTAAACACAGTTACAAGCTCAAGCATGTCATAATCATACGGTCATGGACAACCAAAACAGCTGATGCATACAGTAGATGGATCACGCACGCCATGATAATAACTTGAAAGAAAAAGAAATGTTAAAATGAAAATGTAATTGATATTTTGAACTGATGCGGACGGACTCGGCAAATGTAAATTTTTTTGGAAGTATCAAAGCCGAAAATGGGAATGTTTTTGAAATTGGCGCATTACACAGAACCAAACTACTTTGAGTCCAATTAATTGAGTGATAGTTTTGATCCAACAAATAATTGAATTATACTACAGTATTTACAGCAAAGCTGAGGAAGAAAATGACTTGGACTTTTGTTCGTCAGATTTTTTTCTCATAGACCCAAAAATAGAGCTATAGAGTAAACATTAATTTCTGATATAATCATTACTTTAGATTTGTTTGACTTCTCTTTGGTTGAAAGTTATAAGAAAGTCTCAATTTTTCAACAAGAGATCATATACTTTCTCAGTCCCAATTTATAAGATGTTTTAATTAAAAATACAAGATTTTTTAAAAATCATAAATATAAAAACTGTTATTTAGTATTTAATTTAGAAAATATAACCAATAACAATAGATACTGCATAATATTATTGGTTATAACATATTAAATAGATTTAAATCTACAGAAAATTGAGAAAAAATCAAATAAATTAGAACGCAAAAAATTATCTAAAACATTTTATATAATGGGACGGGGAATAATAAATAAATAAAAGTACAAAGATTTTGCAAATACGACCCCATAATTATGTTGATAATTACAAATCTTCCACCATAATTTATATCTGAAGCCTCTCAAATATCGAAACAAATCTAAGACGACTCTGTGTAAGCGACATCGACTCTCTCTCTCACTGTACATAGAAATGTTTGTGATCAGGCATTGATCTCTGAGTTGCACTGGTTCTCTCTGCTACAGCTTCTTCTTCCCCAAAACATGCTCGAACAAGTTGTTGTCTTCCCAAGTCTTTGCCCTTCATCTATCTTCTCCTGCTCAGTCGTTGCCCTAGGAGGAGAAGCCTCCTCATGTTCTTCACTATGTCTCTCAGTTCCATGCGTCTCAAAGTTTGGACATGTTCCATCGTTACATGTACACATTGGAATGTTGACTGAAGGGAATGGACTACATGTTACCGGACAGAACATATCCGATGAAACCGAGGCTGTCCGAGTCTTGCTACGCTGTTCTGTTGAAGGTGATGATTGATCTGTTGCGTCTCCTGTGTGAAGCATACACGGCGCACAGAACCCAAGTGACATAGGTAACTTTATTTCTCTGGTCAGGGAGCTTGGGAGTCGTTTAAAGGAGACTATTCCGTGTCTGCATAGAGGACAAGGGATTGACCCGGGTGGCCCAACTGTCACTGAGGGAACATTGCTCGATGAGCAAAGATATAAGGCGCATTTTACACATAGCTGATGCTCACAACCTGAAACACAAAACCCACGAGTTTCGTTTACTTTTAAAGGATCCTTAAAAAGGGTTATGACAAGAATTTAGAACCGACCTTCAGCAGCAACAGTGCATGTTCTCTCAAGGCAAACTGCACAGATATCAACCTCATCCGTGATGGTTGTGGACTGCAACCCGAACTCTCTGCAAGCGAATAGTTGAGGTCATACGGTTGGTCCTAAAACCTCGATGAAGGTTAGGTCATTACCTTGCAATGTTGAGTATACTCAAAAGGGGCAATGATAAGTAGTTGGAATGAGGGAACCCTGGAATGACAACATCAGAATTTGGCGAAAGCAACGGTTCTAACCAATGACGACTCCACATCCGTGCTATGTCAATTGGTAGCCACCTACAAACATTTTTTTACATCCTAACAACGTCAAATATTTGTTTTTCGAACACGAAATGAAACAATATAAGAGACTGGAGGAATAATTTACCCGTTGCAGTTCAATGTCATCTTTCTTGCACCTCTTGCAAGGAGAATCTATAAATGGAGAAACACAGAAAATGGAGCTTCTCACAAATCTTTGTATCCAAAATAGAGACACAAAAGAGTAAAACTTAGTAGTGTTCTTACCTGACAACATTTCAGATTCCCACCACAAGCGGCATAGTGTAAAGGCGTGCTCCCTGCTCCTGAAACGATAAGTAAGACCAAGATCATCATCTTGGGAGCAGAATTAAAACGATAAGTAAGACCAAGATCGTCATCTTGGGAGGGGGATAGTGAGCTGATACCAATCATATCCATTGATGTTCCATAATGAAATGTCACAGCGGAAACATTCGCTTCAAGATCAAGCAAAAGCTGCACACAGTCAAATAATCCATTCAAGGCAGCCATGTGAAGAGCTGTGATTCCACCGTCAGCCGCCTTATTCACAAATTTAGACAATGCACTGCACCAGACAACAAATTCAGTCGGAACCCAATCAAACCTTTACAACACATAGAAGAGGTTTCCAAAAAGAAAGAAAAACCTTTGCTCGGATTTGTTCCTCGGTGTGACAACACCATTCTCAGGAAGAGGGTTTAGTTTCTCACTAGGTACAAAGTCTGCCAAAACCAGTCTAATACACCTAGCGTGACCATTCACAGCAGCGAAATGAAGCGCTGTTCTTCCAGCTAGATAATCAGCTCTTGTAACCTTTAGAAAGAAAACAGTTTCAAAAAAACAAATCTGAATCAAAGAAGATAGTTTTGTTACAACTACTGACGAGAACAACTCACATTGCATCGAAACAGCAGAAGAGTTTGTACAACTTCCCAATGTCCGTATCTACAAGCTTGCATCAATGCCGTCTGAAACAACATTAATTTTACCCAACTTAGCCAAAGATTTCACTAGTTAATACTAATACAAATACCCAAATCGAAAGTATCGAACTTGGATCCTTGCATCAACTAAAGGCTCAAAATTGCAAAATTCCACTTGGAGAAAACTGAATCTCGGAATACCTGACCGCAATAATTTCTGGAATTCACATCAGCTCCGTTCTCGAGCAACAATCCAACGATCTAACGATGAACAAAGAGAAGAAGACAATTTCAAATCATGGAGATTTTGTGAAACAGTTAATTAGGATGAAAAGTAAACCTCGTTATGGCCTTTAGCGGCGGCGAAATGTAACGGAGAATTGAGACCACCGAAAGTAGAGTACTTAGCGAGGCAAGGATTACAATCAAGTAGCATCTTTGCTTCCACGTAATCACCATCTCTCGCCGCCGATACCAATCGTTCGCCGGACGCCGAACAACCAAACGAATTTCCCATCTTCTCTCTCGCTTTCTTGTGCAGATGAGGATACTCTTTCTTTTCTCTTTCGCTGAAATTCAATTGGATGTGATGAGAAATTAGGTCAACCGTCGTGGAAAAGGTACAGAGAGGAAAGGATCAGGGATTAGATATGATACTGAAACAGCACGCGAACTCTTTCTCTAATTTTGTCCGTATGAGACAAAAAGAAAGACAAGGAAGATGCAGCCTGAAACATAACGTGACTTTCCTATTTTGCCCCTAAATATGTTCCTTTTTGCTTCGTCGACTTCCACTTTCACTTGTCCCACTCAGCCCACGTGGCGTTATTTTATTACATCTTCGAGTTTGCTGGTTTTTTTTTTATCTAATGTGATTATCTTGTTCAAAAAAAAACCTAGGGTTTGAACGGTAGCTTAGTCTCCAAATGATCAAAATCAATTTTTTATCATTCATAATATTTGTTCAACAGTAATACTAACAGAAAAATCCAAGAAAACATTAAATACATAAAATAGATTAGTCCGTAAATGATCAAAATTTTTCTTTTATCATTTATAATATTTTCTCAACAGTAATGCAAACAGAAAAATCGAAAAGTCACTAAATATATACCATTTGTAAAAAAAAAATTTGGTCTCAAACAGATTTTATCTATTTTAAAAATAATATATTTTAAGCTATAATTAAGTTTGTCCACAATAATTATTCAAAGCTTTGAATAAAAAAATATAATATAAAAAATCGACGAAAGAACCTAAAAATCTCCAAAAACTTAATCTTAAACAAAAAAACTAGAATCCAAACAATGGACAACAAACACCGGTCTAAAAAATTGGAAACTAAAACCAAAAATAATGGTTAATTATCAATTTGAGAAGAGAAATTAAGTGTTAATAAATCTAAATCAAACTGGATTGCTTAATTACGTTTTTGAGTTTGGTGTTATTTTTTATTTTTTTTTGATATTTTGAATTTAAATATAAGGTGATTCAGGCCCATCTGATTTTGCCCGTTTGGGCTTGAATCTAAGAATGTTGACCCAAAAAGACAAATTCAAGTGCACGTTAACTCCGTTGTGACACAGTGTGCAATAAACGACGCAAGTCCGTTACTCATGCAAAAAACAACGCATTACACGTGTAATTATATAATTGGTTAATAGAAACCCACTTTCTCACCCACTCTCAAATAAAGTTTTTAACCCTTTCTTACCGCCTTCAATCGCAAAACCCAAAAACAATAAACAATTACAGAGAGAAATAGAAAGACAGAGAGATCATTAATGGCAGTAGGAGATGATTTGGAGAACCGAATGTCGGCGAAGAATCGAGGGATCGGAAGCAGAGGCGGTGACCAGAGTGGAATCGGACCGCCGCCTAGACCGGCACCGTTAGTGTATTCTGAAAGCGATGACGCGTTTACGTCGCAGTGGACGTCGTGGCTGGTTCCGATGTTCGTTGTGGCTAATGTGATACTTTTCGTCGTTGCGATGTTCGTCAACAACTGCCCTAAGCATTCAGAGTCTCATGGTCCTAACCAGCACTGTGTTGCAAGGTTTCTCGGGAGACTCTCGTTTGAGCCTCTCCGGAATAATCCTCTCTTCGGTCCGTCTTCTCACACGTACGTTTCGTCGTAATTTTGATTTTGAATTTAGGGTTCTTATTGCTAGTAGTGAGTCCTCATTTTGTCGGTTACTAAATTAGGTATTCTAAAGATCGGATTCGAAATTCTTTAGTTTTTGAGATGTTATATGATTGAATTGTCTTCCATAAAAAAAAAAAAAAAAAATTGTCTTCCATATACAACGTTTTTTTGACATAATTTATATTTGGTTTCAGATTGGAGAAGTTAGGATCACTTGAGTGGTTCAGAGTTGTGGAGAAGCACGAAGGTTGGCGTCTCCTGACATGTATATGGTTACACGCCGGTGTTATTCATCTTGCAGCTAATATGTTAAGTCTTGTCTTCATCGGTATTCGACTTGAGCAGCAATTTGGTTTCGGTATGCCATTCTTCGTCCTCCTCAATTACTTTTGTCAAAGTTCTGTAACTCCATTGCTGGTATCATTGAAATCTTGAAACTTTGGTTCTGAGTTTACAGTTAGGATTGGAGTTATATACCTAATATCAGGAATCGGAGGAAGCATACTGTCTTCGCTGTTTATCAGAAACAGTATCTCTGTTGGAGCTTCTGGTGCACTCTTTGGCCTTCTTGGCTCAATGCTTTCCGAACTTCTCACCAACTGGACTATCTACTCTAACAAGGTTCATCTCTCAATACTAAGAACGTATTAGCAAACAATGAGACTGTGTTAATGACCTTTTTTATGTTGGTGTGTACTAGTACAGATTGCGGCACTCTTGACGCTTTTGTTTGTCATTTTGATAAACCTGGCTATTGGGATTCTACCTCACGTTGATAATTTTGCTCACGTGGGTGGATTTCTAACGGGTTTTCTCCTCGGTTTTGTTCTGCTGGCTCGTCCTCAGTTCAAGTGGCTAGCAAGAGAGCATATGCCACAAGGAAGAAGTCTGACTTCCAAGTACAAGCCTTACCAATACATATTATGGCTCCTGTCTCTGGCTTTATTGATCGCGGGGTAAAGTTTTCACTGCCCAAAAATCATTTCAACCATAAGTTTAGCAATCTAAGAAATTATGCTAATGTTTATGGGGTGGTTTTACAGGTTCGTGGTGGCGCTGGTGATGTTATTCCGAGAAGAAGACGGGAATGATCACTGCCGCTGGTGTCGATACCTGCGCTGTATTCCCACCTCAAGATGGAGTTGTGATGGCGTCTGATAAGTAAGCAACATGTTTTACTTTGTAAATGCATATATACATTGTATAGGTTATGATTTCCCTTGCTAGTATTCAGGAGATTGTGTGATTGCCTTTATGTGTGTGTCAGTGTGACTTATCTTTTTACTGGTAAAAAAAAGAGAAAAAAATAGTTTGTTTAATAGAAAAGGTTATATCAATCAACTCATAGCTTTAAGTTGTGATTTCCACGTCGTGAAATGACCTCACTGCATATTATTGAAGTTTTTTTATCAGACAAGTGTGGACCCTCATCCATAGTGGTACAAGATCTGTACCGTAGGAACCAGTCAATAGAAAATACATAACAGTGATTGATCACTGTCTGTCCTTGTATGTCGAAATCTAATTTACACATTCCACTCACTTTTTAAATCCTTTCAACTATTAAAACAAATTAGGATCAGAACTGAGATATGAAGAATACATCTTCGATTTCTCACTTTGGTTTCTTCCTAACTGATCTGAACCTCCAACGTAACCATGGATCCCATTATCCGACCGCTGATCAAACGATCGTTCTGCAGCCGTTGTGTAGTAGTAATACTGTCCCTGCGCTGACCTCTTGTAACCCCTCTCTGAAGAGAACTCTTGAAGCCTCTGTCTTGGTGCACTTTGTGACCGGACTTTTGCTCTGTAAGACTCAGTGTTAGCCATGTAGTTAGGGTGATACCCAGAGTAATACTCGTACTCGCTTCTCGTAGGCGTGAACGGCGTTCTTCTCCTTGAACCGCCACTGCTGCTTCCTGGTCTAGACCTTACTTGTGGACTGTTATCCACACTTGTTGGGACCATAATAGATCCTCTTTTCCTTGGTGACTCCTTATGGTAACTAGGGTAGTGAGGCTTCCAAGTGTCGACTTCTAGGATCTTGTCATTATCTTCATTGTACTGCGGTCCGTTCCATGGAGTTCCATCTGTCCTCCATTGGTCTAATAACCGGCTTGAACCCATCTGGGGACGGTGGTTATGATGGTGGTCCATTGCAATGACTTTGCTGTATTCAGCTTCTGAAATGCATCGTGCGTGGAAAGAATGTGGGGAGGAAGGAACCATTAATGGAGTGGAGTAGAGTGAGTCTGAAACGTGAGAAGAACGTGAAGCTCGAGCTCGAGCTTGGAGCCTAACCAGCGTTTGCATCCGACGCAGCATATCAGCCGTTTGTTTCCTCACTATGTGCCCTTTCACTAACGCTTGGAGCTTCACTAACGCCTTCAATGCTCTCAACGCCCTCCTCGCCTAAAAAAACGTTTTTGTTATACAAACAACACACCTAACTCAAACCAAAGAGATGCAAGAAAAAACGACAAAGGAATATTAAATCTACTTTTAGTTTCCCAACCACTTGCACTTCTTCTAGAGGGTTATACACCTAATTCGTTTTCGAAGCAATATATTAGAGTGTATTTGGACCACAAACTATCTGTCTAACATGTGTTAAAAAGAAAGGTTACAACTTTGAGAAAAAGGATGCAACTTTCAAGCTCATAAAGCTTTAAAACCCATAAGTGTAGTTCCACTTTTTGAGATGAAAAAAGAAAGAAATTGACCCCTTCATAAATATATTGGCTACTTGGTTTAATAGTAAAGCTAATTTCGGTTATGCAAGATTTTGTTTGAGATAATAATCAGATTTTTGGGACCAAATTGGGAATTTTTATCTACCGTACCAGAGACCATTGAATGGTGTCGGTAGAGAATCATATCGACTTCTAACAAGTTTCATATTCATTTCTCTTTTCATAGTATTTTCCGGGGACCAATACAAAAATACAAATTGAACTTATCCTTTTATGAATTTCAGTAATTATTTAAATTTTGGGGTTAAGTAGAAAAATCAACATCAGACAGCTATTCCACACTTAGTTTGGAGATTAGATTCAAATTTCGAAATTTAATTTTAATGATTAATTAACGGAAAGGTTAAAACTAACCAAGTAGCCACGGAAAGCTGATTGAATCTTTATCGCCGCCGCATACTCCTGAGCCCACCGGCGATTATTCCGATTTGTTTGAGTTACCGACGAAGTTCTACCGCTACCTCTTCCGGTTAGTCTCACGACCTCCGCCGCCGCATGAGCAGCAGCTAGTGCCGCCTCAGCCACCGCAGCGGTAGCAGCTGCGACGGCTATCGCATGCTTGTCGGCGTCCAAGATTTCTTCATCGGCACGTCTCTTGCTTGGATGAGAAGACGACGCTGATAAATCCGTCGCTGGATTTGAGGATCTGGTTGTGAAGCTCCATTTTCGTCTGTTGTTCTTCGTCGGTGCTGACTTATCCTGCTTTTTACTCCCGAACAGTCGCCCGAAGAAGCCCATGGTTACTTCATTGCTGGAACATCACCGAAAACTTTGTCGGAAAATTTTCTCCGGTTGAGGAAATTTTTTTTTTTTGGTTGACAAGTACACAAAAGAACAGAGACAAATGTGAATGGAGAAGCTTGCAGCGAGTGTGTAATGAGATATATAGAGTAAGCTTACACGCGCCTAAGTTCTGCGCGTTGGTTACACGGGCCATAAAATGGAATTATGTTGACCAAGTGAGTCAATGGTCTATGGCTCCGGTCCACTCCAAACCAAAATTTCTTGTTTGGTTCAAAGTTCAAACCAACGAGATTTAATCATTCTTGCCTTTCTTTAGTTTGTCAATATGATTATACTTGATGAATCTCTGGTAGGTTTGAAATTTGAAACTATAATTTGAATTGAGTTTTGCCTGAAGTTGCATATCATTATGTAATAATACCACGCCTATTATAAAGGCAAGTTTATAATGATGCAATTAAAGAAAATATTCTCATAATAAATAGCAATAACGTTGAAAACGATATTCAATAGATGTGTCATAAGTATTGAACAAACCGAAAACGATATTCAATAGATGTCTCATTATTTTATTTTATTCGTGTTGTCTTTTGCAGACCAAACTCCCCAAATCCTCGGAACGGACCGTTGCTGAAACTATGAACTCATACACTTATACCTGCACAGTTCATAAACACAGTCCACAAAAATATAGCGACAACAGAATAAACACTATTGACTAATTAACCGAATTATAAATCTACCATTTCCTTATGGTTAAATAGAATGACCTTAAAAAATATGTTTCTTACAAAAAAGGGGTCAATCGATGGATCATATCTTACCGCAATCAAACGAAGGGAGGTTACAAAGAGAGGCAAGTGAGGTGGCTGCACGAACAGCGTTACATAGACAATCTTTGTTAGTTGCCTGGAGTGCAGTGCAGCAATCTGAATTCGGGGCTGTATTGACCGCACCGGGCAGAACCAGCGGTGCACACACCTGCATATGGCTCAGACTGTCACTGCATTCTTGAGCTCGAACCATAGGTACGGTCTCTAAAGCACTCATGGCCAGAAGCATTACAAAGAGAATAGCTGCAAAGGATTTGAGAGATTCCATTCTGTTTAGATATTATATTTTCTTCTTCTTGTGATCTTAACTTTTGAACCAGCGCATTCAATCTATATATAGAATAGATATAGTTTTGAGCTTTGAGAATAACTAGATCATGAAGTGAAGAGTGATGCTTTCGATGATCTTGGTCTAGTTACTTCATAGGTTTTGCATGATAAAATACTAAAAGCTAGGGGGAATAACAAAGTGTGTGACGGTTTGAGTTTTTTTTTTTTAATGATTAATTAAGATATTAAATAAATGAATGTTTTATAAATTTAATTAAAACATACCATTTATCACTTTTGAAAAAAACCATTTAGTAAATTTTCACCCAAACAAAAAATTATTACTAAATTTGGGAAACTCATGAACCAAAAAATTACAGATCAACTTTTTTTTTGCCGGTAAAACATTTTTTTTTTTATATCAAATCAGTTTATAAAATCATTACAAAAACTTGAAAAACAAATTATTATCTAAAGATGAGAAGTGAATTTGAGGATAAATAAAGTTACACTTAATATAAGAAATTGGGATCAATATGGGTTAGTACCGTTATAAATTTTACGTCTGATTAAATAATCAAAGAGCCCCAATAATAGTTGACAAAAAAAAAAAAAAAAAAAAAGAGCCCCAATAATAAGTTGGTCTAAAGGCAAATATTAATGGGCTGGGCCTGTTTTGAAATAGTTGCTGGGTCAGTGTCTTTGTCCATAAGCTGTTGTTCTGAATCTGTCAATGGTCATCAAGAAAGTGACACATGTTCCAGTGCTTGGTTACCACTACAGGTGGTTCGGATACTGGAGCTTGCCATTTGTCGGTACAAAGTTTATTTTCTTTTCACACAAAAAATAAGTGATGGCACTAGTCACATTATTGGACTCCAGCCCCTCCCCGGCCCCCCGGCCCCCGATATGGTTTGGTAGAGAGAAGATAAAAAAACAGTTTACAATTACCAGTCACAGTATATTTGATTTTTAGTTTTTTACCTTTGACATTGACGGAGATGGATTATCTGTATTTAGATAGAGACAACCAAACTAATACAGAACATACATAAAAATAAAACACAAAAAACTAAATTAATAATTCAAAAAAATGCGGGAATCATATGTATATAATATTTTATATATGTGTGATTACTGATGATGAGACATAACAACAATAACATTAGCTGTCACTCTTTCATTTATTTATTTTATATAACTTTTTTAATAAGACTTTGCAAGAAGAAAAAAAATAATGTATTTACAACTTACTTCCCTTTGTTCAGACGTTTCTTTATTCTTCTTCTTCCTTCTTCTTTGATCGATCGTGTTCAGAAATCATATTCATTACAACCCTTTCTCTCTCTAAGTTGGATTCTTTTATAACATGTGGTGATCTCTGTTCGGTCAGAGACGAAGTAGAAGCAAAGAATAATGATGAAAATGAATACCGGAACGACGCCGTCTGTCAACGGAGGCGGTGGAGTTAGCGGCAATGAGTGGGAGTCTCGACCTGGAGGAATGGTTGTACAACGGCGGACGGATCAGAGCTCTGATGTGCCACGTGTCATTCGTGTCCGGGTTAAATACTTGTCGGTTTACCACGAGATCAACATCAATTCCCAATCTACCTTCGGTAACCACTAAACCAAAATCAAAATTCAATTTTTTTGTTTTGCATTTTTGAATTGGATTTGGTTTGCAGGAGAGTTGAAGAAACTGTTGTCCGGTCAGACCGGACTTCACCATGAAGACATGAAGATTTTGTACAAAGACAAAGAAAGAGATTCGAAGATGTTTCTAGATCTTTGTGGAGTTAAAGATCGGTCAAAGCTTGTTCTTAAAGAAGATCCAATTGCTCAGGAGAAACGTCTCCTTGAAAAAAGAAAAAACGCCGCCATTGAAAAAGCTTCTAAATCAATCTCCGACATTAGTCTCGAAATCGACAGACTCGCCGGACAGGTAATAAAAAAAACAGAGCTTCTTTTGAATCTGAGATTCTGATATTCCGATTGTTAGGTGTCGGCGTTTGAGACAGTGATTAATAAAGGAGGAAAAGTTGAAGAGAAGAGTCTAGTGAATCTGATTGAGATGTTGATGAATCAATTGTTGAGACTCGACGCCATAACTGCTGATGGAGATGTTAAATTGAAGAGGAAGATGCAGGTATGAATTTTTAACCTAATTTCAATTCTAATTTTGATTGGTTCATGATTTTGACTCGGTTGGATTATTGAAGGTGAAAAGAGTTCAGACGTATGTTGAAACACTCGACGTGTTGAAAGTCAAAAACTCGACCAAAAAAGTCGAAATTAACAAATCGGTCCGTCACAAACCGCAAACGCGAACGCAATATCAGCAACGCGATTTGTTATCGTTTGTTGAGGAAGAAGAGGAGGAGCCAAGGAATTCCGGCGCGTCCTCATCAGGTACTCCGGTTAATAATTGGGAGAAAATGTTTGATTCCACATCGGCGGCAAAGGCGGTTGAACCGGTTAAACCGGTTCCTCCAAGATTCAAATGGGAATTCTTCGATTAAGCTATAAACACTATATACATACACGATATATATGTTTGTTTTTATACCTTTTTTCTCTGTATTTCATGTGATTTGTATTGTTTTTCATCTCAATGTGGGTCTATGATTTGTGATTGATCTTGGCAATTTTTTTTGGGTTTGTTTAGAGTATTTTTGTTGGTCTTCCCTTTAAGTCAATTCACAAAATAACAGGGAGTTTCAACAAATAGTTTTATCATTATCATCATCATCCCATCATTGTAATACCTAAAGATTTGGATTTTCTTTACTATTACAATAAAAGTTATGAAAAAGTTTTAATAGTTTTATGAAATACTATTGTATGAATGCTTCTTGTAGGTAGATCTTGTGTGGTTCAAAACTCATACTAGCTACGGGATTTCTATTTTCTATTTGTATTTTAAAATGGTCAAATATGAGTGATACAATAATATGAAAATCGACCCTCTTAGCTTAAAATATTGCAAACGTTCACCAAAATCTACTTAATGAACCTAGTTTTTGAATGTTCATATGTTCTATATATTAGGGAGAGATTTGGGCTAATCCACTTAAAACCAATTTGTATATACCTTAATATGGTATATCTATATATTCCAACCTAATCCCACTCAAAATTGATCTAATCATCGACAGTTCCAAAATTAATGATCGAAGAGCCATTGTCTTGAGAGAATATATTAAGGAGGGACTTGGACCAATTTACTTATTACTAATAATTTTAGGTTGGAAGCCAATATACCTTAATACAGTATTGGTGCATCATATAAATGGTACTTCTTATAACTTACATTCATCATTGTTTTGTTCCTCTTATTAATAAGTAGTCCAACCATTAATATCAAAACAATGAGATTGTAGGACAGAACCAAAAAAAAAAAAAAACAAGAAAACAAAGTAGGCATGTTGGTAACACATGCTAATCATAACATTGAATATGTTTCTTGTGGAATTGGTAACTTCTGGTGACCAAAATTATATTCATTGCTTCCTGTTTAGGCTACAAGGTCGATCGGGAGAGAGAGAGTGGAATCTTTATGATAACCAAATACCTAATCCAATAGTCTTTTGACATGAACTAAAGGCAAAGTACAATAAAGTTCATTAAGGAAATGATTTAGGATATAGTTAATCATATATTATCGTTATTATTTTAAAAAGCCAAGTTAACAATATTTACAACATTTTAAGATCTTTTGATATGATTAAGCCTTTATCGCAAACCAATAAGAATTAATGGACACATCAAATAATTTATTGTGATATGATTGGTATCCAATGAGAAAAACTTTCTTGCGTTCTATCACAAAGATTTGGTATGGTTCTATATGTTTCCTTGACATTTATTATTTTTGGGTGAGCCATGAAAAAATGGAATGTTGAGTTTGAGTGGTAATCTCCAACGGGTGCTGTTAGATGTATACTATTTTCATTGTTACTAATCATTTATGAAAAATTACGGTAAAAATAGTTATTAATAGTTTTTTTGTTATCGTTTTCGCTAATAGTTTTTTTTTTGTTTAACAGTTTTGCATTATTCAATCACTTACCAGTTCTGTTAACAACTAATATAATCGTTTCGTTTTTGTTCACCAATCAAACCCGTTATTTTTATATTTTGCCTCCTACAACCGGTGGCTCTTCTAAAAGTGTTGGAGTAGAAAACAAGGATTATATTTTTTTTTTCTTCAACTTATTATATTTTTTTCTACCTAAAAGATCATTATATTAAAATCAAAGATTGTGACAACTACAACATCAAGCCGAAACAAACAAGAATCCTAGACAAAATACAAAGACAAACTATCAACACGATATCAATAAGGAACAAGAAATACTAAACCCGAAAGAACTAAAAAACCGATGTTCTAATGATATGAGAGAAGCTGAAGCCGGCATCAGAACTTCTTCTGGAATCAAACACCTTTAAACCGAAATCAAATGCATAAAACTCTACAGATAATATGATTTTAATTTATTTAGATCATATGATTTTAAGTATATATATGTATATTAATTTACAACACAAACATATGGCATCTATGACCATATAGATATTATTTATATTGAAAAGTTGTCAAACATAACATAATATCCAACATTTGTGAAGAAAGTAAAAATTTAATTAATATCCAACACTAAGAAATATATTACAAAACCAAAATGATATACTTCTATACTTTTCTTAGTATATATATTTGCTTATAAAACTATTATGTATTGCTGGGGGGTTTTCTTCACCCTCACTAACATCTTGGATCGAACACTTTTCAATTCAGAACACTTTTCAATTCATGTCAGTGGTGAGCAGAGAGTCCATGAAGTCGAACTCATTGGTCAAGTCCTATATAAGAAAAAAGTTAACCAAAAATATATCATAAGATTCAGAAACTGAAATTTAAAGTATTGAAAAAATAAGCTCTTCAGCTTTTGTTAACGTTATATTGTTCTACCTCTGGATTAAGTAAGGACCAATCGACAAAATCTTGAACATCTTGTTCCTACCAAATAGATTCCAGGTTTCAGTGTATATTTAATAAACCATTTAGTTGATATGTAGTATCATAGTTACATGGAAATATTTTAGAATGATACAGATTAGAGGTACCTGATCATGATTAGGGTTCATGTTGAAAGCTGGAGAATTCGTCTCCGGTGCAACATTGTTTGATGTTTCTCCATTAGAATGTCCCTTAAAAAAAGTCAAGTATATAAGTCTTTGAATGATTATATATATAAAGATTTGTTAATATATAGTCTTTGATAGGACGTTGCTTCAAATTCAATTTTGTCATTGCTAAAATTTCCTAATAATCTGTAGTACCTCGTTTATGTTCACAAACGTCCTATCATAAGGTAAACCAAAATCTTGAACATCTTGTTCCTACCAAATAGATTACAGGTTTCAGAGTAATATTTAATAAATCATTTTCTTGATATGTTGTAGCATAGTTACATGGAAATATTTTAGAATGATACAGATTAGAGTTACCTGATAATGATTGGGGCTCATGTTAAAAATTGGAGAATTCGTCTCCGGAGCAAAATTGTTTGATGTTTCTCCATTATAACGTCCCTTCACAACATAGTCAAGTATATAAGTCTTTGAATATATATATATTGTAAAAAATACGATTTTGTGGCAAAACACGATTTTAACGAAAAATCATAATTTTAGCAAAAACATGATTTTTACGGAAAACACGATTTGACGGAAAAAATGATTTTGCAGAAAACACAATTTTTACGAAAAACATGATTTGACGGAAAAGTGATCTTGACGAAAAACGTGATTTTGCATAAAAAATACAATTTTCAATTTTGACGGCAAATAAGATTTCACATGAAAATACGATAAACATGATTTTGACGGAAAACACGATTTTGACGGGAAACGCAATTTTGCGAAACACAAAAATGAAACATATTTAATTTAAATTTAAATATATCATATTAAATATTAAATTCAAAAATATAATTTAAATATTTATTAGCACTGCACATAAGGTGTGGAGCAATCACTTAGTATATATATATTCTTAGAGATTTGATCATATATAGTATTTGATAGGACGTTGCTTCAAATTCGATCTTGGGATTGCTAAAATTTCCTTAATAATGTGTAGTACCTGGTTTATGTTCCCAAAGGTCCAGTCACCATCTTCTTCAAGAGATAAAATCTGATTCAATTCAGTCGGTAAATTTGCAGGGAGGTCAGAACGGATGGTAGAAACCACTACTTCTTGTTGCTGCATGCATCACATATCAGACAAAAATAATAATCTCAAGACATATTTCATGTATATATACATTACTGAATAATTAGGGTGGTGAAGACGTATACCTTGTTGTGATTGAACTGAGAGTTACTTATTTCGCAAGCAACCTCATTAATATTGTCGAGTTCATCATAAAAGTTGAAATTCTCCAGCTGAGGAATTTCAACATTTGGCTGTGTATTTGCATTGCCTTGTGGCTGAGGCTTATATGCACTGTTATCATTGTTTAAGAATGATTGCAGCCCATACGAGAGATTGCTGGATCCTGGTTGATGGGGAGTTAAACTTCCATAGTTGTTTAGTCCTCCATTATGAGTTGCACTACCATGGCTGCTCAATCCTAACTGATTAGAAGAAGTTGAATTTTCATAGCTGCTCATATCTGGTTGATTAGGATCTAAAATTCTATGGCTGCCCATTCTTGGTTGATTAGAAGTTAAAATTTCATAACTATTCATTCCTTGTTGGCTAGGAGATAAGCTTCCATGGCTGCTCATTCTTGGTTGAGAAGAAATTAGACCTCCATAGTTATTCATTCCTAGTTGATTAGGAGTCAAACTTCCATGGATACCAATTCTTGGTTGAGCAGAAGTTGAACTTCCATAGCTGATAATTCCTGCTTGATTAAGTGTCAAGCTTCCATGGCTGGTCATTCTTGGTTGAGTAGAATTTAAATTTGCATAGCTGCTCAACGTGTTGTTGAAACTATTACCATTAGTAGTCGACAGTCCATGTTGTCCAAACCCTAAAACTTGAGATGTTTGGCTTGTTTTGTTCTCCATCACAGTTGGTTCAAGAAAGCTACTTTTGATGGGCAGGGTCAAGTTTGATCCAATACGGTGCTGCTCATAGGTGGATGACCGGTTCATGTAGTTGTAAGGCATCTGGTTGAAGCGGACGGGTTCAGCTGTGTTGGAAAAGAGTCTAGACTGTCCAACCCCTTGTCCGGGTGTGGAATAAAATGATATCTTGTTGAGACTTGTGTCGTACCGAGACAAAGGTGTGTAGTTGTTGTAGTACGGCTCTCTCATGAAAGGATACATCGAGTCCATGCCACTACCCGGGAACATGTTTGAATTGGCTACTTTCTTCAGAAACAGTCGATATTTCTGCGTAGTAAACAATTTTGAGTTAGTTAAAAAGGGGAATGATACACAATCTATGGTTTGATCTATAGTATTATTTAAACATGAAAAAATTATTCTCAACTTAAGTGAATCAGGCGTAACGTTCTAACAATCTCAGTTAAAACTTAAAAAAATATCTCCAGATTCATGTTAATTTGTTATTACTAACGATGAGGTTAATACCGGGTTCTACCAAGAACCGATAGCCGGATTGGGTTTCTATAAAACTTAGTAACCCAAATAAAAACTAAACCAAAACCGACACTAACATGTAAACCGTTTGACCCAAACGAACCAGTGTTTTTTTAAAATTAGACTTTTAATATTTAGCTAGCCAAATATATTATATATTTTATGTCGTAAATAAATAATTGATATAGAAATTGATGTTTTTTATTTAATTGTTTTAAAAACTAATTTAAAAACAATATTATATTTTGATATAGTGGTGTTATACTAGAAAATATATGTTATTTTCGAGTATTAGTTTGATTATAATTTTGTTTTAAAGTTCAAAATTTAATTTTTTTGAAAATAGTTATTAATTTAGTATTTAAGGTTGATTATTTGATTAGATTTTTTATAACGTTTATGTTTAATTTAAGTTTTTTTCCCTAAAATTATTATTATTTCATATATTTTATTTATGTATATATAAGAAAACCAAAAGTTTTAAAAACCAGGTTGTATATTGAACCATGATCCAATCACTTATCCGATTTAGTATTCGGTCCGGTTTTAAAAATATTGATTAGAACTATAACAAATAAAAATAATATAAGCCCGTTTAAAACATAAAATCCAGTAGCATTTTTGAAAGGGATATGATCATCAAACCTGTAAATGGCTGGCTATGTTCTCTCTTGTCAAGGTTGGTACGTTCATGAACTCTAAGATTTTCTTTGGCACAGCCTCTATGGAAGATTCAAGTTTAATTAGTAAACAAACATAAAACTAGTCAATGTGTATATATATAAAGTTTTGGATATGTAAGAAATGAACTGTATATCATGTCAAAACACTTACTGTCAAGACCGATATGATGGATAGCTTGTAAGAAAAGGTCATGAAGATAACCCGTCCACTTAATCTTTTTATTCTTGGAGGGCTGCGACAAAGACTCAACATCATCACCAGAACCACCGTTTGGTTTTCTTTTTCGATTTTTTCGTGAAGCATCGGTACTAACACGACTTCCATTTGTGTTCACGGATCTTGAATCCGATCTAGGTGAGAACTTCTTCTTCTTGGTCTTCATGAAGTTATCTTGTTCAGGAAGCAATTTGATTTCTTGAGGGATGCTAACATGTGTGTCTTTGTGGTTGGGCTCAGTCAATAATATGGACTTACCATTCTTCTTACAAGTTAAAGCAATTTGGTAAATCTTGGTTAATTCAGTTGCTTTGATGGGTTTTGGAACAAAACACATCGCTCCACAACTTAAACTCTCCTGTTCTTTGTTGGTGTCTGCTGACATAACTTTCATATTAAAAAAAAAATGTAAAGAAAACATTAGTTATAAGTTCGATTTATAGAAGATAATTTATTATAATCTTATGTATGTTGCAAAAGAAAAAATAACTTACCTATGACCGGTAAATTGCCAAATTCTTGAGTAATCTTTTCTTTGAGTTGTAGACCGTTCATGTTAGGCATGTAATAATCTGTGACTATGAGATCGATATTGTTTCTTTGGACATTTAAAGTAGACAATGCTTCTCTCGGATCTTTTACAGCTATAACATTGATCTCCATAATCGATGGATCTAGAAAAAAATATCAAATAAAAATATTATGAGTACAAAAGATTATTTATTTTTAGTTGTTTTAACCTTTTAAAAGAGGAGAAAGTGGATAAAATAGAGGCTTAATTATATCTCTTATATTTATCTATATATATTAATTTATTTGTTTTTTCCTCATTTTTAACCTTTTATAAATATTTCCCCCCACTTTAGTTATAATATATTTCAAGATTTTTGAGAAAGTTCATAGCATCAGCAAAACATTATTCTTTAAGATCACAACATTTTCATTGAATGGCTATGTATGGATTAAAAATGCTAACTGGATGGACTTTAAGAAAAGTCGATTTGAAGACCATCTATTAATTTTCAGCTTCGAAAAAATCATGTCGTCCGCCAAACACTATATTTATATCATTTATTCAACGATAATTTATATTTTTTTAAATTAACTTTTGTTTGATATATATATATATATTTTAAATGCATAGTATGTTGGTTGAAATTATTGTACCAACCAAACTATTAGTTTTAAGATCATCAAAATAAGAATAATTAATTGAAATTTTAGATCTATGCATGCATATCATTGATATTCAAAACCTAATATAAAAAAGGTAATCCTTAAATTTCAACGGGCTAAAATTACAGTCTTTTAATCACCTAATGGATTTCTCCTGCTCAAATCTCAATTATGGTATGAAGAAATGAATAACATACTGTATTTGATAATAAGATCTTACCTCTGTATTTGGATTTTTCAAGCATGCGTGACATGATTCCGAGGAAAACAGTATCATCGTCCACAACCATAACATTGATTCTCAAGACAGAGCTTTGGTTGTTCAAAGATTGATCAGCAAAAGCCATTTTACTAGCTAGTCTTTGTATAACTTTTTTATGTTTTCAAGTCTGTATGAACTCTTTAAACTGTTGAAAGGTCGATATTTAAACTCTTTAGACGCGCAAATGTAACATTTGTCAGTGTTGTGGTGATGCATATGTAAGTTTATTGTAGAAAGAAATAATTATATAGTTAATATTAAAACAATTTAATTTTTAATTATCATTATATTTTAATAAGAAAAGAAAAATTGAGAAAAAAATAGTAAGAGATAATACAAAAAGAAAATACCATTGGTCAGGAATACCATGTGCTAATTTATGAAAATCTAGACTAAATCAATGCTATATCTAGCAATATATATGTTTTTAGTTTTATAAAGTATATGTAATTGTTTATTTCTGCTTTAGGATTGATTTTAGACAGATTTTTTACATCTTTATTGGATTTGTGCTATAAAAAGAAATTCTTTAATATATGTTTATATATACTAGTATGATTTTCTCGTATCATATGCGAGCACAAATATTAATAAATAAAATATTTCTTAAAATAATCAATAATAATATTATTAAAATATTTATATCATATTAATTATAATTATATTTAACATATTAGTAAAATTTAATACTTAACTAATAAAACAAAAAATTATCATTTACAAAAAATAAATAAAAATAAAATATATATATATATATATATATATATCTAAATCTACTTTGTAAACATATTTTCATATTAGTCATAATAAATTATAATTATATATAAACATCAACATATATTAATTATTGATAAGTGAATTTTTCGGTTCTTGACTCTATCAATTCCTCAAAATTACTAAATGTGTCATTGTAATACTTGAGGTTATCAATCCAAATGGGTAGAGAATAGGGCACTAAGAATACATTAAACTTCTTAATCTAAGCAAAATGGATAAAAGAAGGCTTAAGTAACAATCCTAAACAAACTAAAAGGCAAGAAATAAAATAAGACACTAAACAAAGAGATAAATAAGATAAAATAAGGATCTTGGGATGAGGCTATGGAGACTAAATGGTCTAGAGACAATCATTGATGCTTCAATTAATCAAACAATGCTAAACAAGGCTATGATCATTATTAAGCTAATCGCATTCTCATGTTCATAACTTCTATGCCAATTATTCAATCATTCAATTCTCATTTGCATATTAAAAGACAAGCATGCATTAATATCCATCAAATACCTTTGAGCAAAGCTAATCCTTAGGCTAAGAACACTAATCATTAGACTAATCCAATTTCTTGGCACTAATCCCTTTGACTAATCCCTAATCAAGATCAAATTATCATTTGTGATTAAGAATCAAGCAAGCATTAATTTCGAGTTCTCATTACCAATAATCACCTTAGACAACTAATCTCTTAGGCTAAGATATGAAAACCCTCTAAAAAGTTCATTCAAGCATTTCATCGAACACCTTTCGGGCATGAAAAAGCCTAGCATCTAGATTCAACAATTCCTTGCAACCTAGCATAGAGATCAACTAATTAGAGAAGGATCATTCATAAATAAGTCCTAAGCATCACTAATCATCACATAAACCACCTAAATCAACCTCATCCACAAGACCCAAAAACTTTACTCTCTAATCTCCATTGTTCTCACAAAACCCATAAAGATAGTATGAGATAACAAGATTAAAGAGAGATTAAGAGGAAAGATTAAGAAGATATAAAGAAGTACTTAGATTAAACTCAAAATCAAAGATTACAAGATCCAAATCCTAAAACAAAACTATGCTTAGGTAGCTTAGGGTTTTTTAATCCCCCAAAATGAGTATTTATACAAGGAAGGGTCGTAGTGGCAATATTGTAAATAACTGGGTCTGATTTGGTCTTCACAGTGAAAGCACCGACCTAATGTGGTCGGTTCGGGACGTCGGTTCGTTTCCGAGATTTCCACCGACGCGTTTTGGTCGGTTGGAGACGTCGGTGATTTCACTGCCCAATTTCGACCAAAACTCGCCGAAACCCATCGACGTGTCGACGTCGGTTGAGCACGTCGGTTCGTTTCCGAGATTTCCACCGACGCGTTTTGGTCGATTGGAGACGTCGGTGATTTCTCAGATTTTCCATCGACGCGTTTTGGTCGATTGGAGACGTCGGTGATTTCACTGGTCGACTTGTACACTTCTTCTTTCATCCTTGAGATCCTCTCTTGCTTCCTTAGCTCACCAAAACCTCCAAGCATCTCCATGAACCTATAAAAACATAAGATACACTCCAAATGCATCCTAATATGCTAAATCCTAACTCTAGATGCTCTTAGACTCTAAATGAAACTTTGAACATCAAAGATGGAAGAATGTATGGAAGAAGAAGTCAAAACACAAGCAAAACACTATCCTAAATGCATGAAAACACAAGTATATCAATTCCCCCAAACTTGAATCTTGCTTGTCCACAAGCAATCATAAGACCATCAAAGCTAGTTGGGAGAAAGGTTTGAAAATGGGAAATGAAATCCGAGAATGTCTACAAAGGAATTCAATTCAATGCCCTTAAAAGTAGTTGCAAATGCACAAACAATCTCTACTCCAAAAGAGTTAGCCATGCTCATCAAACATTTCGCTCTAATGATCAAACCATCAAAGCAATAACAAGCAACCAAAACAACACAACTCTTTAACATTCAATTAGGTGTTTGGTGGACTCTCTTCTTGGAAACATGAACCACAAACCAAAGGGCGAGGTGTCAAAGAGGCTTAGCATAGATTTTTGTGAGGTTTACAAGTGTTTAGTGGCTTATCTCAATAAAAAGGAACACAAGACTTTATGCAAAAGTAGGAAGAAAGAGAACAATTCATGCATACAAGCATCCACTTCCATGTTCTACCCTTTCTTTAGCTTAAATCCCAAAACTCAAAGCATAAACCTAATTCCAAACCCACTCTTGAATCTTTAAACTCACACCACACTCTTTTTCACTCTTTTTACAACTTGGGAAATCTCTTTTCTTTCAACACTTAGCTCTTTCTTTTCAACTCTTTACTATCCTCTTTTCTTTTTATTTTCTTTTCTCTTTGCTTACATTTTCTTAGAGGACTCAAATGCTTATGAACTTAGAGCTATTACTTCATTTTCCACTTCTTAAACCTTTTCTTTGAACACTTTCGCCTCATGGCTTTTCCCTTTACTTTTATTTGCTCCCAAATCACTCTTTTCTTTTCAACTCACTCAAAAAATGATCTCTCACACTCAAACCCCATCAAATGAAAAACAAAACCCATCCCAAGTCCTATCCTAGATCTAGCCAATCAATTCAATTGGCACATGGAAGTGAGTTCTTGTCGTTCTCCTATCATTTCAAAATTTTGCACAAGTTTGCATTATCAACAAGAGGCCTCACTCAAGAATCAACAAGGGGAAAAGAACGATGGGCTAAGGTTCAAGGTGAGGGTACCATTATGTGATGCAAATGGCCAATCAATGCTTGTAAGAATGTCAAAAGGGATAAGCAAGCATGATTGTTTTTAGAGTTACAATTGGTGAGCAATCTAAGTTCCAAGAGAGAGTAATTGAAAGTTCAAATTAAGTCCAAGTTCATTAGAGTTGTGCTACAAGGGGTGACATGTATCAACAATGAGGTCTAACTTTCAAGCTAGTGAGATCCAAACATGGTGCATCCTTAAATTCAAATTCACTCAAATGCATTTACAACTCCTAAAGAGGGCATTAATTCAAGCTCATGAGTTGACACTCAAGTGGAAGTTTCATCAAAACTTTATGAAAAATGAAATGAAATCCTAAGATGATAATGCATGCTTCTTTTTTTGTGTGAAAAGTTTTCAAAATTTTCAAATTTTTAGGGATTTTCTATGCCTTAGATGAATGCATGAGACTCAAGGGATGCAAAAGATAAAATAAGATCACAAAACACATTATTAGCAACTAGTCTCCTCCCCCAAACTTAAATCACACAGTCCCTTGTGTGAAAGAAGCAAGGGAAAGAGACAAAAGACTAAATCAAAAATGCAAAATCAAAAAGACAAAAGTTGGAGTGTTACTTGGAGAGTGGAATAGAGAGGAGGAATGGGAGGTGGAGGCATCTTCGAATGTGGCACAAGACTCCCCCAAACTTAGACCATTGCATAGGCTTCTCATCCTGTGATTTAGCATTGAAGTCCCTTTTCACCCAAAACTCTTTTCCTTCTTCCTTGCATTGAACTCGAAGCTCCCCAAAAAGATAGACATGGGAATTCCTCCCAAGTGAGCTTGTTTTGAGTCACTAAGCTTGACTATCCCTTCACTCTTTTTGTTTAGGGATGTGGCATGATTTTGTATCACCGGGATCATACTCATCGTAGAACCATCCCTTGAACTCCTTCATCCTTATCTCCTCAAAAGGGATCTTCCTTGGATCATGAAAGCTTGGTGATATGGTGGAGACTATACCAAGAAGATTGTGATGGGGTTGAGCCATTGGAGATCCATCTTCTTCATCCTCCTTGAAGGATTCTTCATTGGGACCATCTTGTTTCTCCATAAGATTTCCTCCAATTAGCTCTTGCTTGGGATTTGGTTGCTTTGGTTCCTCTTCCATGATTGAGAGCTCATCTTGTGTGCTATCTTCCTTTATCTCCTTGCACTCAACAACCAATCCATCTTCATAAGGCTCTTCCTCATCTCTCACAACATCTCTTACTCCTTCATTGTTGCTATTGGTTGAATGACCCATGAATGTCTCTTCATTATCCTCTTCTTCATACCTAATTGATATTCATGTGTTTTCATTCATTTAGGATAGTGATTTGTGCTTATTTTGATTTCTTTTCCCTTCTTTCTTCATTTCTTTGTTGTTCTTTGTCTAGTTTAGAGTTTAGATGCATTTAGGACTAGGTTTTAGCTTTGTAGTTTGTTTTTGGGAGTGTTTGCTTGTGTTTGGCAGGTTTATTGACAAGTATGGAGCATTTGGAAGGCCAAGGAAGCAAAAGAGAGGAGCTCAAAGGAGAATGGGAGATTAGCCAAGTCGACAGTGATTTAATCGACATCAAGAATCGACCAAAAGACGTCGGTTCATTCCTCAGCCTTCAAACCGACGTGCAGAACCGACGTCTCCAAGTCGATGGAGAAACACGCATTTCCGACGAGTTTGGACAGTGAAATCACCGACCATCCGAACCGACGAAAACACGTCGGTTGGTTCCAACTGTCTTCAACCGACCACCTGAACCGACATCGTCCAGGTCGGTGCAAACAAGCTACCTTCGACGTAAATTTTGGCAGTGGTTTAATCGACTTGGCGAATCGACTTAAACACGTCGGTTGGTCACAACGCTTTCAACCGACGTGCACAATCGACGTCCACAAGTCGATGGAGAGACATGTGATTTTCCGACGAGATCGACCAGCGAGTTAACCGACGTTCCCAACCGACCAAACGCGGTCGATCGAACCAAGCATTTCCAACCGACGTCTCCAACCGACTATGCCACGTCGGTTCACTCGCCTGCGACCCAAATTGAACCGGGTCAATACCCGGTTTGTTCCGGGTTGACCCGGTTCGCCCCCTCTTTACTATATAAGGCCAAAAACCTGATTTTTGTTGTCTCTTAAGCTTGTTTTTGTTCTAAGTTCTTGTAAGACAAAAGTTTAATCTTTTCTTAATCTAAGACTTGTTTTGTTTTGATTCTTCATCTCTTTTCTTTAATCATACACAAATCATCATGCTTAACATCTTTCTTATGGATTTTGTTGGGCTAAGCATGATTTGTGAGTAGTTTCATTCAAGGATTATGGGTTAGGTAGATTAGGGCCATTTAGAGTGAATCAAGGATGTTTAAAGCTTATTTATGATTGATCTCACCCTTTTTGATGTGCTTAGTGCTAGATTATCCATGATCAAGTTAATCTAGATCCTTAGGCTTTTGTTGCACACCAAGTGTTTGATGAAATGCAAGTTAGAGTCTTCTAGGGAATTTTCATATTCTAGCTCATGAGAATGAATGTTTAGAATGATCATTAGCTTATGGAACTTGATTGTTAATGCTTGCCTTGTCTTATTTCACAAATGAGAATTTGATCTTGAAATGTGATTAGGGAAAGTGATTAGTACCAAGAAATTGGATTAGTCAATTGTTAATGTTCCTAGCTTGGGATTTGCTTCTTGATTGATTGTTTAGGCATCCTTGTTAGCTCTAGATGGTTCTAATCATTGACATTAGCCCATAAGCCTTGTCTTTTATATTTGATTATATTCCTTTTATCTTAATTAGTGATTGCTTGCTTGTTTAATTGCTCTATCTTGACTAGTTTTGCTTAGAACTGCTAGAACTTTTATTCGAATTGATTTGCTTGGCTGTTGTGGTTAGGTATATTCAATTGGTCATTATCCACTCCCAAAATTGGATTGATCCCTCATTGCTACACGATAAGCATGGGGAATTGATACCCTTAGAGATTAGCAAAATCTCTGTTATCAATTTGGCGCCGTTGCCGGGGATATTGGATAGATCAATTCGATTTCCTTTCCTATTTAGATCAAGTTTTGGTTACTAATCTTATTTCTTCTTCTCTCTTTGATGTCAGGTGTATGAACTTGCGGAGCAGAGGACCAACAGACTTAGTTGCGCGGGTTTTAGACATCAAAGCACTTGAAAGACAGTTAGCACGAGAGAGAAGAGCACTAGAACGAGCTGTGCATTTGGAGAGACTTGGGTTGGAGCAGGAAACAGTAGATCAGCCTCAGCTTGAGCCTCTAGAGCAGCCAGCTATGGATCTGCATCAGCAAGATCATCAGGATCAAGGCCAACAGGGCCAACAGGGCCAACAGGGCCATCATGAGCAGCATCACCAAGATGCGGATGCTAGAGATGGACAGGGAAACAGGATCCCGGTTCATCGTGAGAGACCAGCTCGAGCCATTGGTGATGGCGATACACCCGACACCAACGCTATTCGGCGGGGTATCATTCCACCACCTGTGAACAATAACAACTTCGAGATCAGGGCCATGGTAATGAATATGGTGCAGAACAACCAATTCCATGGACTTTCCTCAGAAGATCCATTGAAGCACTTAGACACATTCGACAAAATCTGTGATACTACAAGACTCAATGGTGTGACGGATGAGGGTCTCAAGATGCGCCTCTTTGTATTCTCCTTGGCAGATAAAGCCAAAGACTGGGAGAGCACTATTCCTCCAGGGTCTATCACTACATGGGCAGATCTCAAGAAGGCTTTCTTGAAGAAATTCTTTTCACCTACAAGAACCGCCCGCTTTCGCAATGAACTATCTGGTTTTGTGCAAAGAAACAATGAGACTTTTGCTGAGGCTTGGGACAGGTTTACTAAGCTCACCACCCAATGCCCCCACCATGGATTCTCCAAAGAGACACTGCTCAGTAACCTCTACAGAGGAGTGCTTCCTAGGATGAGGGCAATGCTGGATTCTTGCAGTAATGGTCACTTCTTAGGAAAGGGAGTTGATGAGGCTATGGAATTGATTGAGAACTTGGCCACAAGTGATGGCAATTACAATGAAGACTATGAGAGGACTACTAGAGGATCATCTTCAATGGATGAGAAGTATGAGAAAGAAATCAAGTCTCTCAATGACAAGATAGACAAGATGATCTCATCCAACCAAAAGCAAATAAGCTTTGTGGAGAACTATGATGGCTCCCCACCAGTCCTATTCAGTGTTGAAGGAGATATGACCCAAGAGGAGATCAATTTCATTGCTGGCCAAGGGGGTTTCAACAGGGGTTTCAATTCAAACTACAGGAATCACCCCAACTTCTTTTACAGAAATCCCAATGTTGCCAACCCTCAGGATCAGGTTTATCCTCAAGCTCAAACTCAACCCCAAGCTCAACAACAAGGGCAACAAGGCTTTCAACAACCTCAGCAACCAAAGCCTTTTGTCCCTTATACTAATCAGCAAGGGTTTGCCAACAAACCACAGTTTCAGAGTCAACAACCCTTTGTCCCCAAGCCACAATACCCTCCACCCGGATTTAACCAACAGCAGACACAAGCCTCTTCTTCCTCAGATTTGGACGGTGAGTTAAAGGGTATGATGCAGCAACTACTTCAGGGACAAGCCTCAGGAGCTCTGGAAGTTAGAGATCTGAAGAGTGAGTTGCAGAACTTGACTTCAAGGGTCACAAACATGGAATACAAGAATGCCTCTACATCCCGAACTCAAGGTACTTTACCCGGAAACCCGGAGAAGAACCCAAAAGATTACTGCAATGCTATCTTCTCTACTGTTGATCATGAGAAACCAGACCATGAAAGAGAGGTTGATGAACTTGAAGCACTTCTCTATGGTTATGAACTCCCTCCGGCTGCACATGTCCCTCTCAAGGAGATGAAGGCCACTGTAGTTAAGCCTTCCTATGTTGCACCAGCTAAGGTGATGAGTGCTACTGATACTTTTGCTGAAGATATTGTGCCTAGTGTCCAAACAGCACCAAAAGTGCTTCCTAAGCTTGGCAATCCGGGTAAATTTACCATCAGTTGTACTTTGGGAGACTTGGAGATTAATGATGCATTGTGTGACTCCGGCTCTACTGTGAGTGTGATATCTCTTGACATGGTGGAAAGTCTTGGGATCAAGAGCATGGAAAGATACCCATCTTCTATTACATTTGGAGACTCTTACTCAAAAACTCCACTGGGAATGATCAAGGACTATCCACTGAAGATTGGTGAGTGCACAATCCCAACTGACTTTATTGTCATGAAGATGAAGAAGAGTACCCAACTTCCTCTCTTACTTGGTACCTCTTTCCTCCATACCACTGGAGCTTGTATGGACTTCAAAAAGCAACGTGCTGTGCTGAATAATGTTGACAACAAGGTCTACTATCCTTTGAGGAGCACATCTCTAACCACTTGTGGTGCCATTCTCTCTCCCAATGAGGCTGATGTGTTAGAGGAAGCAAGGCTATTTGCAAATGTTGGTAAGGAAGTTTGGCCTAAACCCACTACATATGGATCATTGACTGAGCACATGGGACGTGCTCAAAAGAAGGGGGTGGATAGAGCTATTGGAATTCCTCCTACACCCATAAGGATTGAGTATGTTGGGTCCATATCTTCAATGAAGCTCACTACCAAGGAGGTTAAAGGACCAAGGGAGAAGGTTGTGGATATGGTGACAAAGAGGGCTCCAAAAGTTGCAATTGCTGAAAAGGATAAGGTTCTCAACAATCACCCAAAGGCTCAAGAGTTTGAAAAAGAGATCATGGATTGTGAGAGTCTACAATCTATGTTTGATGGGCATAATGAAAATGCTCTAACCAATGGATTGGATGGAGTTAAGAGAGCTGAAAAAGGACATAAGGACAAGATGGTAGCTCTAATGCCTTTTGAAACTCCATCATCTCTCAACTGTATCAGCTTGCATCCATTGGGTCTAAAGGGTAACTACATTGAGTACAAGGTCAAGACCAAGGGAAGGTCTAGGCCATTTGCAAGTGCAAAAGCTTCAACCAGTCCAAGGTTTCAAGGTGACTCAGTCAATCTCAGTGAGCTGACTTCTCAGGTCTTAGCCATCACTCTCGAGAGCAGGCCACGCTCTTCAACCGCCTAAAAACCGGTTTGAAAAGTCGAGCTTACCGACTTTAAACAAAAGCGCACTTGGGAGACATTCCCATGTTTATCCTTGTACATATGATCTTTTGCTTGTTATTTTTGATGTTCTTTCTTTAAGTTTTATCAGGTTTTGGTCAGTAGGTGAAGTTGGGGATCAATCGGAATGAGCCTAGGTCATGGCGAAATCAACAAAGAATTGAGCTCTCATCCCACTCCACTCCACTTAAAGCTCCAAGTAACACACTCCAGCCTTGTAAATATTTTGCTTTTTCTCTCTTCTTGAGTTTGTTTGTTTTTTCCGGTCTTTCTTCCTTTCTTCTTTCACACCGAGACGGTGTGAAGTAAGTTTGGGGGAGAGACCAGTTGCTAATCGCGTTTGTTTTGATCCTATTTTTCGTTCTCTATTTTGAGTCTCATGCATTTAATTTGTGGCATAGAAAAACCAAAAAAATCGAAAAATTTTCAAAAATTTTCACAAAAAGAAGCATGTAGGATCGAGTCTAGTTAGTAGTTTAGGATTCATGCATTGGGGACAATGATGATTTTGCCTTGTAGAGGCTCACCAATTAAGTTGCTTGTTGCTTTAATCAATTTTCGAAACAAAGGAAAACCCATTGTTTGACTTTGAGATTCCGAAATTCCCTATCCTTGTGAAGCTTGCATGAATTAAACTCAATTCATTGATATTGGACTTAATTTGATTATTGAAATATCTTGCTTAGGGGCTTGAAATGCAATCCCATAGTCCTTGCCCGAGTTATGCTTTCCCCTTTACCACTCTTTTGATTAACTCGGGCAACCATTGATCTTATGATCATGGCTTCCCCTACCCAATGAACCCAAACCTTTCCTTGAAGCCAAAATGATTTGTGAGTGAGGCCTTTTCTTGATAGCTTTTGGCATGTGCAAAAACTTGAGAGTATTGGGGACGACAAATGGTCTTTTCTCATTTTAGCTAGCTCTATTTACCATGAGAGTCTAGCACTAGGATGGAAAACAAGTTTGGGGGAGAGATGAGAGTTGTTTTGGGAATGAAAAGAGTTGAATAGGGTTCAAAAGAAAAAGTGAAGTCACTAGGAAATCAAGTAAGAAGAGAGTATTGTGCAAAAAGAAAGAAAAATCAAGTAAGGCCCCTAGATTGAAGCAAAATGAAAAGAAAGAAAAATCAAGTGTTAAGAGGGGTTAGTTATGAAAGAGGTTGCTCAAGTTTGAAAAAGAGAAAGATCAATTAAGTGTTTCCTAGTGACAAAGAAAAAGAAAGAAAAGAGCTAAAGGGGTGAGTGTTTTGGTAGAAGATTGATCATGAGTTGGGGGTTTGGTGAGTGTTTATCTTTCATTATGGGATTATTTAGAAAAGTCTTCTAAGGATTGGGTAGAATAATGAGAAAAGAGCTTTGTATGCATGAATTGTTCCCTTTCTTAGATAGATTTTGTGTAATGCCAATTGCTCCAATTTTTGAGTGTTAGCCACCCCAAAAGAAACTCTACTAAGCCACCTCAAATAGCCTCTCTTGAACCTTGCCAATTGGGATTGATTGATTGCCCCTCTGTGAGATCGCACTTGACTTCTAAATGAATGTAAGGAATTGAGTTGATGATTGCTTGTGTTCTATAGGATCTCGGGAGTTGGAGTAGGGGTTAAGGGAACGGTAATGTGGAAGTACATGGATAGTTAATAAGATTAGAGCAACTTGTAACTTCTTTGAAAGATCTTGTATCTTGTTGTGAGTCTTGTGGTTTTGAGTCCCCGCCTTCAAACCTTTCTCCCAAATGGATTGATTGTCTTATGCTTGCTTGCGGACAAGCAAGATTCAAGTTTGGGGGAATTGATATTCATGTGTTTTCATTCATTTAGGATAGTGATTTGTGCTTATTTTGATTTCTTTTCCCTTCTTTCTTCATTTCTTTGTTGTTCTTTGTCTAGTTTAGAGTTTAGATGCATTTAGGACTAGGTTTTAGCTTTGTAGTTTGTTTTTGGGAGTGTTTGCTTGTGTTTGGCAGGTTTATTGACAAGTATGGAGCATTTGGAAGGCCAAGGAAGCAAAAGAGAGGAGCTCAAAGGAGAATGGGAGATTAGCCAAGTCGACAGTGATTTAATCGACATCAAGAATCGACCAAAAGACGTCGGTTCATTCCTCAGCCTTCAAACCGACGTGCAGAACCGACGTCTCCAAGTCGATGGAGAAACACGCATTTCCGACGAGTTTGGACAGTGAAATCACCGACCATCCGAACCGACGAAAACACGTCGGTTGGTTCCAACTGTCTTCAACCGACCACCTGAACCGACATCGTCCAGGTCGGTGCAAACAAGCTACCTTCGACGTAAATTTTGGCAGTGGTTTAATCGACTTGGCGAATCGACTTAAACACGTCGGTTGGTCACAACGCTTTCAACCGACGTGCACAATCGACGTCCACAAGTCGATGGAGAGACATGTGATTTTCCGACGAGATCGACCAGCGAGTTAACCGACGTTCCCAACCGACCAAACGCGGTCGATCGAACCAAGCATTTCCAACCGACGTCTCCAACCGACTATGCCACGTCGGTTCACTCGCCTGCGACCCAAATTGAACCGGGTCAATACCCGGTTTGTTCCGGGTTGACCCGGTTCGCCCCCTCTTTACTATATAAGGCCAAAAACCTGATTTTTGTTGTCTCTTAAGCTTGTTTTTGTTCTAAGTTCTTGTAAGACAAAAGTTTAATCTTTTCTTAATCTAAGACTTGTTTTGTTTTGATTCTTCATCTCTTTTCTTTAATCATACACAAATCATCATGCTTAACATCTTTCTTATGGATTTTGTTGGGCTAAGCATGATTTGTGAGTAGTTTCATTCAAGGATTATGGGTTAGGTAGATTAGGGCCATTTAGAGTGAATCAAGGATGTTTAAAGCTTATTTATGATTGATCTCACCCTTTTTGATGTGCTTAGTGCTAGATTATCCATGATCAAGTTAATCTAGATCCTTAGGCTTTTGTTGCACACCAAGTGTTTGATGAAATGCAAGTTAGAGTCTTCTAGGGAATTTTCATATTCTAGCTCATGAGAATGAATGTTTAGAATGATCATTAGCTTATGGAACTTGATTGTTAATGCTTGCCTTGTCTTATTTCACAAATGAGAATTTGATCTTGAAATGTGATTAGGGAAAGTGATTAGTACCAAGAAATTGGATTAGTCAATTGTTAATGTTCCTAGCTTGGGATTTGCTTCTTGATTGATTGTTTAGGCATCCTTGTTAGCTCTAGATGGTTCTAATCATTGACCTTAGCCCATAAGCCTTGTCTTTTATATTTGATTATATTCCTTTTATCTTAATTAGTGATTGCTTGCTTGTTTAATTGCTCTATCTTGACTAGTTTTGCTTAGAACTGCTAGAACTTTTATTCGAATTGATTTGCTTGGCTGTTGTGGTTAGGTGTATTCAATTGGTCATTATTCACTCCCAAAATTGGATTGATCCCTCATTGCTACACGATAAGCATGGGGAATTGATACCCTTAGAGATTAGCAAAATCTCTGTTATCACAAGGTCTTCACCAACAGTGCAACCAAGAAGCATTTCAAATTCTTTGATAGTCTCTTCAGCTTCTTTCAAGAACTCATCTTGGACTTGAGCATTCTCCTCATGTGTTGGCTCAACAATGCTTGCATCTTGAGGTAAATGAGCAAAATCAGTGTTGATCATCCTTAAGCTCTCATTATACCTCTCTTGTCCTTCTAATGCCATCCTTGCCAAGTTGAGAAGCTCTTGATCACATGATTGGAAAGAGTAAGCTTCTTTCAAGAATTCATCTTGGACTTGAGCATTCTCCTCATGTGTTGGCTCAACAATGCTTGCATCTTGAGGCAAATGAGCAAAATCAGTGTTGATCATCCTTAAGCTCTCATTGTACCTCTCTTGTCCATCCAATGCCAACCTTGCCATGTTGAGAAGTTCTTCATCATAAGACATTTGAGAAGAGTGATTTGCATCATGCTCATGCTCCATGTTCCAAGATTGGTATCCATCACCATATCCATATTGGTACTCATGAGAAGAGTACTCATTTGGAAGATCACCTTGACAAGTGGATGTGCTTTCAAAACCATGATGACTTGTAGGGTCCCAAGCCATCTCTCTTTCTTGAGCTTCCAACATAGCCCTCAACATTGAAGCTATCTCTGAAGCCATGCTCTATTCCTTGTGATTTGCACCTTGCAAAAAGAACAAACACTTGAAAGAGAGTTAGTAACCACACAAACAAAAACAAAATAAAAGCTTAGTCTAAAGAAGAAGAAAAATCCTAGTGACTATTGCTAAACCCAATCGGCAACGGCGCCAAATTGATAAGTAAATTTTTCGGTTCTTGACTCTATCAATTCCTCAAAATTACTAAATGTGTCATTGTAATACTTGAGGTTATCAATCCAAATGGGTAGAGAATAGGGCACTAAGAATACATTAAACTTCTTAATCTAAGCAAAATGGATAAAAGAAGGCTTAAGTAACAATCCTAAACAAACTAAAAGGCAAGAAATAAAATAAGACACTAAACAAAGAGATAAATAAGATAAAATAAGGATCTTGGGATGAGGCTATGGAGACTAAATGGTCTAGAGACAATCATTGATGCTTCAATTAATCAAACAATGCTAAACAAGGCTATGATCATTATTAAGCTAATCGCATTCTCATGTTCATAACTTCTATGCCAATTATTCAATCATTCAATTCTCATTTGCATATTAAAAGACAAGCATGCATTAATATCCATCAAATACCTTTGAGCAAAGCTAATCCTTAGGCTAAGAACACTAATCATTAGACTAATCCAATTTCTTGGCACTAATCCCTTTGACTAATCCCTAATCAAGATCAAATTATCATTTGTGATTAAGAATCAAGCAAGCATTAATTTCGAGTTCTCATTACCAATAATCACCTTAGACAACTAATCTCTTAGGCTAAGATATGAAAATCCTCTAAAAAGTTCATTCAAGCATTTCATCGAACACCTTTCGGGCATGAAAAAGCCTAGCATCTAGATTCAACAATTCCTTGCAACCTAGCATAGAGATCAACTAATTAGAGAAGGATCATTCATAAATAAGTCCTAAGCATCACTAATCATCACATAAACCACCTAAATCAACCTCATCCACAAGACCCAAAAACTTTACTCTCTAATCTCCATTGTTCTCACAAAACCCATAAAGATAGTATGAGATAACAAGATTAAAGAGAGATTAAGAGGAAAGATTAAAGATATATCAATTATCATTTATATTTATTTAAATTCAAAATTCATATAAATAATACTGAATTTACTATATAAAACATTATTATCTACAACAATCATATTTAAATCTCTTATTTTAAAAATAGTTTTGTATTTATCATCTTGTTTTTTTTGTTTTTTATATGAGCTTATATTTATTTCTAAAATAAAATAAAATAAAATAATTTTTAAAACTAATATAATAAGTAATAAAATTATCAATATAAACTAAGGTTAAAAAGTAAAAAACATAATTTTATTAAAGTTAATCAAGTAATCAACCGTTTTCAAAATAAATATAAGGCCAAATAAACTTTTCAATTAATATAAAGATAGTGTGTGTGTGTTAATATAAAATTAACGTCAATCTGTATAGATCTTTTTATTAGAAGTAATCAAAATCTTTTATCCATACTACATTATCTCGAACTGTGAAAAATGATCAGTGTTTTTTTTTGATGACTAGAAAACAAATCATTTAAACCGTTCATTTAAACAAATCATCTAACTCCCAAGAAAACAAATCATTTAATAAAAAAAAGAAAATATCGAGAAAATTATCTAACATCATTTAAACCGTTCAATATAGCCTACTTTAAAAAATATTATATATATGTATACCAAAGTTATTTATTTAAGTACTAATATTTATTATATAACATAGAAAATACCCTTGTCAAATTTTTTAAATCTATACATTATATACTTACGACATCGTATTATCGTTTAAAACAAAACATAATTTTTCTCATTGTTTTATTTATTTTAATATAAATTACTAAACAATTTTAATAAAAATTTAACGATTCTAACAACAATTTTTTATATCATTATTAGAATCGTTGCATTTTTCTTTTATAACAAACAAAACTACTATATCAAAAATAAACAATGTGTATTATATTAACACATACAATTTTATTTTGGTATTTCTATGTAAAATCAAATAAAATGTGTTTATTTGTACTAAGTAAACTATTAAAAATAATCTGAAATTTAAATATATGATCATCAAATATTCACATCAATAGAAGTAACTATAAAATAAATAGCTAATTTTACTTTTTATCAGCATTTAATTTTTATTGATATAAAAATGATAGCTAATTTCGAGTAGCAAATTAAAAACAGTGAATCATAGCATAATATTTAAAATTTTAATCATCTTAATATGTTTTATTATATTTTAGAAGTTGATAATGATATTAGATATTTAAAAAATTTAATTACAAAGATTCAAATAATTATTATTATAATTATTATATTTTACTTACACGTAAAATACTTACTGCTATCTGTTAAAACAAGAAATTTTTATCAGCAATAATTCTTGATTATTTTTTGTTAGTGACGCCTGTTTTTTTTTTTTTAAGTCAAACTTTCTTCCGTTTAGTGTGAACATACCTGAAAAAGTGTCAGTTAAGGAAACATAATCTAATATTACATCAACATGTATGTAACAAAAGGTCTTTGACAAAAAAAGTATGTAACAAAAAGATCTGCAGAATGGTGCATGCAAAACGTTAGATTTGCTGTTTAATGGCTATTAATTACTTTCGGATTTATTAAGGCTCTAGTATTTTTGTAGTTAATTAAGGAGAAATAAAAATGGTTTGTAATTAATAGGATAAATAAGCTTGGGAAATTAATGGCTATTAAAATTATGGGATTTTTTTATAGTATAAGTAAGGGAAAATTAAAGTATAAGTAAGGTGTTTTTAAATATGTTAAACTCTAGCCGGTCGAAAAACCACTTTATAGTGCCTAGAAATACACACAAATGTTTACGCAGAAATATATACATAAAAATATATATTGATCAACTTTATAAAAAGTAAGGATATAATAAAATAGAAAACATTTATTATGTATTTTAAAAAAGTTTATAGTCTCAATTAATTAAAACATAAATAACAGCTTTAACTCAAATAACAAAATTTAATAATAAAATGAAAATATCAGTTATCGAATTAAAATACAAACATTCATATTGTTTTCTATGTTTAATTCTATAACTTGGTTATAGTCGTATTCAAAATAATTTTTTAAAGATTATTACTTAATTACTAAATTAATTTATTTAGAATATTAATAAAGCGTATAACATTTGCGTGAAACCAATATGATCAGTTATTTAATCATCATATATGTGAGAATACTTTAAGTTTCTCTTAAAATATGTATAACAAAAATACGGTATGGTGCGCAACCATAACGGAGAGGTCTTATTCCATAGCCGGAGGTCGTACTGTCCAACTCGCTCGGAAGCGGAAAGTGAGCTCTTAGCTCTCTGTTGGGCTACTGAGAGCATAAAAGATTTGTGTCTTCCTAATATGATCTTCGAGTCAGACTTGCAACTGGCTAGGGAGATCATGACAAACGCTCAAGCTTTCCCTAATTTACTTCCTCTTTACACATCTGTGCGTGAGAATCTATCGTGGTTTCAAAGTTTTAGCTGCGAACATGTCGTGAGGGCAAGGAACTCGGTAGCGCGGTCCATCGCTACTAGTGCTACTGCTAATATCAGGTTTCATCAATCTTATGTTGCTCGGGGAGGTCCAAATTGGCTCCGTGCTATGATTGATACAGAGGCAGCTTAGGTCTTTGACGTTGGCGAACGACCAAACTGATTCTCTGTTTGGTCCATGCTCTTCTCAAGCTTCCTCCTGTTCTACGCTTTTGTTTCGGCTGTCGAAACGTTTCTCACTACCTACTGGTTTTGCTACAATTTTCTTTTCTTTTACGAGCTTTTTGTAACCTCTGTTGAGGAAACTAGTCTTTCTCCTCTGTTTCGGGACTTTAATTAAATGAATATCAGTGTTAAAAAAAAAAAAAGTTAGTGTATATCGTCTAGATGCAACATCTAAACCGTATTTTAAAACACTGATCAGTAGATATGGTTTAATAAAATAATTATTTAGCGTAAAATACTTTTATCTAAAAAGAATTAGGCAATTAAAGTACTTAAATTTAGTAACTAATATGGTTAATAACAATCAGCTTTAACTGCAGCGGAAGAAAAATCAGCATAGGCATGTGTTGAGTTTTGAACATTTTTTGTTAGTGTCAGTGTTGACAATTGCGAGAAAGAAAGGATTTTTGTTTTTTAAACAGTGACAAAGACAGATTGAAATGAATATTGTGTGAACTTGTGATTATATATATAGCAAAAATAGCACAAAACATGCATTACTACAAATATAGCAACAAAGAGAAAAAAATTATCAAAATAATATTTACTAAAAGGATAAAAATTAAATTAATCATAATCCTAAACCTTAAATACTAAACTTAAACCCTAAATACTAAATTATAAATCCTAAATAATAAACTCTAAACCCTAAATATTAAACCCTAAACCCGAAATACTAAACTCTAAACCTTAAATAATAAATCTTAAAGCCTAAATTATATAATGATATAAAAATCTTTGTAATCCAAATAATACTAAAAATGTTAATTATTTTTTTTGATGTTATATTTATGACAAGTTATGTTTTTTTGTGCTATTTTATGACTTTTCTCATTTTTAATTCAGAGTTACTGACTTGTGCTTTTAAAGTATACTTTCTTATCTACTGTTATTGGAAATATCTTATGTGTTGGATTTTAGAAGATTTGTTCGTAATTTTAGTGTTTTGATAAAGTTTTCTAGTTGAAAATCTAAAAACTGATTTTTGTTTTATATGAGATTCTAGAGTATTTCTAACTAAAATTACAGTAAATTTCTCAATTTACCACAAAGCATCTAAAACTCAATAAAAAACTCGGACAAAGTCAAAAACTCAACCAAAAAAGTTGAAATTAGCAAATCGGTCCGCCACAAAACGCAACCACAAATGCGAACGCAATATCAGCAACGCGATTTGTTATCATTTGTTGAGGAAGAGGAGGAAGAGCCTAGGAATTATGGTGCATCCTTATCTAGTACCCTAGTAACTAATAATTGGGAGAATGTTTGATTCCACATTGTTGAGGATCAATGCCCGATCCTTCCCAAAACCTCGAATAAAGTCACAATCTACGCACAAATGATCTTATTAAAAAAAATCTATACACAAATGACATAACTATTTTTTTATTTGGTTCACGGAATACCACTATGTTCAAGGGAGTCTATCGTACTTCCTCACGTCCACTATGTTAATCGTAATCATCCCCATCATGGTCTTATATGGAGATGGCTCACGGCCGATCACACACCAAACAGTCTTTACAAGAGGAAGAAGAACAAAGAAGAAGAATATGAGGAGTAGAATAAGAACCCAGAACCCAAGAACATCTCTCTCTTGATCTAGCTACCCTCTTACTCTCTATCTCTCTCTGTTAACTCGCTCAAAGAAGATGATGATCTTCTCGCTTATAAACCAGAGGCATCCTCCTTTAGATGAAAAGCTAAAGAACTCACATGGCTTCCACGTGACTATTAAACCAACTCAGCTTGATACTTTATATTATAAACCGAAGCTTTTAATACTAATAGTATTTCTAGAGGAGTTATTTACATTCGTAGTCACTTGTTCACTTATTTATTACACCATTAGTCACTTACATGTATTAGGGCACTTTCTCTCTTGGATTATACTAAATTGCCCTTGATTCTCTCTTAACTAAACGTGACATTTAGTTACTTCACAGCCTTTTCTTTTTACTCATTACTTTAATATTATTTTACACTAAAAATCTTAAAACTTTCTAACCCTAAAGAAAAAACTTTGGTCTCTCTCTTTTTCTCTCGGCCGCTGAAGAAGATCTGGGTTCGATTCTCGTCTTCAAATCAGATCTCTCTCTCTTCCATCGTCGGTGTTAACGGTCTCTCTCTCTTTATCTCTATCTCTCTGTCATTCGCTCGTGTCGTTGTCTGTTCCTGGAGAGCCGAGTCGAATCGTCGTCCTTTCCTGCGTCGTGGCGAATCGTCGTCCGTTCATGCGCCGTCATGACATGTATCATTGATTTTGCACTTAGATTCTTTGGTTTTAACTTCAATTTTGTGTTTCTTCGTTCTCCTGTTACTTTCCTGATCCTAAACCTTCTTCTGTATACTTCGTTCCATGTGTACATCTAAGAACATCTACTTTCTCTAATTTTTTGTTTTTGTGTACTAAATCTGTGTAGATTTTGTGTACAGCTTTAAATGGACATTTGTATAGACATAGATCTAGTTGCTCTGTCCATAGCGAACTATGTTGTAATATAGTAATCGTTTTTTTCAACATATATAAATCTCGTGGATACGTTTTTATGGACATATCTTATATATTGTTTGTCGCGAGTTCTTATATATATATATATATATGATCTATCTATTACTCGTTCTTTGGTGCATCCATCCTCATGGACATGTTAAATTGGACATTTGTTTTTGATGTGCATTTTTCTGTCGTTTTTTGCTACATTATAGTTTTCGTTTTTCATTACTCATCTTGTGAACAAATATTTTATGGACATGATATATAGTATTCGTATTAGCTAATTCAGTATTGTTAGTTGAATCGACATATTCTGTCTATACGATCATCTTTGAATAAACATGTTAAATTATTATATGTTTTATGGACATCATTTGATGGACAATATTAATAGGACATATTACAAAGAAAACTTAAAATTTATAACTTTGACTCTTAGTGGTGTGGACAGTAGTTCGTGGACATCTACATGTATCTTTTCACATGCTGTTTTGTGGATGCTATATTCCTTTATTACATCTTTTAATGTACTGTTTTCATGTTAACACACATCCGTCTTCCACAGGAGACTGTTTGCTACCGATAAATACCCCAACAAGCGGCTAAACGTTTACTCAAAAATTGGCCACCTCACATTTATAAAAAATGCTCTTGGAGAATACTCCTATGAGTACACACTGTGTATACGGATTAATGTCCATAAGATTTTTTACGGTATTAATGTGAAAATATTGTCCACGAAATCGTGTACCCAAATGTCAATATACTATTGTACATCAATTATGATGTAGGAATGTCCACAAAATAATTATATATGAACAAAACCTAAAACCGGATATCAAAATGATTGTGTGTCCACGAGCCTATGTGCAAAATAGTAACTGTGGATTATATATACATAGAATGTTGTCAATGGACGGCTAATCCAATAAATCGCAAAAATATAATTTTGAGCTTGTGGAATGTGTACACGTGAAACATGTCGACAACAAAATATAAATGATGTCCACGATGAAGAAAGTATAATGTGGATATTAGTCGTCGGAAAATGGTGGTCATGGACAACAAGCTGTGGACGACGGAACTGTTATTGGTAAGCATATCATGGACACGTTTTGAGAAAATTCATAAGTTGTTAGAACTTTGCAGTACAAAGTTCTCGTAGTAGTACATAAGGTCTCACGGACATTGTAAGATGGACATATACCTATATATGGTTTTATCCTCTCATGAACACCCATTTATTTTCCTATATGCATTTTCGTGTACACGCCTTTAGGAACATCATTATTTTTATATGTTTCATGGACATTATAAATTGGACATAAAAATTACATCTAGTTTCACCCTTTTCAACTATGTCTGTGTTGACATATTTCTCTGGACACCGATTACTATCTGTGAAGACAAAACACATCCACAAAACGTTGCCCACATTTTAGAAAACTAATATATTCTCAGAAAATTACTCAAAAGGTTGTCCATAGAATAGCGAAATTGTTACATAATTGACAACAAGAACTGCGTCCACAAAAACAATCCACATAAACTAAGGAGAAACAGAGAACGATGATCCATTATAATGCTGTCCATCAAAACGATGTCCATCAAAATGCAAATTTTGATGTAAACCCTAATTGATGCACAGAGAATCAAGAGATTAACTTTAATGGAAAAATGAATCAAACACTACAAGGAAAGACGAATCAGATCTACCCAGATCGAAAAGTAATAAATAAAATTAAGAGAGAGAGAGAGAGAGAGAGAGAGAGAGAGAGAGAGAGAGAGAGAGAGAGAGAGAGAGAGAGAGAGAGAGAGAGAGAGAGAGAGAGAGAGAGAGAGAGAGAGAGAGAGAGAGAGAAAGAGAGAGAGAGAGGAGAAATTGATAAAATAATAAATAAAATTAAGAAGAGTTTATTGTTGAAGGCAAAAATAGGTTTTAAAAAAATCCACTGTGGTTAAAGTACCCTAGGAGTGAAGAATGACTTTTTATATTAATAAGTTCTTAGAAATGCCTAATAATATTAACAACTTTTTCAACTCTATATATATATATATATATATATATATATATATATATATATATATATATATATATATAAATGTGGAATGTATAAAGAAACTGATTTAATAAAAAAATTACTTTTGCTATAAACTGTTCAGAACTGATGAAGATAATATCTACGTTCAATAAATGGTCCACATTTGCAATACTTCTGGAAGAAAATGCGCAGCAGAAGGAGGTCTTTTTACAAAGTTTGCTATCACATATTTTCCACATACAAACAATAAAAAGACTAATATTTTGGCACGGAATATCTAAATTCAATTGTTTTATTTTATTTATATAGTTCCCGCCCCTCCATCTTGGCTCAATAAGTCTTTATAGTTTATTTCGTTGTTGGCTCAATAAGTCTTTATAAGACATACACATCACATCTCTAATTAAATAGATATTCTTATATTAAAAAGTTCTAAGACATAACATAATATTGAAGAAAAAATCATAATATATTTCGAAATGTTGGATATAAAACCATAATATCCAACACTTCAAAATATATTAAAAAGCTAAAACCATATACTTTCTATAATTTATTTTTATATATATTATTTTTGCTTATAAAACTACTATGCATTGCCGGTTTATAGCTTCGCTTCACCCCTCGCTAACATCTTGGATTGAACCCTTCTCAGCTCATATCATTGGTGAATGGAAGTTCATGAAGTCGAACTCATTAGTCAAGTCCTATATAAGAAAAAGTTAACCAGAAATATATATCATATGACGCCGAAACTGAAAATTAAAATATTGACAATAATCTCTTTCAGCTTTTGTTAACGTTATATATATATTGTTCTACCTCCGGATTCAGTAACGACCAATCCACAAAATCTTGAACATCTTGTTCCTACCAAATATATAGATTCCAAGTTTCAGAGTATATTTAATAAATCATTTCGTTGATTTAATGTCAAAGTTACATGAAAATATTGTAGAATGATACATATTACAGGTACCTGATCATGATTAGGGTTAATGTTGAAAACTGGAGAATTCGTCTCAGGAGCAATATTGTTTGATGTTTCTCCATTAGAATGTCCCTTCACAACAAAGTCAAGTATATAAGTCATTGATACGTTGATAATATATAGTCTTTGATAGTACAATGCTTCAAATTTGAAATTGTAATTGCTGAAATTTCATAATACTGTAGTACCTGGTTTGTGTTCAAAAAGGTCCAGTCACCATCTTCTTCAAGAGATAAAATCTGATTCATTTCAAGAGGTCAGACAAAAAATCTCACGAACATATACATCATGTATATATACATTATTGAAAACTTAGGGTAGTGAAGACATATACCTCGTTGTGATCGAACTGAAGGTTACTTGTATTGCAAGGAATCTCACTAGCATTGACGAGTTCATCATACAAGTTGATATTCTCCACTTCAGGAATTTCAACATTTGGCTGTGTAGTTGCATTGCCTTGTGGCTGAGGCGTATATTCAGTGTTCTCATTGTTTAAGAACGATTGCAGCTCATACGAGAAATTGCTAGATCCTGGTTGAAGGGGGGTTAAAGTTCCATAGCTGTTTAGTCCTTCATTTTGAGTTGCACTTCCATATATGTTCACTCCTGATTGATTAGGAGTTAAACTTCCATGGCTGCTCAATCCTAACTGATTAGAAGAAGTTGAATTTCCATGGCTGATCATTCTTGTTTGATTAGAAGTAAAACTTTCATAACTGCTCATTCCTGGTTGCCTAGGAGATAAGCTTCCATGGCTACTCATTCCTGGTTGAGTAGAAGTTAAACTTCCATAGCTATTCATTCCTAATTGAATAGGAGTCAAATGGAAGCTCATTCCTGGTTGAGCAGAAGTTGAACTTCCATTGCTGATAATTCCCGGTTGGTTAGGAGTTAAGCTTCCATGTATGCTCATTCTTGGTTGAGTAGAAGTTAAACTTCCATAGCTATTCATTCCTAATTGATTAGGAGTCAAACTTCCATGGATGCTCATTCCTGGTTGAGTAGAAGTTGAACTTCCATTGCTGATAATTCCTGGTTGGTTAGGAGTTAAGCTTCCATGGCTGGTAATTCCTGTTTGAGTAGAATTTGAACTTCTATTGCTGATAATTCCTGGTTGGTTAGGAGCCAAGCTTCCATGGCTACTCATTCCTGGTTGAGTAGAAGTTAAACTTCCATTGCTGATAATTCCTGGTTGGTTAGGAGTCAAGCTTCCATGGCTGGTCATTCCTGCTTGAGTAGAATTTGAACTTGCATAGCTGCTAACTCTTGGTTGATTAAGAGTTAAACTTCCATAACTTCTCAAGGTATTATTGTTGAAACTATTACAATTAATAGCCGACAGTCCATGTTGTCCAAACCCTAGAACTTGAGATGTTTGGCTTTTGTTCACCATTACGGTTGGTTCAAGAAAGCTTCTTCTTTCTTCGTTTTGAGATGGTTGGGATGAGAAATTGAGGATACTTTTGATGGGCAGGGTCAAATTTGATCCAATACGGTGATGCTCATAGGTGGATGACCGGCTCATGTAGTTGTAAGGCCTCTGGTTGAAGTGGACAGGTTCAGCTGTGTTGGATAAGAGTCTAGACTGTCCAAGTCCTTGTCCGAGTGTGGAATAGAATGATCTGTTGTTGAGACTTGTGTCGTACCGAGACAAAGGTGTGTACCGAGACAGATCTCTCATGGAAGGATACATCGAGTCCATGCCACTACCCGGCAACATGTTTGAACTGGACAAACCTTTGGCCGCGTTCTTCAAAAACAGTCGATATTTCTGCGTAGTAAACAATTTTGAGTTAGTCAAAAAGGGGAATGATACACAATCTATGGTTTGATCTATGGCGTTAATTAAACATGGAAAAAAAATAATCACAACTTAATGAATCAGACGTAAGGTTCTAAGTTCTAACAACAATCTCAATTAAACATAAAATTTCCAAACATTAAAACCAAAAATAAAAATAAAATACGCCCGTTTAAAACATAAAATCCAGTAACATTTCTGAAAGAGACATGATCTTCAAACCTGTAAATGGCTGGCTACGTTCTCTCTTGTCAAGGTTGGTAAGTTCATGAACTCTAAGATTTTATTTGGCACAGCCTCTATGGAAGATTCAAGTTTAATTAGTAAACAAACATAAAATTAGTCAGTGTGTATATATGAACTTTAAAATGTAAGAAATGAATTGTACATCATGAATTATGTATAGAAATATTAAAAAGTAATCAAAATACTTACTCTCAAGACCGATATGGTGGATAGCTTGTAAGAAAAGGTCATGAAGGGAACCGGTCCACTTAATCTTTTTCTTCTTGGAGGGCTGCGACAAGGATTCAGCATTATCACCAGAACCACCCTTTGGTTTTCTTTTTAGAATTTTTCGTGAACCATCAATACTAACACAACTTCCATTTGTGTTCACGGATCTTGAATCCGGTCTAGGTGAGAACTTCTTCTTGGTCTTCATGAAGTTATCTTGTTCAGGAAGTAACTGGATTTCCTGAGAGATGCTAACATGTGTGTCCTTGTGGTTGGGCTCGGTCAATAATATGGACTTACCATTCTTCTTACAAGTTAAAGCAATTTGGTAAATCATGGTTAATTCAGTTGCTTTGATTGGTTTTGGAACAAAGCACATCGCCCCACAACTTACACTCTCCTGTTCTATGTTGGTGTCTGCTGACATAACTTTCATATTAAGAAAATGTAAAGAAAAATTAGTTATAAGTTCGAGTTATAGCAGATAAGTTATTATAATATTTTGTAAGTTGCAAAAGAAAAAATAACTTACGTATGACCGGTAAGTTGCCAAATTCTTGAGTAATCTTTTCTTTGAGTTGTACACCGTTCATGTTAGGCATGTAATAATCTGTGATTATGAGATCAATATTGTTTCTTTGGACACTTAGAATAGACAATGCGTCTCTCGGATCTTCCACAGCTATAACTGTGATCTCCATAATCGATGGATCTAGAAAAAAAAGAATCAAATAAAAATATTGTAAGTGTGGAAGATTATTTACTTTTAACCTTTTAAAAAGAGAAAAAGTGGGTGAAAATGGAGGCGTAATTATTTATTTTTATATACTAATTTATTTGTTTATTTTTCCTCATTTTAGATTTTTATAAATATTTTCGCCCAGTTTAGTTATAATATATTTCAAGATTTTTAAGAATGTTCATAGCACCAGCAAAACATATTCTTTAAGGTCACAACATTTTCACTGAAATGGGTATCCATCGATTTAAAAGGCTAACTGGATGGACTTTAAGAAAAGTCGATTTGAAGACCATCAATTCATTTTCATCTTCGAAAAAATTCATGTCGTTCGGCACACACCATGTACATATCATATAGTTTGCTATTTTCTAAATTAAAATTTGTTTGATACTTTTAAAAAAATTACATAGTATATTGGTTGAAACATTTTATCAGCCAAATTCAGTCTAAAAATCATCAAAATAAGAATATCTCAATTGAAATTTTAGATCTATGCATGTCGTTGATACTCAAACCCTAACGATTAAGAAAGATAATTGTTAAATTTCAACGAAATATAAAATTTGAAACGGCTATGAAAATTACACTCTTTTTAGTTAACCTAATGGGTTTCTCCTGCTCAAATCTCAATTATGGTATGAAGAAATGAATAACATATTGTATTTGATAATAAGATCTTACCTCTGTATTTGGATTTTTCAAGCATACGTGACATGATTCCGAGGAAAACATTATCATCGTCCACAACCATAAGATTGATTCTCAAGACAGAGCTTTGGTTGTTCAAAGATTGATCAGCAAAAGCCATTTTACTAGCTACTCTTTGTATAACTTTTCTTTATGTTTTCAAGTATGTATGAACTCTTTAAGCTGCAGAAAGGTCATATTTATACTCTTTAAACGCGCAAATGTAACATGTGTCAGTGTTGTAGTAGTACATATGTAAGTTTATTGTATAAAGAAATAATTATATTAGCTAATATTAAAACAATTTTTTAATTGTCATTATATTGAAAATAGAAAGAGATAACACAAAAAGAAAATACCATTGGCCAGGAATACCATGTGCTAATTTATGAACAAATCTAGACTTAGAACATCCACGGAATTCTTAATAGGGGATCTAAACATTAAACTGAATAAAAAATATAAAATTAAGAAAGAGAATAGAGGTTTTTAATATGAACCTTAGAGTTTAAGGTTCTTATTTAGATATTCATGTGACAAATACCACTTGTTCATTGATTTTTTTTTTTAATTTAAAATTTAATTAATAACTAAAATTATATAATAAATAATAATATTTTAATGTTAAGATATCCATATGAATATCTTAACCGTTGGTCATGTTCTTACGTAAGGAAAATTTATGCTATATCTACCAATATATATGTTTTTAGTTTTATAAATTGTTTATTTCTGTTTTAGGATTGATTTTAGACAGATTTTTTACATATTTATTGGATTTGTGCTATAAAAACAAAATTCTTTAATATCTGATGTCAAATGCATATATATATATATATGTTAATATAAAGTTAAGGTTGATCTATATAGATCTTCTTATTAGAAGTAATTAAAATCTTCTATCCATACTACATTATCTTGAACTGTTATAAACGATAAATGTTTTTTGTTGAATGACCAAAAAAAATTAGGGTTTCGAAATGCATATAGGGAATTTTGAAACCATGACTGTAAAATGTTGCATGGTGGTCTCGTGAAATTGGTAAAGAAGCATTGGTGGTAATGACTCACACACCAAAATCTTACAACTTTCATATATGCAAATAAATTGTGTGATTTGGGATCCTGCTTAGCGAAACTAATCAAAAGCACAGGTCTGATTTTTATATAATTAACAATCTAAAAGTTTTTTTTTTTTTGAACATTAGCTATAAGTTGTATCAAGACATGATGAAATCATTTTTATTTAATGTTCCAATATATTATACTCTCATTTACATAATGTAGCTAAAATAATGATTTTAAAAAACTGCTATGCATAGTTCTTTCTAGATTAGATGATAGCGAAAGTTCAATGTTCTCTGAGCAACAAAATTACTTAAAGTTACACATGCACGACTTGTTGATTCTTAATAACTCATGCAAAAGGAAAATTGTTTGGAATTGTCTTTCACAAAACCAAAATGATTTAGAAAATGCAAACTAAAGTCCTCTCTTAATTTAATTGTGTTATGGTTTAACAGTGGCGAATCCAACATATTTTTTAGGGGTGTCAATATAAATATAAAATAACTAAAATGTGTTTTTGGTGGGACTTGAAACCAGATTTAGAGTATTACACTTTGAAAATTTTAACCAAGTTACAGACAAAATTTTATAATTAAAAGGGTGTCAAGTGAAACTCCATTGGCCAATGTAGGTCCGCCTCTCTGGCCAGTCCCGTTCCATCGCATAAGCGAAAGAAGCGGTCGCTTATGTTGTAAATTTTTCTTCTTTTCTTTTTCAATTCTGATAGATTTTTAGCTTAAAACCTAAAACTCAAATTATAGCTTATGTTCGATAATATTTATGGCATATTGACATATAGTATTTACAATGATTAGTTAATATCATTAATACAGAGATTTTGATAATGCTTGGATTACTAAAAAAATAAATGCAATATATTAACCGACAAATTATCTAAACCTATTAGTTTTTTCAGTTCTTTTCCAACTTTATTTTTGTGTGTGATGTAATCTATTTTTTTAATTTAAAGAAGAACCATATTAGTATTAAAAAATAGGGTTTTTAATTTTCAGTTAGTATTAAAAATTAGGACACATTACAAAAAAAGATATTCACGTTAGTATTAAAAAAATAAAACACATTTTTTTAGTTTTGAGTAGGGCTTCCAATAGGCATGGACCGGCACTGTCTCCGGTTTAACGATTTCACACTTTAACGTACTCCATAAAAATGTTGCTATTTTAATGTAGAAATATAAGATCAATTAGTTTGTTTATTGAATTATTTGGCCTAAAGAAAAAAACAAAAATATCACATAAACAAAATCATATAACGCACAAGAAAATATCGAGAAAATCACCTAACATCATTTAAGCAAATATAGCATATTTGTGAAAATATATATATCAAAATTATTTATTTAAGTAATAATATTTATTATATAACATATAAATTACTCTCCTCAAAATTGTTGAATCTATATATTATTACTTAAAACATCTTGTCACCATTCAAAACAATAAATTATAATTTGTTGTCGCCGTTATAAATTATTAACAGCTTTAACAAAAAATATATAAATTCTAACGATAATTTTATTGTTGTTAAAATTATTATATTTTGTGTTATTATAAGGATCATAACTACTATATCAATTAAAATAAAAAATATTTATTATATTACACATACAGTTATATTTTGTTATTTTCCATGTAAACATCAAATCAAAAAGTGTTTGGTGTACTAAATAAACTATTAAAATTATTCTAAAATTTAAATATATGATTATCAAATAATCACATAAAAGATGATATTCTCTCCCTCTGTTTTGAAATGATTGATGGTTTAAGATTTTTACACATATTAAGAAAGCAAATTAAGACATATTTATAAATGCATTGCTTTTGTTATTAATAATTTCTTATAATTTAAAACCAATAATAATTCAATAAATTTAATTATATTTTTTAAAGTACAATTCATCATCATTAATTATTAAAAATGGATAGAAAACTTAAAGATATATCTGTATGAATTAAATAAAAAAATCTATAAAATCATTTTTAGGAAGGAGGGAATAGCTAATTTCGACTAGCAAATTAAAAATAATTAATCATAACATACTATTTAAAATATAAATATTAAATCATGATAATATGTTTTGTTATATTTTAGAACTTGGTAATGATAATAGATTCTTTTAACTATTTTATTTCAAAGAATCAAATAACTATTTTATTATAATTAATATATGTTTCTTACACGTAAAAATAGTTACTCCTATCTGTTCTTCTTAGGAAATTTTTTATCAGCAATAATTCTTGATTATTTTTGGCTAGTGATGTATGTTTCTCTTTAAAGAGTCAAACTTTCATCCGTTTAGTGTGAACATACCTGAAAAAGTGTCAGTTAGGGAAACAGAATCTAATGTACATTAACACGTATGTCACAAAAGGTATGTTTTTTATATATATCTTTAATGGCTATTAATTACTTTCGGATTTATTAAGGCCCTAGTAGTTTTGTAGTTAATTAAGGGAAACCAAAAGTGGTTTGTAATTAGGAGGAGAAATAAGCTTGTAAAATTAATCATTATTAAATTATGGATAATTAAAGGATATGTAGACATCGTTTAATAATTTAAATAATTTAGCGAAAATGCTTTTATCTAAAAATGTGCAATTAAAGTACCTATATTAACTAACTGTTTTTATATAGTAATAAGAAAACGGGACATGTATGAATTACATTCAAGATTCGACCTACCTGTTCTACATATTACATTTGGTCTCTCCAAAAAACTACGGATGAAACGGGCGCATACATAAATTGTAGTCCTAAAACCTAGAAAGTCGATGAAATACCATATGTCAAATAAAAAAAAATACATGTTTATTATGGTTAATAACAATCAGCTTTAACTGCCGCTGAAGAAAAATCCGCATAAACATGTGTTGAGGTTTGAACATTTTCGGTTAGGGGTGTATTTAGGGATGGGCGTTCGGGTATCCATTCGGGTTCGGTTCGGGTTCGGATATTACCCGATATCCGAAATACTTTAATTTTAGCCCCATTCGGGTATTTCTAAATATCGGGTCGGGTTCGGTTCGGGACATATCGGGTTCGGATACCCGAAATCACCATAAATTTTCTGAAAACTCGGAAAATTACTCAAAATAATAAAAAAATATTTGAATTATCCAATTATCCCATAAAACGTATACTTAAATTACCAAAAAAGTATTAGAAATTACTCAAAAATATATGTATTATCCAAAATATAAAAACATAAACTACTAAAAATGCTCGAAAGTATTAGAACTAACCGAAATTAGATTAAACTTTGAGTTATTTCGGGTACCCATTCGGGTTCGGGTATTACCCGATACCCGAAATACTTTAACTTAAGCCCCATTCGGATATTTTAAAAAAATCGGTTCGGATCGGATAGGATTTTTTAGGTCGGGTTCGGATTCGAGTTCGGGTTTCGGGTAAAATGCCCAGCCCTAGGTGTATTGAACTAAACATTTGGAGTGATTTAGATGTTTTCTTAAAATTCATTGTTATTCAATTAAGAATTTTAAAATGCCTTCTTAAATCCAGTGTTATTGAACATGAAATTTATGTAAAATCACTCAAAATCACTTAAAATCCGCTGTTATTCAAACAACAATTTGTTAAAATCATATCAAATCTACTGTTATTGAAATTTTTTTAACTACTGGAATTTTAACGACTGCAGAGGATTTTTGAAGATTTTAGATGACTTCCTTAGTTCAAAATAAAAAGATCCAAATCTCATGGTTTTAAGTGGTATTGTTGGGTATTTTAAATTAAAATCACAACAACTTCCTTAAAATCACCAAAAACCATCAAATCATCTAAAATCTTAATTAAACTCAAATCTCTCCAAATGTTTAGTTCAATACACCCCCCTTAATGTCAGTGTTGACAATTGCGACAAAGAAAGATTGAAATGAATATTATGTGAACTTGTGATTTTAAAATGTTTCTTTAATTCATAGTTATTGAAGTTGAGATTTAAAATATTCTTTCAAATCTATTTTTATTGGACATATTTTTTGTGGTAAATTTCAAAAGATTTGTTGTGATTTTAAAGTGTTTTAGTGAAGTTTATAGTTAAAATATATGAGATTCTTAAGTGTTTTTTTAACTAAAATCATGGTAATTTTCTCAATTTACCACAAATTATCTAAAACTCATTAAAAATCAATTACTACCAAATAATCTAAGATAATAAATTTTAGTACAGCCCCTTTATTATCAGGGTTACAATTTTTTTTTTTTGACAACAGAACTACGATTAAGTTGATATTTTAATTTGTTAACCAAATAAAGTCATTAATAAATTTGTATAAATAATTAAAAATTTAAGCATAATCATATACAATATATAACCATAACGGACAATAATCTTAAATATCTAGGTTTATCTTATTTAGTACACGCATTTAAGGATATCAAAGTCTTGTTTTTTATCAGTCTTTTTTTTTTTAACACTGTCAACGAGAGTTTATAGATATAAAAGCCCTAAAAGCTATAAATGTGATGATTATTCAGCCTAATTACAAAACATTCAAAGCCCACAAGACCCATCAGTAGATAAGGACAAGACCATGAATGCGGCATGAAAGCCACGTGTACGCTACGTGTAGTAAAAGGGCAAACGCAGGCGTCACTGGAGTAACCGAACTCCACAGCTCCGCCGTCGAGTTGCGCAACCATCACCACGAACGGTCCGTCTGCAGCTTCGTCGGAGAAGAAACCAACAGATGTGGAGATCGACGGTGAGAGGAGTACTACGGCGAATTTATTAAAACACGAAATTGAACAAACAAAATAAAGAGAATATCATACACAAAGAAAACAGTCGCTTAATCTGAAATTTCATCTTTCCCTCTGAAAAATATAGATGTGGGAAAAGGGAAGAAGAAAAAACTCAGAGAGAAGTTTATCTCTCTAAAAATAGAGAGAAGACCGTCCCATCTTATTTCGAGTTTAGTGTTGTTTTTTTATCAGTCTTATGTTTGGATATTATAACTGTAATGTATAGCACCGCAATCCGGATATTAAAAAGTTGACCCTGAACAAAACCGATCGTAAATATATTTTTGAAAGAATATTTTTTAAATCATTAGGCCAGTTATGTTTGAATAATATCTATTATGAATACAATCATTCTAAAAACAAATATTGAATACAATGTAATACAATATCTTAACTTTCTTAGTTTTCTCAATTTACCACAAATTATCTAATCCTCATTAAAATCAATTACTACCAAATCCTCTAAGATAATAAATTTTAGTACAACTCTTTTAGTATCAGGGTTACAATTTTTTTTTATGACAACAATTAAGTTGGTATTTTAATTTGTTAACCGAATAAAGTCATTAATATTTTTTTTATAAATAACTAAAATATTTTAAGTATAATCATACACAGTATATAACCACAGTGGACAATAATTTAAATATCAAAGTTTATCTTATTTACTGCCACATATTTAATAATATCAAAGTCTTTTTTATCTGCAGTCTTACGTTTGGATATTACAACCGTAACATATAGCACCGCAGTCTAAATATTAAAAAGTTAATCCTGGACAAAACCGATCGTAAATATAACGTTATTTAGCTATTAAAAATATTTTTTTTTGGAAGAATGATTTTCAAATCATTAGGCCAATTATGTTTGGATAATATCTATAATATATTATTTGAATAAAAATCATTCTAATTTTTTTTATTGAACACGGTGTAATACAATATCTTAACTTTCTTAATATCTGATTTGTTTATTATATTTGTATATAACTAGGTATATATCCGTGCTATGCGGCGAAATTTATTTTAATAACTATAAAAAAGTTTTTATTTGTTATATTTATGGTTAAAGTTGCATGATTATAATTTATGCAAACAAAAATGAATTAGTTAAATAGTTTATTTTTAGTTGCATAATTATAATTTAAGCAGACAAAAATAAATTATTTAATTTTAAAAAAAAAATCCGAAGAAATACGGATGCTGGGTCGGAGACGGATAAGTCCATCCTCCATGTCGGAGACATAACAGAAACCGCGGGTCTGTGTCCCGGGTTTCTGAACTGTCAATGCCTCATCCGAGGACCATAAGTCTTGAAGATTCTAACAATGCAGATTTCTCCATATACTTCTGAGGTTGAGGTGATCAGAATTCTGTAAAGAGAAGAACAAAACGTTAGACGCAAGAATGAGAAAATATAAAGAAAATATGTTTAAGAAATAAGGAGCATGAACATTTGATATACTTGTATCTTCATGCATTTAGAGCATCGTTTAGGTCATATTTCGGTTTCATTTAGTTCCTTTTAGTTTATTTTCTTTGTTCTTTGTAGCATTTGCAGATAGTTACGTCTAGGTTCATGTTTTAGAGTCTCTAGGAGCATTTTGCGCTTGTTTTCGATCTTTTTCAGGTGTTGGATGACCTCTAAGGTGGATTGGGAGTACTTGGGACAAGGTTGAATGGAGAAACATGAGGAAAATGACGTTTTGGAGCAACCACCGGACGAGCCAGCGGTTTGAATGAAACCGCGAGCACCAGGAGGAAGTCGAGCCAGATCTGCCGTGACAACCGCGACCCGGCCAGCGGTCCAGATGAGACCGCGAGGAGCTGAAGGACCAAAGAAGAAGAAGCCCGAGCCAGACCTGCCGTGATGACCGCATTCTACCCAGCGGCCTAGATGGAACCGCGGAGCTTCCAGCGGTCGCGCCAGCAGCCAAGGTGTCACCGCGGAGAAGGGCCAGGTCCGTCGAGCATCGTGAAGCCGAGATTCGCCGTGATCACAGCGGTCTACCCAGCGGGCTTATCGAAACCGCTGGATACCGGATTTTCGTTGACTTTTTGGAAATTTGATCATATTTAATACTTGGTTTATTGGGTTGACCCATGCTTGTTGGGTCGACCCAGCTCGTGATTAGACTCCTTTAAATAGATTTTTGGGTCAAAAACCCTAAATCTATCTCTTTTTCTTTGAAAAACTTGTAAACATCTAATCTCTCTTTTTGGATCTTTGCTATTTTGGTGAAAGTTTGTTAATTTCTTCTTCTAATCTTTCCATTTTCACTAATCTTGATGATTAACACTACTTCTATGGGTTTTGTTGATATCATTATGATTAGTGAGTAGTTCTTCACAGGGTTTATGGGTTAGGTAGGATTGGCTTGATTAGGGATGATTAAGGGATGTCTAATGTTTATCTATCTTATATCTCTTCTATCTTAGTGATCTTAATGCCTATTTAGCCTTGATCAAGTTGATTAGGATGTTTAGGATTTCATGCCCACCATGTGTTCGATGAAATGCCAGTTTTAGCTTTGATAGGATTTTCACATTCTAGCACATAGAAATGGATGTCTAGAGTGATTATTGGCTATTTGGAACTTTATTGAATGCTTGCTTGATCTTAATTCACAAATGAGAATTTGTTCTTGGATTAGGATTAAGGAAAGAGATTAGTTCTGATACTAGGATTTTGTCGGATTAAAAGAGGTATCAATTCTCTTAACTATCGCTTAGTAAGAGGATCGAACCAATCCGGGACAAGACTAAACCAACAAGAATGCACAAAACCCTATTAGCTAAGCCAAACTCAAATTTATAAGGAAACTCTAACAATTCTAAGTGCAATTAATCAAAGACAAATCAATTAAGCTAGCAAGCAAACAATCACTAATTGAAATAAGAGACAAGACAATCAAATAAGGAAAGCAAGGGTCATGAGTTAAGGTCAATGGACTAAGGGACTAGGGATGATCTTGGGATGTCTATCAAGACTCAAACAAGCCAATCTCCTAGCAAGAACACATAAGTTAATTAGCCTAATCTCTTAGAGCTAACCTCATTGCTTGATCCTAATTCAAGAACAAACTCTCGTTTGTGAAATGGGATCAAACAAGCATTCAATCAAGTTCTAGGAAGCTAATAATCACTCTAGACATTCATTCCCATGAGCTAGAATGTGAAAACTCTATCTAAGCTATAACTGGAATTTCAACAAACACTTGGTGGGCATGAAATCCTAAACATCCTAGTTCAACTTGATCAAGGTCAAATAGGCATTAAGCACACTTAGATAGAAGAGATTTAAGAAATATTAAACACTAGACACCCCTTAATCATCCCTAATCACACTAATCCTACCTAACCCATAAACCCTTTGGGAAACTACTCACTAATCATCATTTGATCCACAAAATCTAAAGAGATAGTGTAAATCATTGAGGATTAGAGAAAGATGAAAGATTTAAACAAGAAATCTCAAAAGAAGTACTTAGATTATGAAAAGATTAAACTTTGTTCTTACAAAAGGCTTAGAATCAAAAACAAAGCTTAAGATCCTCCAAAAATTAGGTTTTGGACTTAAATAGTGAACAGTGTTCGGAACCGGGTCAACCCGGGACAAACCGGGTATTGACCCGGATCCACTGGGTGAAATTGGTCAAAGGCACGCTGGTCAAAAATCTGGGCTGCTCGCGGTTTGGAGTCAGACCGCGAGCTTGACCGCGATAATACTCGGTCTTGGTTTGGCCATCCCTCGCGGTCAACTCTTCGACCTTGAGCCATACCGCAGGTCTTTCTCTCGTGCACGCGGGAGGGCTCTCGCGGTTTGCTCCTCGGCCGCGAGCCAAACCGCGATGATGCTCGGCCTGTTTTGTACGTCTCTCGCGGTTTGCTCCTCGGCCGCGAGCCAAACCGCGAGCAGCTCTACTCGGCCACTCCTTGTACTCTTCCACAATTCATCATCTCCCAATGCTCCAAGCTCCCGCATCAACTCCTTTTGCACCTAAAAACAACCTAGAACACACCAAAACAAACCAAAACACAAACTCCTAGTCCTAGATGCCTAAACTCTAAATGCAACACAAAGAAACAACAAAGGAAGGGAACAAGACAAGGAAAAGAAGATGAATCAAGAACAAACACTAACTTAAATGCATGAAAATATAGACATATCAAGTTCTAAGAGATTAGGCTAATTAGCTTATTGTGTTCCTTGCTAGGAGGTTAACTTGTTTGAGGCTTGATTAGCATCCCAAGATCATCCCAAGTCTTCCATTCCATTGATCTATGCTCATAAACCTTATCTTTAGTATTTGATTGTCTAAGCTTAAGTTTGCTTGTTTAGTTCTGCCTTGTTTCATTGTCATTTGCTTATTTATTGTTAATTGCACCTAGAACTATTAGAACCTTAATTTGAATTTGAAAATTGCTTATCTAATAGGGTTTTGTGCATTCTTGTTGGTTTAGTCCCGTCCCGGATTGGTTTGATACTCTTACTACGTGATAAGTAAGAGAATTGATACCTCTTCTTCAATAGGAAAAAATCTTAGTATCAACATTGCCCAAACTCACTTTGCAAGACCGAGAATGTTCAGTGTACCAATCACATTGGTCTTGATTGCCTGCAGAAACATATTACATATTAGAAAACTAATGCCTCTGGTGATATTAAGGTGATACAAGAACGTATCTTTCCGCACAAACCTTAACAGGGTTGTACTTGTAGAAGATATGAGAGGTATGACAAGCAAGATGGTAAATCCGATCAACTGCAACGAATTTATGGAAGCAATGTTTCAGCTGCAGTGGCAAATATTCTGGTTCGGTGTAATCATAAAACGTGAACTCACTTACATATCTCTCAAATCTCATATCGTACTCCAGCAATTGCACTTACGCTAGCATTTGATGAAGCTGAGGGCCCTCCTCCTCATCCACCTAGTGTTTGCTGCATCATCATTCCATTCTGATGTAACTCCATATGCAGTTTCGGGCCCTAATTCACATACATAGAAAGGTTTTAGGTTCTTCAAAGACGTGAAAACATAGAGATCATAAATAAATAAAAACATAAAGAGATAAATGTCAAACGATTTCTCGACAAGATTAATGTTATGACACAAAGATTGGGTCTGAAGATGAAAAGTTGAAATAATACCTTTGATGCAACTTCCAAGGACTTGAGGTACATCTCATTACATGGATCCTAAGAAACAAAAGATAAGAAGTTGGTCTCACTACACTCATAAGTCATAAGCATAAAATGTAAAGATGTACCTCATTTTCAGCTCTTTGGTAATATTCAGCAGCTTTGGTAATAATACCTTTGAACCGAAGAAACGCTTGGGAAGTGTGGGCGTTCCCAAGACACCAAAGAGCTTGATGTTTCCCTGGATTTAATGTCAATGACTCTTCCAACTTGGAAACATCATCTACAAGATCAATCAATATATTCTGTTTTAAATCTTTTGCGCAAAAAAGTGAAGAAAAAATCATGTGAGCAAGAAATCTACCATGTCAGAAAAAATCATGTTTTAAATCTCTGTCTCTCTGTCGAGCACGAGCTTCACGGATTTGATGAGATCGGAAAAAGAGCAATTGGGAGAGAGGCGAATCAGAATGCGGCTAGGGTTATGAATTTTTTAGAGATATTGTACAGACAAAATGAAAAGAAAAAATGAGACAAACAAAGATGACTTGGAACAGACGTGGAGAAATCTTTTGATTTGATTGACTAAAAAAGTTTTTTCATTAATTAATATGGCAGTACGAAAGCTTAAAAAATTTGATGTGTCAATACGAGGAGAAATCTTAGTTCTATTATTAATGTGTTGCTTTCAACCTTTAAGGCTGTAGGCTGGAGCGTAGCTTTTGAATTAAAATACAAAATCAGTCATTTGCGATTTTGGGTATGAGGCCCGTATAGTGGGTCTAAACTTTCACATAGCCCCATAGTTAAGTATGAAGCTCTAAATCAGTGGGCTATGTAGCCTATAATGTATGTATGTATATATTAGCTAGTATTATGAAAATGCTATAACGGCTTATCTGTGCTCTTAATTTCTGAACTCGATCGAAGGCCATATCCATTTGATATCTGAATCGAACGTCGCCATAATATAAAAATACGAAGATCACTCCTCACTGATTTTCTTGTGAACATGTAGAATAACTTCAACCTACATGTGCACATATTGCAAAATATGACATATACACTGGAAATAGTTTCTTTAATCGGTACACATATGTAATATCATTGGTACGTTAACAATATATGGTATGGGAAATGCACATATTGTTATTGTTTATACACGAGGATGGATCACTAATTCAAGTTACAGATTGTTGTGAAAAACTCGAGTGAACCCTAAAAGAGAGAACGTCTTTGTAGAATACTGAGAGAGAAAAACAATATTGAAGCAAATATTCCTTTGTCTAGGGTTTCTATATTTTGCGAGTGATCATATTTACAAACCCTTTGGACCCCTTTATATATTGTCTCAAAACCCGATACAATAGACAAATAGAAACCCTAACGAAATCTTTTCATTCTCTTGATACAATAGACAAACAAACCCGCGCGCTATAGTGTACCATCCTGCAGGGCGCTTCGCCCTTTGTGACCCACTGATCTCTATTGGGTCTTATCTTGAGCTCGAAGGCCTGTCTTTGGCCCGTATCATTCATTTGCTCACTCAAGAAAGACTCATTTATAGTATTTTGAGATTTAAGTCACTTTAGAATAACAGATTATGATATTAGTGAGAATATTACAATATGGTGCTAGAAGCTGTTCATGTCCATCGATGTCACTAACACATTTCTTTCCAACCAACTATCACTGGTGGTTTAGACGTCAACAGGAAAGAGTCGGGATTGTGGCCGGCTTCTTAATTTTAGGGTTATAAAAGCCCTCAATAATGTCACTTTCCTTTAAAAGTGGAGCTATCCAATCCGACATTATCACACACTATCTTGTATAGTTCATCATCATTGGTAAGCATCAACAAAGAACATGCTATAAGGTCAAATTTAGATTGGACACTTTTGTAATAAAGTGACAAGAGTGGATTTAAAAAGGACTTGTACAAGACATATTAGATGTAGTGCTACTTAAAGGAAGTAGTCAAGACACCCCATCATGCTTAGATACCCAAAGTGACTTACACATTATCCAATTATATTTCCGACAAACTAGCTTGCCCGTCCTTTCAAACTAAAGTGCTGCAGTGACAAGATTGGATATGGTTCATCTTTTAGGTATCTCAATATGCATTCAAAGATTCACTAAGAGATATGGATACGCCTTTTTGAATAGTTTTTGTTTATATTTTTTTATTAAATCAAACTTTTGGTAGAGTAGCGTTTGATTTCTTGTAAATTCAACATTTGGACGTCGCCAAAGCCTAGGTCACTGGTTTGTAGCAATGCATACGGACCCGGAAATTTGGCATCCCAGGGCCAGGGAGTTCGCGTGTGGTTCGACTCCTCGGTCCACATGTGTGGGATAAATGGTTTTCTATGTGGCATCCGTAACGTTCAAAATATGTAATTGCATGTTATCTTAATCGCGTTATATAAATTATCTTGTTTACTGATAGACGTACATCTACAAGTTACAAAACATGAATAATTAGTGTCGATAATCGTGGACAAAGGGAAATCATCAAGGCTTGCTTTCGGGTTTACCTTATTTATAGTACTATACCATGAGTTAATAAACGTTTAGTGCAATTATGTTTTTTTATTAGACATGTAGTATTTTATCGATTTTCTAAAAAAAAAATTGAAAAAATTAAGTGTTAATGATATAGTGGTAAGGAAACGGAACTTGAATGTATCACATGGTTCAATTCACCTGTCTTGTATACTTTATTTGGCCACTCAAAAAAATTGCAGATACAGAACGCACATGTGAACCCTAATTTTTAAACCAAAAAAGTTGATAAAATATTACGTGTCTAATCAAAAAATAATAATAATTTTTTTACTAGGGTTTACGGTTTCTCTATTCACTATCAGTAAATATATACGACTGGAATACTTTTAAAACACACAACCAACTAATTAAGTATGCCAAGATAACTAATAAAATGTATTACGATAACATTGCGTTTTATATATATAATATGTTTTAGGATTAGTAGATGATTTTGTAAAAAAAGAAGAAGTGATTTTTGTATTTATTTCGTAGGATTTCCTTAAAGAAGAAGATATCAGTTACACGGAGAAGGCTTTTTGTTTGCATTTACACGGTAAACAAACAAAAAAATTGCATGTTTTAAGGTGTTTGGCAATTGGCACACAAAGAACACGTCCGACCTATCACAAAAGACCAAATCGATATGCTCGAGGATGGAAGAATCGTGTAGACTAAATGAAAACGGTTACGTTAAATTGGTAATGTCCGTTTCTATACATCCAAAATTGATATTTCATCCAAAATTGATATTTTTAATCCAAATTTGATATTATTTTAATCCAAATTTGATATTTATGTAGAAGACAATTTAGATGAATACATAGCTCTTTCTCCAAAACCAGTAAACACGAGGGAAGACATATGTAGCTCCATGCGCCTTGAAGCTGTGTGTCACTCATGCACAAACATAACTGAAAATGTTGTACTGCCACACTCCACATTAAGACAAACCTTAACCGCTTCAAATTTGTGTGTTATAGTCAAACAACTCAATTTCTTTCTGAATTTATACGGTTTCCTTAATATTTTACAATTCCAATCATAGTAGTACAATTGGTTTTTCTTTCATCAATAAATGTAAAATTTCATAGAAATAATACCACCAATAAGATTGATATTTTATTATTATAGCTGTCGCGTTTTTATTTGTTTACCAATATCCATTATTATGACCACTTGTAAACTTAACTTATTTTGGATATTTTTTTGTTCCAAGTTATCTTGGATATTATTTGGTCAATTGCAGCCCAAATTTTTCTGGATATTTTTTTGTTCTAAGTTATCTTGGATATTATTTGGTCAATTGCAGCTCAATTTTTTTCGTATGCAGATTTTTCGTGCTAGAGTGCTACGTTAACCGTGGAAGTTCCTTGGCCCAGTGGTCAAGAGTTTAAAGGCTTTTACATTAGGTCTGGGTTCGATTCCCAGAAAATACAGTTTACCCAGATTAATGGATGCAAGTTTGTAGAAGGTTCAGAATTACAGGTAAAACCAACCGTTGTGGTCTCATGTGTTGCAGGAGAGTTGTCCATCATAGGTGTGGTACATGTGAAGCCGTTCGTCGCAGACCCGAGTGTTGCTTGGGAGAGCTGAACCATGGAGGTGTTCATCCTAATCGTAGGTGCTGCAGGTAGTTGATTTCGTTTGATCGAAAGATTCTTAGTGTTAGGATTAGATCAAATATAAATCATGATTGTAATAGTCTCGATAAAAAAAAAAAGAGTGTTACGTTAACATGTTTGTTTTGTTCGTCATTTTTTATTTTCTCAACATTCTTACATATTCTTTATTACATAAACCAATTAGCAATTTCTTATACTGCTCAGCATCAAAAGGATGAAACGTTCGGTTCTTTACCACCAAGAAGCTGTTTTTTTTCTTCCATACTTCAGTTTTAATAACCAAGAAAAGGCCAATTTATCTTTAAAATTACTTATCTGTTTTATCACCAATAACCTAATATCATTCGGGGTTGTTAGCTAAAGTTGTGATGGGTCTCATAAAGCCCAATAGATTTTCCTGATAATCTGTGACCGTTTCATTAAAACAATGATGCAAACGTTAGTGATATAAGAAAACAACAAAAAAAATTGTGAAAACAGTCGGTTCTTTGATGAACTTTGTAATTTCTCTAGATATTTTCTTACGAAGTTTTCTTATAGCATCTATAACATCTATAACTGCTTCCGGGTTAGGACAGCCCGGTAAATAGACATCCACAGGAATTCGTTTATCAACTCCCCGAACAATACTATAAGAATCGGTACTGAACATCTCTCCTGTAATTGTACATGCTTCCACATATATTGGTTCGGAATCAAATTGACTTAATAAATAAGAAAAATGTGGTTCAACGGAAGATTCTTGTGTTGTTGTAGTCGGTAGATCTTAGTCTTTTGACTCAATGATAAATCTTAATTTTTTTCATAAAATTTACCGCAAACATTTATAAGTTTATGACATATTTTTCTCAATGAGATGTACATCTAATTTTAATAATATTCAATCCAGCTCAACTCTAACATTTTTCTTACCGGTTAGACCCTATTTTTTTTTCTTAAACCTGTTTAGTATACCATTATAAGACCAACTGATTTTGAAGTAACCAAAGTTTGATAACTTACAAAAGGTAATAAACAAAACCAAGGTTGCCGACAAAAACAAAAACAAAAAAAAACAAAACCAAGGTTTTGATTGACCCACAAATAAAGACAAATATTTTAACAAAATAAAGTAAAAACACACACACACATACATTGACGTCACTATTTCCCTACTCTTAAGTTTTCCTCTCACACCTATAAATAACATTCTTTTCTTCTCCACTTAGACGACCACTAAATAAATAAGTCTCTTGACCTTTAAAAGGATCTTTCATTCTCACTACTATATCTACACATATAGTTAAATGGCAATGGAATGCATCGCAACTCTCCCTCAAAGGTTCACTGAAAACAAAACCAAAGAAGATCCTTCAATCTTCGATGCAAAGCTCCTGAGTCAGCAATCAAACCAAATACCTCAACAGTTCGTATGGCCCGACCACGAGAAACCTTCCACGGATGTTCAACCTCTCCAAGCCCCTCTCATAGACCTCGCCGGGTTCCTCTCCGGTGACTCGTTCTTGGTCTCGGAGGCTACTAGACTCGTCTCTGAGGCTTCAAAGAAACATGGTTTCTTCCTAGTTACTAACCATGGCGTCGATGAGAAGCTCTTGTCTCGTGCCTATATGTTTATGGACTCTTTCTTTAAAGCTCCGGCTTGTGAGAAACAGAAGGCTCAGAGGACGTGGGGCGAGTGCTCTGGCTACGCTAGTAGCTTTGTCGGGAGATTCTCATCTAATCTTCCGTGGAAGGAAACACTGTCGCTCAAGTTCTCTCCCGAGGAGAAGTGTCAATCCCAAACCGTCAAAGACTTTGTTTCTAAGAAAATGGGAGATGAATACGAAGATTTCGGGTAAGCAAATTCACATGTATCACTACAAGAAAACTGTCGGATAGTTACGGTTTAGTTACGTATTTTTAGTAGCTATTTTTTTCAACTACTGAAAACTATTTTTCAAGCTACGGATTTTAAAACTTTCTTTTGAATATCCAAGAAGAAACATTAAATCTATGAAATCGTTGTGTTATAATATATCCAAGAATATAATATCCGGCTTTCTTTAAGCCACAAGAATTTTTTTTGGTACTATCCAGTTACCCCAAAAAAAAGAGACTTATAATTAGTTGATCTTATGCATGCAGTCAGGTTTATCAAGAATACTCGGAGGCCATGAATATTCTTTCACTAAAGATCATGGAGCTTCTTGGAATGAGTCTTGGGATCGAGAGGAAACATTTTAGAGAGTTTTTCGAAGACAACGAGTCCATACTACGGTTGAATTACTACCCACAGTGTAACCAACCGGAGCTTGCATTAGGGACAGGACCTCACTGCGACCCAACATCTTTAACCATACTTTATCAAGACCAAGTCGATGGTCTTCAAGTTTTTGTGGACAACAAATGGCAATCCATTCCTCCTAACCCTGAAGCATTCGTGGTCAACATAGGCGACACTTTCATGGTACATATTATGACGACCATCAATGCATGCATTAGTAGATCAAATAACAATAAAAAAAATTTAACATTTTTTGGTTGGTGTCATATATAATTAGGCTCTAACGAATGGAATATACAAGAGTTGTTTGCATCGGGCGGTGGTGAACAGCGAGAGAGAAAGGAAAACATTTGCATTCTTCCTATGTCCGAAAGGAGACAAGATGGTGAAGCCACCAGAAGAACTAGAAGGAGTGGTGAGAGAGTATCCTGATTTTACATGGTCTATGTTTCTAGAGTTCACACAAAAGCATTATAGAGCAGACATGAACACTCTTGAAGAGTTCTCAAATTGGCTTAAGAACAGAAGAAGTTTCTAAAATGAGGAGACAAAGATGTGGCCCCGACGTATACTTGTAGTTATGTAGAGAGCTTTCATATGGCTTTTCTCAAGACAAGAGAGATAAGATGTTCAAGACTAGTTAACGAATTTTGGGTTTTTTGTTTTCTTTTGTTTTTATTTATTTTCTTGCTTTATGGTGTTTAGTGTAAGATAAAATTAGCAAATAAATATATTCTCTGCTCTCTCTCTCTCCTCTTTTCTCTCGCTTCTCTCTAGGACATCGTTTGCGAGCATCGTTCCGGTCGTCGGTCGGTTTCACCGCCGATGACCGGGTTAGTTTTCGTTGTGTTTTTCGCTTTTCCCTCTGTTTTGTGTTCTATAGGTAGAGGGATATAATAAATCCGGGTGCTTTGTTCGGTGTTTTTTTCCGATCTCTGTCGGATAAGTTTCCCGGTCGGCTATCGTAGTTTCTCAACGATCCTTTTCTGTGGGAGGTTTTGGATATGTCGGATTCGGCAACTCTTCTCTCATTCGCTCTTCTGTCTAGCACGGGAACAAGTTCTGGAGCCAGTATTTCCGCCGCATGTTGACGCAGCTTGTTTGGTGGAATCGGAATGCTCGGAACACATCTTCACGGTCAATATATTGGGCCTCTTCGCGGTGATAGCTCCCATAGGCTGCGGTGGTGCGATGGCTGAAGATTCCATCTCTATCCTGCATCAATCCGGCGATTTATCCTCAGATCTGGATTGGCAGGGTGCCGATTTCATTACATGGTTATGCTCCGGCTCCGGCGATTTGCGTCTTTTCTGGCACCGACAGTTGCATGACGGTTCTCTTGTGGACTGGACGCGTGTCCCTTCGTCAGCCCACATGGCTCTTCCACAAATTTCTTCGAGTTGATGGGTTCGTATTGGGCCACTTTTACCGTTTGTTTTAATTCTATGTAATGTTTTTCAGTCCTGTATATTTAGCCTTTTGGGCTTGCTCAATACAATCCTTTGCCGATTAAAAAAAAAATTATGGTTTCTGGTACGTTCTTTATGGTTTCTGGACTGAATTATGGTTTCTGGTACGTTCTTAATGTTTTTATATATTCATTAGTGATAATAATACTTTATTAAATAAGAAACAGTATGATTATAAAATATAGCTTAAATTCAAATATATATGCCACACCGATGCTGAACCGAGGTGGACTCTTGAGGATCAAAGATGATTCAACCATTAGAATACTAAGTTGTTGACCAGTTCTATATTTTTAGTTGTGTGTCTAGAAATAATAATATCGATGTCTACAGTTATATATAATAAAATCGCTAATTGGATATGTATTAGTAGAAATTTTATATAATTATTCTTTCATCGTCTAAGTCGTACATGCATACATTACTAAGATTGAATATGAATTAAGGGAAACAACAAGGTTAATACAAAGCTAAAAACAGTATTAATACAAATCATTAGGTTAGATGCTGAGTCGTTGATTGTATATATGTATATATGTTTTATATAACAGAAAACTTAACCCGAGTTACCAACATATAAACTTTGACAACAACATTAATGTGTCTGCAATATGTAAGCTACATCAAAGGGTTCTAGCCAAGTAATATATTTTCACATAAAATGATTATAGAGAAATAAATCCGAAGTGTCAATATTAAGGTTGCAACAAGACCAAGTGGATATCAGGCACAAATGGACCACTAAACATGTTGAATTAAAAATGTCCCCAACTACTGAATATTAAAAGGCATATTTTAATTTGTTCCACATGGCATTAGTACCATCTATCTCAAACTTGATTTTATTAGCTGTTCTTAAATTCTGCATGACTTTGGAAAAAAAAAATAGCACATGGCATTAGCTCTGTCTTTTAATTTCTCAAAACATACTAATTCCTCGTTTCGTTTTAAATTACTGTATAAGTTGTAATGCACAATTTTATACACTAAATTATCAAGTTTGAATAGATCAAAGGAGCCAATTTTGGGGGGGGGGGGGGGGGAATACTAGCAAATCATATATATATAATATATATATATATATATATATATATATATATTACTTGAGATTAACATATAGTATACATAATTTTGAATACAGTCTCGTATTTTTATTTCTTTTAAACCTTAAAAAGTATATATATAATACAAGAGCTTTTGATCTATAATCTTTAGATTAGCAAAGTATAAAATAACATTAAATTATATTTAAAACACATGTTATTTATATTTTTTGTTTTAACTTATTATAATTAAAATTAGTATTGAAAATAGTAAAATTTAGAAAGCTAGCTATGATACTAATTGAATAGAAATTCATAAAATATAAAATTGGAAATTACAATCTAATCATTTTTGAACCAAAATGTAATCATATTTTCAACCAACAAGTGGTATTTATGATTAATCCTATAAATACAACTTGTTGCATAATCATACTTGCGAACGATTTTTAATATATTAGACAAACATTGAATCAAAGACTAAAAACGAAAAAACAATAGATCCAAAACCTGGTCCTACCTTTGAAATTCCAAAAAAAAAAATGGATTCGTATGATTTCATATGAATAGTGATTGCTGATTTCCACTATCCATTTTTTACTCCACACAGTGAGATAATTGATTGGAAAAAAACACATAACTCGATTCGACCGCAAGAAAAAATAAAAAGAAAACTAATCGATACCACTGTGTGTGCATCTAATTAACTCTATCTGGAGATTTGGATGGTTGTACTTGTGCCATGTAAGTAGAAGACAATGTACAATTGCGTTTGTCGTCTTCTTTTATTTTCTTCGAAATAGAATCTAATATGATAAGATATATATATACGTAAAGATGAGATAGGTCTACAATTGTCCGATGTTCAGAACAAACAAAAAGTTTACAATTGTCCTTTTATAATTTATATAACTCAAATGAAGTAATAATTGTAATTTTCTTGCCTAGAAATATATATATCTTTGACAACCAAAAAAAAAAAGAAATTTATTTATTACAAGGAATCCAAAATATGGGTTTAAGTTGCAAATATATTAGCTTATAATCCTGTATTTTTATTTTTATTTTAAGTTGCAAACATATTAGCTTATAATCCTGTATTTTTTTGGGGTGTAAAGTATAATAATCCTGTTTTTTTTTTGACAAAATTCTTCATATATTACATTTTTGTTTGTTTTTTGTTTTTTGGACCAATCTTACATAAAATTTAATAAGGGTTCGATTTGAAGCCCAAACCTCTACAAAACACAGTAGCCTAGATTCTAAGGCCGAAGTCCACTAAGGTCCAAAAAAAAAACCCTAGAACTCATCCTAGACGAAACCCTAAATCTGCCGCAGCAGCCGCCGAAACGCAGATACCATCGGAGTTGAGGGAGACGCCGCACTGACCGCCGAGAAACAAGACCAACTCAAAACACTGGAGCCGCCGCCGCCGAAGCGCAAACACGGATCCATCCAACGCCACGCAGGAAAAGAAGAGAAGAGACGGAAAGCAATCACCAGAGACAATGGAAACCGGAGAACCACCGCAAAACTTACCTTTAGCGACAGGGCGCGACCGGAAAAAGCAAGCAGGCGACATGAGAGAAGTGAACGAAGCTAGCGACTAGAGGCAAAAGCACTGGTGGAGGGGAAATGGTTATTTGGCACAAGTACACTGCTAGGAAAACTAGTTACCGAGAAGAGTCGCCGTCCCCTAGCAACAACAACCCGGCGGAGAGACATCCGAGGTGACTCACGCCAAAGACCCACTCGCCAGAATCCCACCTCTAAAACCGTTAGATCCACCCAACGCCACACCAAATCGGAAGAGAACGACACCGAGAAGCCTGAAGGAGGGACCGCCGAGCATTGAGAGCATCGCCGACACCAGATCTCGTCCTCAAAGAGCTAGGACACCGACAGAAGCTCGCACCGCCGCAGAAGTCACCACATCGCCGAGGAAGGTAAGCCACCGTGAAGAAGTAGGGAATGAGATTCTCACTGTAGTTGAAGTGCGGCCATGCAAAAGGTGGATTAAAACCCTCTCTCAGCGCCAAAAGAGGGAGGCGATGAAGAGGCAAATCGCAAAAAAATTGAAAAACCTAGAAAATGAGAAAAGAAAAGAGAAGGCAAAGAAAAATCTCTCTCTATAATCGTGTATTTTGCTAGGTTGATAATATTACTTGTAATTTTCGTATACTTTTACGCAACTATTTGTTTATATTACTATTAATCTGATTTCTATATTTTTAAGGATACCAAAACCAAATTATTTGACCAACCAAAAAAAGTGTAAGAATTTTTTTTCCGGTTAAAACAATGTTAAAATAGACTAAGAACCAAATTCTGTCCGGACGAGGTAGTCCAAGTGGAATGACAGGCTTGTGGTAACTACCACAATCCGGGTTTGATTCCCCCCATGCAGAAATTAACATGGCTCCTTTGGACATCTAATGCGGGCACTGGACCAAAGGTCCATGGAAAATCTTCCCTGGTGAAATTGGTCTGCGGTCTGACTGGATCCAGAAGATTAGTCTGGATTGTTTGGTTTGGGATCTATCCTTGGATTATTAAAAAAAAAAAGGAACCAAATTCTAATAAATAAAAACAATTGATTAGAAACGACAAAACCGCATTTATTAACGTGAAATTTGTTTTTATTACACATAAATAAATGGAAAATAGAACCATCTATAGAAAAGGCCCAATGGGCCATCCCCTACTCCTCATAAGGTAAATCAGGCTCTCTTCACGTGCTTCACGTGCAACTGTTTTGTCACTTTTCTGCCGTCTCAATTACACGCTTCACGACACTGATCTCTATCCAGTCCAGCTATACGACACCGTATTAAGTCGTTCTCATTTAGTGTTTTCCCATTTCTCCTCTGTTTTCTTCTTTTGGGATAGATTATACAATTTATGATAACGATACAGATCCAAATAAAATTAAAATGGTCCAGCAAGTAGAGTAACATGCACCAATAAAATAACTTGTTGCTCTCTCACTATCATAGTGTTAGATTTTTGGTATCTTCCACTTTTAGGTATCGTTTCAATCAGCTCTCTCGGTCCTACCTACTAATATGGAAGGGTAAGCATAAATATTTGGGCCTTAATTAGTCCTTTTTAATTATGACTATTTTGGTTTATTAAACTTAAGGCTGTTTTTACCATTGTTTTTAAATCCGACCCAAACATCAAACCGGACTGTCTTCTGGGTCATCGAATCATTGGATCAACCGTGGATCGACCGCGGGTCATAAATAAATTAGATTTATATATAACTATATATAAATATATATTCCTAAAACTATTTAATTTTTTAAAAAAAAATTATAAAAATATATACACAATTTGCATTATTCAAACTATTACTTAAATTGTTAACGAAGTATGAGTTTAGACATTTGAAATAAAATCAACAGTTTAAGTAAAACACTATTCAACGATTCAATAAAATAATATGAAAGTTTGTGAAGCTGAAATATGAGACGTCTCTGAAAGATGAGACGTCTCGTCAGAAAAATTTCTAATAATGTTTTAATTACTAAAATCATATATTTATTATAATCAAACATTCTCTTTAATTTTAAAAAAAATCGATAATGTTCGTTATCCGGGTGAATCGGTTTGACCGATTTACCGGATCGCAAATAAACAACGGATTTTTTCGGGGTTTAAGCTCAGCGGTTTTTACATGTAATCCAACCCGAAATGTCTGTCGAGTCACCGGATTTACCAGTCCAACCGCGGATCCTCATCAAATTTCAAAACATTGGTTTTTACTAATTTCTAAAGATAAATATAATCTATGGATATACATTTTTCGGATATTTAAATGGATTAAAACCAAAAACTCATATATAGATGTTCAATAAAATATTTTTAGTTTCGTATAACATATAAATTAAAACGTATTAGCATCCTAAATTTGTTTGCTTCCCAATTGACCAAAAAGTATTAGACTATTTGTGGTTGTTTTCTCTCATAATTAGTATTTTATCATATCAATACTATACAAAATGGATTCATTGTTAAGATTATTTTTTAGACCGAATATATATGTTTTTGCTCTTCATATGCTAAAGTTATTAACAATAGAGTAGTAGACTATACTTATAACATATTTGTAGATTTTACTTGCTATATTTCGAAAATGTAACAGATCTAACCGTTCGAACCGTAGCTAGAGATAAGAAGAATTGTCGTCGAATTTTTTTTTTCTGAGAAAAACAAATATCTCTTTGTATATCACATGTTAATGATACATGTCAGAATGTATAATAACATCATATCCTTTGAGATTTTTTGCATTAAAAACTGTCGTTTGTACGTTTCCAAAGAAGATAGTACAAAAACAGGAAACTTATAAAGCTACATTCCAAAACACATTTTCCCGTAAATTTCTATATACATAGCATACATTGTTGTACGTTGATGCACAGACAATTCGTAGTTTTTTTGGTTATAAACAGAAAACACTTTAATTAACTAGTTATTTTAATAAAAAGTTTGCTATAAACCGTGATACTTATATATATGATTTATTCCAAAAATGTTATTTAATTATATGTATAATCGTACTAATCAACACATAATGGAAAATGCACTAATCTTTAATCAAATCATGTAAAACTCAACCATTTGGTAAAAGTAACAAATCATGTAAAACTCTCACTTGACTAGACATTAAATATTCATAGTCTATAAATGGTGACATTATCAGGATCATTATAAATCAAAACCTAAATTAATTTTCAAAGTTCATAGTAATTCAAGTTTTTTTTACGATTGAAAATATACGAAGGGCTAAATAAAAATTGTTAGATAATTTCACACTTTAAAATAATTGATCATTGACCTAAACCAACAAAACAAATCTTCTAACAAATAGAAACCATTAGCCCACAACATCTTGGTTAAATTCTGAAAGGATTCCTTCAGAAAAAATAATATTGCGTTTAATTTATTTCACAAAACATATGGTCATTTATTACACTTACTCTGTACGTATAATCATATGTATAGACTGAACTTATATACACATAAGTATTTTGTGGTCATATAGGATCAACAACAAAATCGTTCTATTGCAATAAAATGTGGTCACGCAGTGCAGTCACAATCAAATGTTTTCAATCTAGTGAGTTTGGCGTTAATCGTTTTATATATCACTGTACATGTTACAATTTTACACGACACTAAAAACCTCTCAAAATTAATATAACTGAAGTAGCCTAGATATTTAATTTGGTTAATCACCATTCAACAACATAGGTATCCTTGCATCTAAACGTATATGACGTTATGAGTCCTACTAGCTAATATATGGCATAACATAAATATCAAATATGTCGTCTTGATTCAAATGTAACAGTTTTATATTTTTTCCCCATTAAAAAACATGTATACATACAGATTCCAACTACCAGTACTATCTTAAGAATAATGAAAATTTTATTTCTTCTAGTTGATTACTACTTAAATACTGATACATAATACATGTTCATATTTATGCATGCCTTTCTCCCTTTATTATTCATTTGTCATTTTTCCTTTCTTTTCTAATACTTTATAAATTTTGAAAATTAAACTCATCATTTTCTAAAAATCTAGAATCAGATTCACTAATAGAAATTATTCATATAACTACAGATTGGCCATCCGTACCTAACCATGAAATAGCCATGAAAAATGTTCATATAGCCACAAAAAAGATTAGCCATGATGCTATAGTCACGGAAAAGCCACGACGTATTTTCTCGTAGCTATAACATCGTGGCTAGTTTTTTCCGTGGCTATATGAATTTTTACGTCACTATATCAATTTTTTCATGGTTTTTTCGTAGCTTTTTCGTGGCTTTTTCGTGGTTTTTGAATAAGCCACAAAAAATATGTCACTGATTCGTAGCTATACCAATAATTTTTACTAATGATTTTAGATATTTCGATTTAAAAATATTTGTTTATATTAAAAAAAAGTGAGGGTATGACATGAAAAATACTCCTTCTGTTTTACAAAGAGTGTTATTCTAGAATTTGATTTTTGTTTTATAAAGAGTGTTGTTTTACATTTACGATGCAAAAATTTGAATAAAATTCTAATTTTAACTTCATCTTTTTAGTGTATTAATTAGAAAGAGAAAATGATATAGTGCATTAATAAAGGATAAAATAAAATTTATAATAGTTTTTTTAATATGTGTAAAAAATTGTAAAATAACATTTTTGTGAAACAGAAAGGTAGTATATTTTTATACTACCACGACACTATTACATCTTTGATAAAATAGGATTCATTTGTCATCTTTGTGGGTTATTTATAAATAATGTTTATATCTATTTATCGCGAGACCCAATCTTTAATAATAATTAATATTTTTTCTTTCTGAAATGACTGTTGAGAATATTGTATTTTTCCTTAATTTAACTTTATGCTTACGTAAGAGATGACATTTCATATTGTTTAATAGCTCGGGTCGTTTTGTCTTTCTCCCTCGCCTTTGTCTTCAACGAAAACCTAAAATGTAATGGCCAGAGATTACGTCGAGGAAAGGGTTCTTACATATATTTATTTATCAATAATTTCTTGAATCTCGATCCATTGGATTTTATAGATACGTGCGATTTGGATTGCTATGATTTTTAATATAGTATATCTTATTATAATTTGTGGGGGTAATGTTGGTATCCTCCTATTGGAGGAAGGATGAAATATGTGAATATATTATTTATATATTGTATCATGTGGTTTATTGGCTGAGTGTGACAGTGAGTGTCGGCAGAAAAAAAGGAAAAACAAAAGAAGAAGAGAGAGAGAGCAAAGAAAAGAAGAAGAGAAGAAGAAAGGGGAGAAAAATCAAGCTCGCCCGTTTTGGTCAAAGCCACGATCGGACATCCAAACGTGTTCTGATCTTTCTGAAACTTTGGGGAAAGCTTCATGACTCAGTGATCTTCAGATTCAACGGTGGGTTTTGTGTTTCAACGGTTGGTTTGTTGTGAATCAGAGTTTTAGTGAAGCGGTTCTGTTTTGAAGCGAGCTGAGACCAGTGTTCAGTGTTTGGGGAATCCAACGGTGAGATCTTCTCTTCTTGAGCTGAAATTTTGCAGAGGTATTCTTGACTCGTTTATCTAGGATTTGTACGGTGGAGATTGGATTTAGTGACCGGAATCCTAGTGAACGTAGAGTCGTTTGAGGCTGCATATTTCTGAGCTTTGTATAGCTCTCTTGTTGACTCTTTGTTGTGTTGGAGATTGCTCTTGTTGAGCCTTACTCTCTGGTGTTGTTCTTTGGAACAGAGAGGACGTGGTTGTACTCAAAGCTATTTGATATAGTGGATTTTTGAGCGGACTACGGTCCCGTGGTTTTTACTTCTCACATCGAGGAGGTTTTCCACGTAAAAATTGTTGTCTCGTTTCATTTCGTTTTTGATATTGTTTCTGCCATCATCATTTATATTTTTCTCACAGACTCACACAAGTGCGGGAAACTCATATTCCGCTGCGCCGTTGTCGCGTTCCGTGTTTCCCCAACAGAGTGGTATCAGAGCTTGAGGTTGTGAGCTTTGGATTTCGGTAACTTTGGTTATTGGTTTTGCTTGTGTAAGTGATGGAAAATATGAGCAGGATGATCAGTTTGAATGGTGCTAATTATCACACATGGAAAGGCAAGATGGAAGATTTGCTTTTCGTGAAAGAATTCCACGTACCGGTTTTTCAGGAGAAGAAACCTGATGAGAAAACGGATGATGAGTGGAAGTTGCTGCATCGACAAGTCTGTGGTCAGATAAGGCAGTGGATAGATGATAATGTTCTGCATCATGTTGAAACAGAGACTAATGCTCGTTCTTTGTGGTTGAAGCTGGAGCAGTTGTATGCTCGGAAGACCGGGAATAATAAGATGTTCATGATCAAGAAGTTGATTGAGTTGAGGTATCAGGATGGTACTCCGATGACGGATCACTTGAATGCGTTTCAAGGACTAATCAACAAGCTTTCTGACATGGGTATTCATTTTGAAGATGAGATTCACGGTTTGTGGCTTCTTGGTACATTACCGGATTCTTGGGAAGTGTTCACGATGTCTCTTTGTAACTCCGCAGCGAATGGCGCTATTTCGATGGACTTAGTGAAGAACAGTGTTTTGAATGAGGAAACGAGAAGGCAGTCGAATCCTAGTTCCTCACGTTCAGATGTTATGGTTACTGAGTCAAGGGGGAGGAGTTCACATCGTGAGTCCAAGAAGGAGAAGAACAGGAGCAGAAGCAAATCTAATAGATTTGCGAATTTGGAGTGCCACTACTGTCATAAGAAAGGGCACTTGAAGAAAGATTGCTGGAAGTTGAAAAAGGACAGCAAGCAAGGAAATCGTCAAGGAGATGGTGAAGATCGGGTGACTGTCACCGAGGATCAGTTTCTTATTCTTGACGAGGGTGATGCCATTAATGTTGCATGCCAGGACACCAGTTGGGTTGTTGATAGTGGAGCTACTACTCATGCTACATCGCAGCGGGATTTGTTCACTACCTATACTCCAGGTAGTTATGGTTCAGTTAAGATGGGTAATGATGGTTTGGCTCAGGTTGTTGGCATTGGTGATATTTGCTTGGAGACGAGTCTTGGTACAAGACTTCTGCTTAAGGGAGTTAAGCATGTCCCAGATGTTCGGTTGAATCTGATTTCTACAGGAAAACTTGATGATGAAGGTTTCTACAGTTTATTCGGTGGTGGTAAATGGAAGCTCTCACGTGGTTCCATGGTTATGGCTCGAGGTAATAAGTCTTCATCTTTCTATTGGATGCAGGCTAAGGTCTCCAAAGACATTGTTAATGCAGTGGAGAATGATGATGCCATGAAGTTATGGCATAAGAGACTCGGTCATATTAGTGAGAAGGGATTGTCTGTGTTGTCAAAGAAGGAGGCTATTCCAGGGATCTCCGGTATGCACTTACAGAAGTGTGAGCATTGTTTTGCTGGGAAACAACACAGAGTATCGTTCAAGTCTTCTGCACCTTCGAGGAAACCCGAGATACTTGACTTGGTGCATTCAGATGTGTGTGGTCCAATGAAGACAAAATCTCTTGGTGGTGCATCATATTTTGTCACATTCATTGATGATCATTCGAGGAAGTTGTGGGTTTTCACTATGAAGACGAAGGATCAGGTTTTGGGATATTTCAAGCATTTTGTGGCATTGGTTGAGAGACAGACGGGAAAGAAATTGAAGTGTATCCGTAGTGATAATGGTGGTGAGTATTCTGGACCATTTGATGCTTATTGCAGGGAACATGGTATTAGGCATCAGTTCACGCCGCCTAAGACTCCACAGTTGAATGGGTTGGCAGAGAGGATGAACAGAACGATTGTCGAGAGGATGAGATGTTTGATTTCGCAGTCAGGCTTACCGATGACTTTCTGGGGTGAAGCTTTGAGTTCAGTTGTTCATGTGTTGAACTTGTCACCAAGTGCTCCATTGGATGGTGACATTCCAGAGAGAGTTTGGACCGGCAAGAATGTTTCTTACGGTCATTTAAGGGTCTTTGGGTGCAAGGCTTTCGTGCACATTCCTAAAGACGAAAGGTCGAAGCTTGAGATGAAGTCTCGACAATGTGTGTTCATTGGTTATGGTCAGGATGAGTTTGGATACAGGTTTTATGATCCCGTTGAGAAGAAGCTCATAAGGAGCAGAGATGTTGTGTTCATGGAAGATCAAACGATTAAGGACATTGACAAGTCCGAAAAACCAGCTCAGAGAAATGAAGGTTTGATTGATTCAGCGGTTTTTCCTTCTACATCAGTCCACGGTCAGAATGAGGGTGAGGTTCATGTTGATACACCTGGTGCAGATGATGCTCCCGCACATGATGATGACGGTACTGGTGATCATGGTGACGATCATGGTGAGACACCAACTACCGAGAACCTACCTGCTGTTAGAAGATCCGAGAGAGGTCCAACACCGTCGACAAGGTATAAACCTAGTGAGTATGTGTTACTTACTGATGGGGGAGAACCAGAAAGCTTTGGTGAAGCTTTGGAGGATGAACACAAAGAGAAATGGTTAGAAGCCATGGGAGAAGAGATGGGTTCTTTTGATGAGAACGACACATATGAGTTGGTGAAATTGCCTAAGGGTAAAAAGGCGTTGCTTAATAAGTGGGTGTATAGGATTAAGCATGAAGATACCAGTTTGCTACCTCGATACAAGGCTAGATTGGTTGTGAAAGGATTCAGCCAAAAGAAGGGGATTGATTATGATGAAATCTTTTCTCCTGTTGTGAAGATGTCATCCATTCGGGTTGTACTTGGATTGGCAGCGAGTCTTGATCTAGAGGTTGAGCAGATGGATGTAAAGACGGCTTTCCTTCATGGTGATTTGGAGGAGGAGATTTACATGGTACAACCAGAAGGCTTTGTGAAAAAGGACAAAGAGGAGTTAGTTTGTCGCTTGAAGAAAAGCCTTTACGGATTGAAGCAAGCACCAAGGCAGTGGTACATGAAGTTTAAGTCGGTTATGGGGGAGCATGGTTATAAGGAGACTACTTCAGATCATTGTGTATTTGTACAGGTGTTTGGTGATGATGATTTTATCATCTTGTTGCTGTATGTTGACGACATGTTGATTGTGGGCAGGAACTTGAGCAGAATTCAAGAGTTGAAGAAGCAGCTTAGCAAGTCCTTTGCCATGAAAGATTTGGGTCCAGCGAAGCAGATTCTTGGTATAAGAATTGTTCGAGATAGAGGTGAGAAGCTGATTCACTTATCTCAGGAGAAGTACATTGAGAAGGTACTTCAAAGGTTTCACATGGACAAGTCTAAAGTTGTAAGCACTCCTCTTGCTACACACTTTAGATTAACCGGTCAACAGAGTCCGAAAACAAATGCAGAGAAGGAAGATATGGCGAGGGTTCCATATGCTTCTGCAGTTGGTAGCTTGATGTATGCTATGGTTTGTACACGACCAGATATAGCTCATGCAGTTGGAACAGTTAGTCGTTTTCTTTCAAAACCAGGAAGGGAACATTGGAATGCTGTGAAGTGGATTTTGAGATATCTTCGAGGGACTTCTAGTTTGAAGCTTACCTTTGGAGGTGATAAGCCATTGCTTGTGTGTTACACAGATGCTGATATGGCTGGGGATGTTGATTCCAGTAAGTCTACTTCGGGTTACTTGGTAACATTTGCAGGAGGAGCTGTGGCATGGCAGTCAAGGTTACAAAAGTGTGTTGCACTTTCTACCACTGAAGCTGAGTTTATAGCCGCAACGGAAGCTTGTAAGGAGTTGTTGTGGATGAAGAATTTTCATGATGAGATCGGTTTCAAGCAGGAGAAGTATGAGCTGCTTTGTGATAGTCAAAGCGCTATTTGTCTCGGGAAGAACTCGACATTTCATTCGCGTTCGAAACACATCAACAAGAGGTATCATTGGATACGTGATGTGGTTGCTTCTAAGGAAGTGGAACTTGTGAAAGTTCATACGGATGATAATGGAGCTGATATGATGACGAAGTCATTGCCGAGATGGAAGCTTGAGGTTTGCCGCGAGATAGCCGGTATGGTTGTTTCCTCCAACTAGTCGGAGGGGGAGTTTGTTGGTATCCTCCTATTGGAGGAAGGATGAAATATGTGAATATATTATTTATATATTGTATCATGTGGTTTATTGGCTGAGTGTGACAGTGAGTGTCGGCAGAAAAAAAGGAAAAACAAAAGAAGAAGAGAGAGAGAGCAAAGAAAAGAAGAAGAGAAGAAGAAAGGGGAGAAAAATCAAGCTCGCCCGTTTTGGTCAAAGCCACGATCGGACATCCAAACGTGTTCTGATCTTTCTGAAACTTTGGGGAAAGCTTCATGACTCAGTGATCTTCAGATTCAACGGTGGGTTTTGTGTTTCAACGGTTGGTTTGTTGTGAATCAGAGTTTTAGTGAAGCGGTTCTGTTTTGAAGCGAGCTGAGACCAGTGTTCAGTGTTTGGGGAATCCAACGGTGAGATCTTCTCTTCTTGAGCTGAAATTTTGCAGAGGTATTCTTGACTCGTTTATCTAGGATTTGTACGGTGGAGATTGGATTTAGTGACCGGAATCCTAGTGAACGTAGAGTCGTTTGAGGCTGCATATTTCTGAGCTTTGTATAGCTCTCTTGTTGACTCTTTGTTGTGTTGGAGATTGCTCTTGTTGAGCCTTACTCTCTGGTGTTGTTCTTTGGAACAGAGAGGACGTGGTTGTACTCAAAGCTATTTGATATAGTGGATTTTTGAGCGGACTACGGTCCCGTGGTTTTTACTTCTCACATCGAGGAGGTTTTCCACGTAAAAATTGTTGTCTCGTTTCATTTCGTTTTTGATATTGTTTCTGCCATCATCATTTATATTTTTCTCACAGACTCACACAAGTGCGGGAAACTCATATTCCGCTGCGCCGTTGTCGCGTTCCGTGTTTCCCCAACAGGTAATTCATCTGCTATTTAGTTTGGATCGTTGTAGCTAAACAACTCATCTAGTTTTTATTTGTTTTGTCTTTTCATATGAAGTCTTGCATTCGAGGTTCTTGATACTTGGGCTTTTGTATAAGTGGTTGAATTAGGCTTATAAGCTTTCTAAATTGGGTTTAATTTTGGAAAAAGTTGGAAATTTCAAACTCCATGGGTCTTCTTTTAGTGTTTTTCTTTATGGGCCTCCATTGCATAACAGGGGTGAGTCTGTTGATTGGAACTGACTCAAAGGCTCCAACGATCTGCCTTAAGAGTTCCAGTGAGTTTATTGATTGGAACTCAATCGACTCCAAAGATGTGCCTTTAGAGTTCCAGTGAGTTTGTCGCTTGATCATTGTTACCCAATCAGATGAAGAATAACAAAACAAAAAAATGGTTCGATACTTGACATTTAATCTAGCATATATTGACAGTGACAGATTAGACTTTCTCTCTCTACTTTTCTCTCATCCCTCTCTAGAATTTTTACCGACTCATCTTCCTCGGTTTCCGATCACCGGTGGTGGCTTCCGCCTCGTCGGTGGTTCAGATTACTTTTGTGGTGTCTCGGCTGCGATTTCTACCGCCAATAAAACTTCGGTCTCAGTTTTCCCTTTTCTTCATCGGAGGCCGACTCTCGCTTCCGGTTTTTCTTGTCGGACTCGTTTTGTTTTGTTAGGTGTTTCTCCGGACAGCTTTCTTGTCCGTTTTAATCTTCAATCTATTTTTTCAGTGGTTCATCCTTCTCGGAAAACTGTCCTATCATCTCCCTTGATTTTCCGATCGATTGGAATATGTTCTGATGTCGATGTCTCCTAGCCATGTGTCACAGCGTGGTTTTGAAGGAGCCAAAGTAGAATCGGAACACTTTTCAGGCCAATACTTGGGCTTCGGTGGTATCAATGAATTCTTAATGCAACCGGCGAATCTTTGGTGGTGTGCAACTCTTTTTCTTTGTCTGGAGTTTTTCCGACCCATCGATTGCTGGATCTAGATCGGCATGGTACTATGGTGAGTTTCAGGATCATTTGGCGACGTCGGTGGCCGTGATTTCACCGGCACCGCCATGCATGACGGAGCCTTCCTATGTGTGACGCGTGTCCATTCGTGCACATACGTGGCAGTCGCGCTTTATTCGAGTTGAATGGAGCGATTGGGCCACGAAATCCGTTTTCGTTTTTAAAACCATGTATTTGCCCTATTGTTCTGTAATGTAAACTCTGGCCTTTTTGGCCCATGAATAAAATCATACACGACAAAAAAAAAAAAAAAATCTAGCATATATTAGGAGTCAAATAAAAAAAATGAAAGCAGAGTAAACGCAACACGAGTCGGCTACGTACCGCCACTTCCACGTACTCCACCTACTACCGGCAGATGACATCCATGCATTCTAGTTCTCAACAACGCTTGGATATCTTAGACCACGTCCAATGGGGTTCTTAAAGGTTTTTTAGCGTAGTTTTCTAGGCAAACTTAAGAAACTTCCCAAAGTTTCTTAGCTAAGAGACTTTAAGAATTCGGGTTTTCACTGTTCACGTGACGTGTCGAACCGAGATGGGTCAATTTTTTTTTTTTTTTTAATTTCGAAAAAAATAATAATATTAAATTCCTTAAGAACCCCCCCCATAAAGTAACACCACCATTGTATTTGCTCTTATACAAAAGTTTAGGTCTATTTCTGTTTCGATGTAAGAGCATGTTTACTAGTGAACCCCCTTTTGGGGTTCTTAACATAATTTTTTAATGTTTTTTTTTTTTTTTTAGTTGCAGGAAAAAAAAAAAAAAAAAAATTTGACCAACCGGGTTGCGCCACGTGGCGAACCCGGATCTTAAAAGCTCTTAGCTAAGAACCCCTCTCTCTCTCTCTCTCCTCCTTTCTAATATTTTATTACTATTTTTCCTAAGAACCCCCCCTAAGAACCCCTCCTAAACCTCCACTAAACATGCTCTAACAGAGATCCTCTCTCTCTCTCTCTCTCTCTCTCTCTCTCTCTCTCTCTCTCTCTCTCTCTCTCTCTCTCTCTCTCTCTCTCTCTCTCTCTCTCTCTCTCTCTCTCTCTCTCTCTCTCTCTCTCTCTCTCTCTCTCTCTCTCTCTCAAATTAAAATCTATTAGTGAATTTGCAAGGATATGATGATATCTCTACTTTTTTTTTTAATCTACAAATTCTCTCTAATATTATAGAACTAATTAAGATAACTTAACTGTGCACAAAAACTAAGTATTAAAAAAGTTTATTTAAAAAACGAAACTAAGTACATAATTTACTTATGTTTTCTTACGACATAACATGTTCAAACATAATTGAGTTATGCTCAAACAAAACAAACAAAACATTCGATGAAAAAGTCTCATCATGCTCATTAAACAACCCTAACGAACCATCGCGGCGAATGCAACCGCAGTGGCAATGACAAACGCACGAAAAGTCCTCTTACCATCTCCACTACGCCTGGACGCAGCAGACGGCCGTGGATGAGAGGGCGGTGGAGGAGACGGCCGTGAAGGAGAGGGCGGAGGGATCTCAGGTGTCTGCGGTGGGAACTCGTGGTGTGGAGGCAGCTCGGGAGTCGATGGCGGGACTTCAGTGTTGCAGTTGTTTTGGCCGTACCAAGTGTTTTTAGGGACGGTCTTGCTGAGATCGAATTTAACAGACTTGGAACCTTGTGAGTAGATCTCGATGGACTCCGGGACCCAACCGTCCGGTCCATTCCGGTTGATATAGATTGAACATATAGGGTTAGTCAAACATTGACCTTTGACTTGGAATGTGTCTGTTGAACACTTCCCCAAACTCCCTGTTCCTCTTACCGATCCGCCTAGACTCTCTGCATGCACCTAAAACAGCAAAAGATACATGTAGCTAGTATTATGTATATAGCGCGCTTGCATGCAAATAAAGTTTGTATAGTTAATTAGAAGGATAAATTATGGTGACATTATCAAAGGTGTGGTGTCCTAGGGGTTGGTTCCTTTGTGCATCTGATTCAAACATCTTTGGTACGCAAGGTTAATCTTTAAATCGGATTGTCCAAAAACTGATTCCGGTTCGTAGAAGATTATAGATCTATGGTCCTACCGTGCGAAACTTCCACGGTATTTAAAAAAAAAAAACTATGGTGACATTCATCTACATTTACTAAAAGTTTCATATATGATGAAATAAACATTTCAATTAATTTCATGTTAATTAACTTTTTAAACCTTAGAATGAAGTTTAAACCGGAATTTGTCTCTAAATTAACCTGGTTTCCGTCAGCGTCGCCAAAAGCGATACTGATCTGATCTCTCGTCGACTCCGGAGAGAGACAGCTCGTCATGACAACCACCGTATACGGACATCCGGCTTCCATCTACAAGAGATTGTACGGAAAACAAAATATTCAAGAAACGAGAGAACCGGTTCTTGATTTTTACTAACAAGAAAAATTAAAGAAAACCTGGATGATGTTGAGGTCGAAGGCATGCGTGACGAAGATGATGGCGAAGATGAGAAAGCAGGACGTGATCTGGGAAGGGCTCGTCATATCAAGCGAGAGACTGTGTCTGTAATGATCAATAGAAGAGAAGATAGAGAGAGAGGCTCTCTAGAAAGACTTTTATAAATTGCATGATGTTCGTTGTCATTTGTCCTTAGCTGCCACAATTTTCTGATGGACACTTGGTGCAAAAAATATACCGATGTTATAAACACGTCGCCGTTGATATTTTAAACAAAAAAATGTGAAACCCAATGTTTTTAAACCCGACCCGGACAACAAACCGGATTGTCTACCGGATCACCGGATCACCGGGTTAACCGTGGGTCAACCCCAGATCCAAAACTAATGAGATTTATATATATAATTATATATTGATGTGTAGTCTTTTTAATCATACAATACACCATTTTATCAGAAATGTAAAAACCATACGTTAAGAAATTTCAATATGATAACGTCTTATTGAAGAATAAAAACACTCTCATAAATTTAGAGAAAGAAAATAGAAAAACAAGTTTCTTAACATAGTTATAACTAGTAACGTCTTATTGTTTCAGGTTTTTCAATTACTAGATCTGAAACCCTATATTTTATCACAATAAAACTTTCTCTCTGGTTTAAAAGGTTTAAAAATTTTCATTATCCGGGTTGATCGGTTCGACCGATCTATCGGGTCGCTAATAAACCGCGAGTTTTTACAGTTTTTTCCGGGTTTTCAACTAAACGGTTTTTACACATAACCCGATTCGGGATGTTTATCGGGTCACCGGGTTTACCGGTTCGACCGCGGATCCGGACCGGGTTTCAAAACACCGATGAAACCATAGCATCTGGTTTGAGGGCTAGCTCTTTAGTTTTTTTTACAAAGTGGGTTGGTGACTATTGGGCCGATATTTTGGGTCAGGTTGGCTTTGTATAGTGTAGATAAAGTGGCAGCTCTTTCAATATATTGCAGGGGAGCAAGTGGTTGAGAAGCCCACATATGTAAAATATAATGCATACATAAATCCAAGCTTGTACATGTGATTAGTTCTTAATAAAGCACTCTAACGCCAGAAGCTGTCTACAATCTCATTGATAGAGATGTGAGAAATACTATCTTCGCTAGGCGGTACCGTAAGAAGTTCAAGAACCTCATGAGGTGTTGGCTCTCTTAACTACTAGGAATCTTTCTTTCCTTCGCTCTTGTATCCTTGCTTTTATATTTTTTTGCCAAGGGTCCATGCTTTTCTAGGATAAGCTTTTGTAAATCCAAACTCTTCATTATATATGAAATTAACAGTTTAGCAAAAAAAAAAGCACTCTAGTAATATGTTACAGATCACCGCCCACTAGTCACATTCATTGCTCACACACCAGCATCAAACCAAGGGAGATTCATCTTTGATGACAGACTGGTACACAAAGAGGGTTTTCATGATACAATAACACAAGGATGAGACAGAGTACCATAAAGGCTACAAAACCCATCACTGTTTCAACGGCTATTACATTGCCGTAAGGCAATATCACAATGGAAACATAGCAACTATGTTAACGCCAGAGACCAGATACGTATCAAAAGATCACAACTTGACACTGCTATAACATCACCCACATCCACGGAACTGGAAAGAAAAAGGCTGCAAATGGAACTGAATCAGACCTATTCTGAGGAAGAAATATTTTGGAAGAGAAAGAGCAGAAACACTTGGCTCCGTGAAGGTGATAAAAACACAAGATACTACCACATGGTGACGAAGACAAAACGTACTAAAGATAGACTTCATGTAATTCAAGATGAGCATGGGATCATACAAAGAGGAGATGAAGCAATCGGGACTGTTGCTGAACGATACTTCATCAATATATTCAGATCACCAATTTCCCCAGAAGAATCTCTGATGAAATGAACACAGACCTGACAAGAGCTGTCACACTGGATGAGATCAAAGAAGTTGTATTCTCCATTGGCGCACCTGGTCACGATGGATTCTCGGGTGCTTTTTATCATCGATACTGGAACACCATCAGTCCGGCTTTGGAAAGAGAGGTACGACAGTTTTTTGAGAATAACATTCTAGACTAGAGACATAACCATACCAACATCTGTCTCATTCTGAAGACATATTCACCTGAGTCTATGTCTAATTTCCGACCCATCTCACTCTGTACTGTTAGCTATAAAATCATTGCTAAGATTATGGTTACCCGTCTCAAACAACATCTTCATGGTATTGTGTCTGAAAACCAAGCAGCGTTCATCCCAGGACGCATGATTACTGACAACGTGATCTTAGCTCATGAGATGTACCATACTCTTAAAGTCAGAAAGAGACAATCTAAATCTTATATGGCGCTGAAGACTGATATTACAAAAGTCTATGACAGACTTGAATGGAGCTTCCTCAGGAAGATGATGGTCAGAATGGGGTTTGATGCTAAGTGGATCTCATGGATTATGACCTGTGTATCTACTGTAAGTTTCTCGGTTCAAATAAATGGTGTCTCAAGAGGATTTATCAAACTAGAACGGGGACTCAGACAAGGTGACCCCCTTTCCCCTTATTTGTTCATTCTATGTTCTGAAGCTCTATCTCATATGATGAACCAAGCTGAGGCCACTCGAAGGATAAAAGGAATGCAGATCAGCTACCCAGGACCAGCCATAAATCATATGTTATTTGCAGATGATTCACTGTTTTTTACATTAGCCAATCCAAGATCAGGCCACGCCATCAAGCGAGTTCTACAACTGTATGAGACAACTTCAGGGCAAGCAGTAAATCTAAGAAAGTCAGCCATTATTTTTGGAAGTAGAGTGCACAGTGGGGTCAAAACACAAATGAAGAATATCTTGGGCATCTATAATGATGGTTGAAATGGCAAATATCTGGGCATCCCAGAACATTTTGGAAGGAAAAAGTCAAAATGTTTCAGTACATTATTGATAAAGTCCAAGCAAGAACAATAGGTTGGAGCAAAAGATATCTAACACCCGAAGGGAAAGAAATACTACTCAAATATGTGGCACTTGCTATGCTAATATACTCCATGAATGTGTTTAAGCTACCTAAATCAGTTTGCGAAGACATCAACAGATTATTGGCTAATTTCTGGTGGAGTAATAATGGAGTGATGATATATCATGGTTTCTACCGGTTTTAGACCATGATATAAGTGTGTGTTTAGAGTCTTTTATTGTTTCTTTAGAGTCTTTTATAGGTGTTATTAGGTACACGCACGTTTCGAACGGGTTTTCAAGAGACATCTTCACGAGTTCGTTTTGACAAAAGTCTTTCAGTCTCATCTTTAATGCATTCACATCCATTAATGCGTACATCTTCTATCACTCATGACACTGTATATATTTTGGACATTATTCATTGACAACCGGAACATAAGGTTTAAAGAGCATATATGCAAGTCTTCAGACAAATGTGAATCATAAAGAGTCATTGATACATTTTACAGAAGCTTAGCAGACGCTTTGCAGTATCTCACATTGACACGGCCTAGTATCAAACACAGAAGGTGAAGGCCATTACGACTACCATAAAAGCTTAGCTAAGACAAAGGCAAAGGCGAGATTGAGTTACAATGGTGTCTTGTCTTCCCACCATTGATGAACAAAGCGTCTATTCTTCTTCTTCACTCCAGTCTTGTTCTTGTCTCTCTATTACATCTTCACCACTATCAGAACCATCACCATCTCTTCTTCCCAATAACCTCACCATCCTCCACAGCTTCAAGTCCCATCACTCCTAACCTTCAAGCGCCGATCAGTTCCCACCGTTCATGTACTGGATCTGCGCCGACGAGCTCATTCCGTATCCGGAAAACGGATCGGCGTAGGGATCGGTTGGTTGGAAGATGGAGAGAAAGCCGACGAGAACGAAGACGAGTCTCAGTTGCTCCATCTCGTGTCGCCTGTATGTCAGCTCAGACTCCATCTTCTTCTCTTCTTCTTAACTGAAATCGGGAATCAATTGATCTTAAGAGAGAATTCGTCGGAGTGTCTTTGATTTTTCGAGTCGACCTTTAGGGCAGGAGCGAAAAGCGAAATGGGTTTCAAAATGGGCCTCAAATTAGGCTTGAATTAATTTTTGGGGGTAAGTAAGCGGGCCAAAAAGTTTGTTTAGCCTGTGCATTATGAAAAGGGCCCATATAAATTTAATAAAATTGCACTCTAAAAACGCGGTTTGGCACGCGGGTTTAACGCGGTTTGGCACGCAAATCGAGGTCATTTTATGTCGGTTATCATGCCAAACCGCGTCTGAACCGTATCCGAACCGTATGCGACCCGTGTCCGACCCGTATCCACCCCGTGTCCGATCCGTATCCACCCCGTGTCTGATCCGTGTCCAATCCGTATCCGACCCGTGTCTGATCCGTATCCGACCAGTGTCCGACCCGTATCCACCCCGTGTCCGAACCGTGTCCGACCCGTGTCCGAACCGTGTCCAATCCGTATCCGACCCGTGTCCGGATTTGACTTTTTAAACAGTGTTTGGCCAAATTAAATCCTGAGGAAAGAGGAGGAGACACATTTTCGTTTCTTTCTAAATGGCGTCGGGATAACTGGAAACAAAGGGAGATGGTATAATTTCTGGATGGATTTCAGTGAATAATCTTTGTTACATTCACTGAAATCCATCCAGAAGATTATTCCTCAAACCATGCAAGAAAATCGAAGCCCTCAATTTCTGGGAATGGTTCTAGCTGCTTAAATGGAGCTCTGTTTTTGCCTGTAGTGCTTTCATCAGTAGACGTTGAAAGCTTTGCTGTCAATTGGGTATGACGGAAAGAACGACGGGAGAGCCACTCTTCAGATACAACAACATCCCCACAGTGGTTTGTTCATTTCCGTGAAGCTATCTCCAAAAGTAGCTTATAAGATAACTCTTCTTTCTTTTTGAGTTTCTTGTATGGCAAGGAAGATGGAGGGTGTTGGTTTTTATGTGATTTAGGGCAAGTATGTAGGGCGTTTTGGGAAAGGGAGAGGGCATTAAAGAGACAAGAACTGTATGGTGTAGGTGAAAAAGAGTAGGTGAAGAAGTTAAATGTGGGTTTTCAAGAGACATCTTCACGAGTTCGTTTTGATAAAAATCATTCAGTCTCATCTTTAATGCACTCATATCAATTAATGCGTTCATCTTCTGTCACTATATATATTTTGTACATTATTCATCGACGACTGGACGTGTAAGGAGCGACTGGGTACTTCCTGGTGTATGTCCTGAGACAAGAACTGAAGCTCGTTTTAGAATTTAGAAATGTAACTTGATGGAGATGTGTTGTTTGTCCAAACATGAAAGCAGTTCTTTTCAAATACCTACCCCATTGAGGCTCTCAGATATCTTCATAGCCATGTCTAATTTGTACAACAACGATGATGTCTTGATAAATCTCTATGTAGATGAGATGCAAGAGAGTAAGTGAAGCAACTAATCTAAAAGTACAGCGACCGAATCAGTATCTGAAGTGAGAGATAGCTGCAAGAAATGATTAACATTGTTAATATTCGTAACAAAAAACAAAATAAATGTGAAGATGAAGATGAAGATGATGAAAAAGCTTACTAACTTTGCTGAGAGATTCAATAAAAGGCTCATCTTCAAAATCCTTCGATGAACTAAAAACATGGTATTAGTAAGGGAAATGAATGGTTCTCCAACTTGCAGTATGAGTGGCTTACCCTCGGAAGATTGTTTTCATGTTTGATTTGGATTGCTTCACCACACTTGCTTGCATTCACCTTTGCGTCTAGAGGGCTGATCTTGGATTCAGACACTTGACTATTTGTCTTTGAGATGCGAGATGCCTTGACTTTCCTACCCTTTCTTGAACCAACAGACTTTGACCTGCACAAGATGTGAAAGAACATTCTGAGAAATCTTGATCCTCGTTTGAGTCATTGCAAGAAGAAGAAGGACCAGAGTAATGGTCTGAATGGGATTTATAAAAGATTCATGGGCTAACGTTAGGGATGTGTGTAGGATCATCAGTGGGTGCATTTTTAGCCTGCAATAGAGATATATCATTGCTAGCTTTGAGAGATGAGAGATCAACAAAAGAGTTTGTGTAGCTGAGTTTTGAGACTTACACTCGAAGAGCGTTCCTTCGCTCTAAGAGATGTCCTTAGATGAAACCCCTACAAAACAAAAAGAAGAACATAATATATAATGTTGGTAAAATTGTGGTATGATAAAGAACGAGTCTATTCTTTAGAATGTTTAGACCTGAGAATCTTGAGGGCGAGGCGTATTCTTTTTATGTGAAGAACTTTCTTTAACCTGTAAATGCGTTCAGACACAACAAAGATTTGTAATGATACTGTTTCCGAGTTGGTGACAGTGAATGAAACAAACAAAACAAGAAGTACACACGCACTGTTTTATTTATCGTAGAGCTAAATCTTGCTATCTGTTCTGGCGCTGAACTAGCCTTAAACCTGCAAGAGATTCATAGCAGAGAAGTTGTAAACATACCATTAAAGGAAACCAAAACATGTCAGATAGTCCTTACCGCTGTCTTGATGCTCTTTGGGCTGTCTTGAGATTAGGTTCCTTTGGAACAGTGACTTTGAATCCCTGTAAACACAAACATGTACAAATATATTACATACAAGAAGAAGAAGATGATACAATGAATGTTTAATTTAAGTGTATACCTTCTTTGGAACCTTATGTACAAAGGGAGTTTGGTCCAACCGTGATATCTAGATACACAAAGGTGAATAGGATTAGTACCCCAAAACACAAAATGGGTTTGAGATGAGCAGGGCCGGCCCTGGGCAAAGCCGGATGAAACATTGGTCTTTGTCCCCAATTTTTTTAGAGTTAATATACATAGGGTTTATGGCCATCAATTGTAAAAAAAAAATTATATTAAGATTTATACTAAAATGTTTATTAGCCCCAAAATCTCAGGGCCGGCCCGGAGATAGTGAGCAGTGAGTAATAAAGACCTTGCGTAGGAAGCCGGATTCAAGTTTTTGCCTCTTGGTATCTTGTATTTGAGGCATAGAGTGTACAAGAGAAGAGATCTTATCATCAAACTTTCCTAATGATCTCTGACATCTACAAAAACATCAAAATCAGTTGAAACTAGGGCAAAAAAAAAAGACTAATCAAAGGAAATATGTTTATACCTTGTGAGAAGTTGAACAGAGTAAATGTCAAGAGGTTTGTTCTGTCTTGCCAACAAAGAAGCAGTGGGTCTCGTCAAAGTTGAGTTCTTTCGTAAAAAAGGTTTAGTTTTAGTCTTCTGTGTAGTCTTTGAAACATCTTTAGCATCTTGGTTATAATATATGAACCCTAATCACCATAAACAAAAAAACCTTGAGTTGCAAGAAAACAGAGCAAATAACAGAAATTTTGCATATGATAATACCGTTGTATTTATCGGGTTTGTGGTTCTTGAGATGTTTATCTTCGAATCTCCAGCTCAAATTTAGACTAAATGCTGAGATAAAAAGTTATCAAGAAAGAGCTAAATTATGGAGGTCAGAAAGTATGAAGATCTTACGTGAAGGAGGATAGTTTCCAGCTGATTCAAACCAGAGCTCTGTTTCCTCTGTTTCTGAATCGAGTTCTTGCTTGGAGAAATCATAGAATCTAGGGGCGTCGAATTCGAAATCGATGTCGAATTCCTCAACGGAGGAGAAATCTTCTGTAAATATATCTGCTGTATCCAGATCCATCATTGTCTCCGGAATCGCATTACTCTGAATAAAATCAATCCGCGATGATGATGATGGTGATCATCGTTTTGTTCTCTCTCCGGATTTAGATGGCGCAGTTACAAAACGACGGTGTTTAAATAACGAGGCCGTTGTGCTAAATACAGAGGTTAACTAACTTAACTACTCTTTGTTTCTCTACAACATTATTTAGGTAAATATTTGGACTTAATAAAATATTATTTCAACCTTTGTTTAGCCTTTAGAAAAATCATGATACAAAAGCTATGCATAGATAAAAAAAATATATATACAAACGGTTTAAATTATTCTATTTGTGTGTTGGATCAAGTTCAATAAACTAAGTTTAAAGCCCTAAGCTTCTCGTGTCTCCATTCATTGTTAACTTTTGCTATGAATTCTTCTGCCCTCTTTCTCAAATCATCATCTTCTTCCTCCTCTTCAGTATCAGATTCATTGCTCTCATCATCAACATCATCCTCGACCTCCTCATCCTCCTCCTCCTCCTCATCATCAACATCACAAGAATGGCTACTTTCTTCGTCCTCGTATTCGTTTGAATTGCTCGAGGCATCGGTAAACGAATCATCTTGTGGAGATGAAACATCAACGACAATCATTTCTTCATCACAACAATCATGATCATGAGAAGCAAGGTTGCACATATTGAAGCTGACAGAGGTAGTAACTGTGTAATCTTGTGAATCCATCGAATCCGCGGGTTTTGATGATCCAGTGAGGATTATGACTATGATGAGGTTGCAGAAACAGAACATAAGAAGCGAATTCGAGGTGGCTTCTCCCATCAATTCATACGCTATGTCCAACATCTTTGCCGCCTAATAGAAAATAAACAAAGTGAGAATTGAGGGAAGAAGAAGTCTTTGGTAGTTAGTTAATTCTGTTTTCTTTTGTGATTGAATATAGGTTTGGCGCGGTTTATAAATGGGGCAAAAGTGTGTCCGAGAAGCTATTTTGTAATACGAGAGAAGTTTTGTGGTAATGAGGTGTAGATAGAAAGCTTTGTAGATTATTATATTAGAGACTGGGGCTTCTCTATGGATTTTATTTATATTCTTTAAAGACCCACATGACAAATGAATTTTGGGTCTTTAGATTATCTATTCTTTGTAATGTGAAGCTTCAATGCAATGGTCCAAGCTTGTTAAATAATGTTTTGTGTGGTGAACAACTTTTTTTTTTTTAATTCCATCGGATAAGAATTTTTTTGGGAAAGGTCTATACAACCGTCTGCAAAAATCAAAGAGATGCAATATAATCTTGTTACATCTAGTTGAAGTAATAGAAATGGTCATGGCTAACATGATTAACTCTAAGAGCATGTACAATGGGGTATTATAAGGGTTTTTTAGCGCGGAACTCTATGCGAAATTAAAAACCCCTTCCCCCAAAGTCTCTTAGTTAAGAGATTTTTAGAACCCGGCTCTTCACTGTTCATGTGACGTGTCGAGCCGGGATTCGTCCATTTATTATTATTATTTTTTTTTTTTTAAGTTTCAAAAAAAAAAAAAAAATTTAAGAACTTTTGGTGAATATCACCATTGCACTTGCACTAACCTCCTTGTATTATAGTCGAGGTGGAAGATTCGAGTTCTGTTCTTTTTCATTTTAGCTTTTTAAGCTTTTAAGTTTATGGAATGTTTTTCAAAAATACTTTAGCCAAATTTTTTTATTTTTTTTGAAAATTTAATATGAAAACCCTTTTAAAAAAATTATAAAATAAACAAAAAGGCTTTCTTGCGCATTGTTGTACCTCACCACCACAAGTATGTCACATGGAGCTCATCACGTCCATGTCATCGATTAAGGTCCAGTATTATCGATTCATCATCATTATCATGATAGACTTTTTAATAAGTCAAGCCAGAATGTTCTCTGAAATCGGATAATTCATCCATCTAATCTAAGAAACATCGTACATTCAGTGAAAAGTCGATGAAACTACGTACTTAACTATATACATTTTATAGTCCTTTTAGTAAACTTTTTATTATAATATTTCGTTAAAGAAGAAATTGTTTGTAGCACACAACACAAAACTTAAGCTATTTTATATTTTGGAAAACACCAAACAAACTTTTGACCCCAAAAAAAAAGAAAAAAGGAAAACACCACACAAACGTTCATGAAGTTAACCATACCCACATAGAGTAGTTAACTTACATTTAACAGATTTTGTTTTACTAGAAAATATGTTCTCTTTTTTATTGTTTCTTGCTAAATGGACGTACTCGATTTACTATCCACAATTTCTACCATTTAGAAGAAAAAAATATTTTTAATACTATAATTTTTTTGGCCTGAGATCTATAATTTCTAGGATTTCGGAATCAAAAATTAAATATCATATTTGAATGATACTCTTATATATCAATGAATGTTTGAACTCGAAACACAAATGAAATAACATTTTGTACTACAAAAAATATAATACTGAAGTATATATATATAATATTAGACATGCCGTACTATTACATGATTGCGTACAAAATATAAATAATTCTGAAACTTTTTCTTTGATAATTAGTCTTTTTAGTTTGGTGTTTTTTGGGAGTTTATATATTTCATCCGTTCCTAAATGATTGATTTTCTAAATTTTATTTTTGTTTCATAAATATTGATGTTTTAAAAATTTTATGCAGTTTTTACTAATTAATGATGATGAATTGTAAACTTCAAGAAAAATAATTAGATTTATTAAATTTTTATTGGTTTAAAGTTATAGAAAATTGTTAATAACAAAAAATGATGCATTTATAGACATATTTTAATATGTCTTCTTAATATGTATGAAAATCCTAAAACATCAATTATTTAGGAACAGGGGGAGGGAGTATGATTTAGGTGATAGTTTTGAAAAACAAAACATAGAAACTTGTAGTTTAGAGAATCTGCTACTCCTCTTAGTATGTTATATGCATACTATCACTTAATTTTTAAAAGGCTGTAAAAATTTCCATTTCTAACGTATATTACCATAATTATCACTTAATTACAAACTATACTACTCACATACAACTCAGATTTTTGTACATATTTCAATATATTAACTGTGTGTACTAATGATATTTTGAAAGTATTAAAATTGACAAAACTAAGTTGATAAGGTTTTACCAACTGACGATAATGCATGCATTGGTCAAGTGTATTCTTAGTAATTATTGTTTTAGGCAATATTTAGTCCTACTAATTACTTAAGAAGGCCAAATAAGGTAATTGACATCTTATTTACTCACTATAAATATAGAACTCCAAAGTAGTATACTACTCACTACTCATCACTTTCTTAACTTCATTGAGTTTGATTACAACGTTAACAAACATGTCGGAGCCGAGCGCTCCCGTACCGACGTCGTTTCCAGTGTCCAATGGTAGCCAAGATGAAGAGAAGAAAGGAGGTTACCTCAACTATGAAGTAGAGCCTGGCTTAACCATTCGTCTGCGTCAGAATATTGACCATAACATGGACCCGAAGAAGCTCAAACGGTTCGGTTACATAGTTTGACAACGTTTAATTATCTTGCAGTTTGATACGTATATATATCAACCCTAATTAACTTTAATATTGATTTCTGTATGCAATTATATATATAGCATAGTTTCGAACCGTGTTGCGGCTCAGAAGTCAAGGTTGAAGAAGCTCCAATATGTTGATGATCTAGCGAAGAAAGCGAGGGACCTCGATGTATACATATATATACTTCATTAATAATAATTATGTATATATAGTTTCATAATGATAAATGTGAATATATATAGTGGCATGTGAGTATGTTGCGTTCCCGAGTAGCGATGGTTATTGAGCAGAAGAGATTTCTTGAGCGTGAGAAAATGGAGCTTAAGGAGTGTATCGCTGGTTTGGCTCAACGTTTTATCTCCGATCAAGGTATATATATATATAGACACTTGTTAATTAGATATTTAAATGTATATAATGACTTGTTCAAAAAAGAAGAAGATATGTATATCTTGAGTTGATATAATAGTAATGACTATATTGCTGATTAACAGGAGAGATTGAGTTCTACAGAGCAGAGATTGAGAGGCTGAAGAAGAACTTGGCTCATATGATTTGACTATCCCCCATGCACCTTCATAATATAATTTTCTTCTATAAATTAAAGCCAGTAATCAGTATACATTAAGTTGTATGGATTTTCGTTTATGTTTGGGTTGTATCTTCTTCCGTTCTAAGAAAATTTAAACAAAAACATCAGAGTTCGAATTTGGGAGAAAAGAGAAAAACAAACTTGACCTTATTAATGGTTACTTTGTTTGGTTTGGATTACGTGGTGAATAGAAAAGAACACACAACTGAATACGTACATTGCTTAATGAAAATTTATAACCTAAATAATATATATAATCATTGCCATGCGTACACTTGTTACAGTATACTGTTTCGCTACGTCAAAATTGGATTTGTCTGTTGATGATATAAGAAAATGCCAATTCTGAATGATATTAAAAAAACGCCTGTATATATAGAGAGTTACCAAAAAAACGGCTATATAATTATTGCCATGCATACACACACCTATGTCTTCTAAGTAACTCTCTTTGCTTTTGTCCTACTTGCTTTCTGTTTATTTTTCCCACACACGCATATATATAATTAAGGACATACAAATATGACAAGAAAAATAATTAGAGGCTTAGTTAGTAGTTAATACTTATTCAACTTAAGGGTGTAGAAGATACTTTATAAAAAAACACTTAAGGGTGTAACTGGAAGACATTGGGCGTTCTGTATCCATTCATGTTGGAGTTATATTTTTCGGGTTTTCGGTTTTTGGATTTAGAGCTAGAAACTCCGTTCAGATATTTATATATACCGACTTAGGCTTGTTTCGAGACTTATCGGATTCATATATCGAAAGTATCAAAATATCTAAAAGCTCAAAAAACTACACGAAAATATTTGAATTATCCTAAAGTCCTCAAACAAATTTACACAAATTACCTAAATTATTCTCAAAAATAAATGTATTATCCGAAAAAAAAAATTAAAAAATTAAAGACTATTCAAACTACTTAAAATTATTCAAAAGTATTAGAACTAACCGAAATTAAATAAAACTTCGGATATCCGTTCGGGTTTGGTTTGGACTCGATATCTAAAATACCTTGACTTAAGTCTCATTCGAATATTTTTTAGAATTGGTTTGAATCAGTATCAGAGTTTTTGGATCGGGTTCAAGTTCGAGTTTAGGTTAAAGAAAATGATAATTTTTGTTTATTTTTTACTGTCAAATCCTCTTTTAATTTCCCAATCAAGTAAAAGCCCGCCCATCACAAGCCCAAAATCTAGAATGAGATTGTTATACGGGCCTGGCATGAAAAGGCTCAGCCCACCGTGTGTCAATGGGTGTATGTGCTTGTCGTTTGTATAAATTATAGCTCAACTTCATGCCGTTTGAACCGTGGACGAGAGGCTGAACAAGATTATGCCAGACATGTTTCTAAATCAACAGTTAAAACTTCATGTCAATTAGATCCTTTGGACTGTTACTCTTAAAGCAGGAGGATGGAAGCTCCATCTCTCTCAAGCCAGTGCCAGCCAATGGGCTATCTCTCAAGTCTCAAGGTATCATCAATTCACCCATTATATATCTCTAAATTGACCCAAAAGAAAGAAATCATCTTTACATGTTGATAGTTTATACTTTATACACATCATGATGAAAGATGAAAAACAAAATGTTGATGCAGAGAAAAGAGAAGAAGCATTGCTTTACTGTGCAAATTGCAATTGATGAGTGTTGATTCTAAAAAAGTAAAAGCTACACACTTTATGTTCCTTCAGTGGATATAATCTCCAGCTCTGCCCACCACGCCGGAGATAGCCTCGGCAACGCTGCTTCCTCCGTGATTCCAGTGATCTCTCTCAGTTTACCCACCACTTCCTTCATTTCCGGCCTCTGATTCAAACACTCGATAACCACCTCCCACACTTTCTGCAGGACATTCTCGTCGAAGCTTTTCAGGGTCGGATCCACAAGTTCTCTCGCCGGTTTCGTTTCATTGATGGGAGAATCCGGATCCGGGATCTTTCCAGTGATGATCTCGTGTAGAATGACGCCAAAGCTGAAGACATAGCTGGTTTGGGTATCAAGTGGTGTGGAGGGGACGAAAGTAAAGTCAGCGACTTTGGCTGCGTAATCTGTTGTTAAGTACACTGAAGAGGAGTTGAGGTTTGTGTGGGAGATGGGTTTAGGGTTTAGATTGTTTATGTGTTCTGTACAGTAAGCTATGCCCATTGCGATTCTCAGTCTCTTTAGCCAGTCCAAGTGTTCTGCGTCTTGCTCTGCAAATAATAACACAGTTAGGGATGGGGATGAGTCTATCTGTTTGTAAAAGAAGTGACATTACTGACCGTGCAAATGCTCGGAGAGTGATCCGTAAGGAGCGTATTCGAAAACCAGCATCCGGTTAAAGGGCTCATCTTCATGGCAATATCCAATTACATTCAGAAAGTTCTTGTGGTCCACTTGAGATAACCTCTGTATCTGCATTGCAGGTTTTTAGAAGAGGAGACACTAGAGTGTAGAGGAAGGAGGTTCTGGTGCTACCTACCTTTTGTTGGAACTGTGTTTCGAGATCTGCTGACCAGTCCTGGAGGGATCCAGATGCGACTGATAAAACGGCAATTTCAGAGCCGGTGGAGAGAGTTCCTTTGTAAATGGTGGCGTTTGAAGATGTGGAGCCTATTATGTTACTGAAATCTTCGCAGGCAGTTTCTAGTTCTGATAGCTTCAGCTTAGGAACACCTTCATGAGTCATCCACAGTAAACTCACTCACCAATCTGAGTGAAACATAACACAGTGACTGAAGAAAACGTAATACCTGTAATATCAACATCTTGAAGCTGGCCAATGCTCCTAGTTGTCCATGGCTTTATCATTATTACCTTTTGCTTCCGGAGAAGAAAGAAGGCCACCAATGCGCCCATGACGACTAATACACCTACTAGCACTCCGACTATTATCAAAATATGGTGAGATTTACCTTTCTTGAGAGCAGGAGGCTGAGCTGGTGGCAGAGCTAGAGAGGGAACTGGTGGAGGGGGGACTGCTGGAGGGGGAACTGGTGGAGGCTGAGTTGGAGGAGGGTTTGGTAATTCGAATGGGGAACCAGCAGGAGGGCTTGTACCTCTACTCAGTGGAGGAGGAGGAGGGAAACGTACATCCACAGAGGATTGAGGAGAGGCTAATGGAGGTGGAGGAGAAGGTAACGGAGGAGGAGGAGAAGCTTCACCAAAGCCTAGATCCTGGCCAGGAGGAGTTGCAATCTGAAGCAGCTTACGACCGTTGGAGCTGAAGGTAAACGGTTGACCAAAGTTGTTGTCACACAAATCCAAAATCTCAAGCTCCTGCAACTCTGCTACCTCTTTAGGTACTTTCCCGGAAAACGAGTTGTTTCTCAGAATACTGCACAAGAAGATACATGAGTTTGCATATAGTCTGAGGGGGTGCTGGAAAAACGTTTACTTACAGAGATTTCAAGTGAGTTAGGTTTCCAAGTTCAGGTGCAAGTGTTCCTTGAAGGGAGAGATCTTGTAGATTTCTACGTAATACATAACAAGAAATCAAGTTACAAAACTGAGAAAGATGAAGACTCTGTTCATCTCTGACTTACAAGATGATGACTCTTCCTTGTGAACAGACAACACCAGACCAATAACAATGAGGAAGCTCTCCCCAATTCATCAAAGCTCCAAATGGGTCTCTCTCTATTCTCCCTTTGAATTTCATCAGAGCCAATGCTGCAAACACCATCCAGTATCCAATCCATTAACTGTTGAATAGACTCAGAGAAAGATGAAAACAAAAGTACCTTCAGTGCTGAAACAGAGTCCAAAGATGAGATTGTGAGGAAGAAAGAAGAGGATGATGATGATGGAGAGGAATCTCCACCGTTGATCGGAACGCATCCTTCTGTGTTGTTGGAGTTGTTCAAGTCGTGTTCCAGAGACGAAGACAAATCAATGGCTGCTCCTTTTTGTATCTCACCTTCTTCATTTTCTTTTGTCTTTTGACTTGTTTATTTCTGAGTAACAATTACAAGTTGCTCACAATAAACTTTCAGGAAAATGCTTTTGTTTCTTATAACATATACTAATGTTAACTATAGAAATTTGGAAGAAAAAATGCAATTTTTAAATACCGTTTGCAATGCACGACACTGTCTCTCCCTCTAGAAATTGACCCAGTAAACTCTGACTTGGTTTTTTTATCCCCATAAAGTCACATAAAAAATGAGATCAAAATCGTTATATTTTCCAAAGAGCCAATCCATAAACAATCATTACTTTATGCCATTTTGATTAAGGGGAAGAAATTAAGCCCATATATAATATAAAACTATACATAAATATAGAGCGTACAAGCACCAGTGGTCTAGTGGTAGAATAGTACCCTGCCACGGTACAGACCCGGGTTCAATTCCCGGCTGGTGCATTTCTTTTTTTATTTGTGTTCAAAATTGATATAATTTTGGCCCTGAGTAGTTTGAGACAATTCGTTACGTTAGAGAAGAATCTATATGTGGTTTGCTTTTTTCGCTTTGTAATATAAATCTCATCATACTAAACAAATTATGGAGAAGAGAAAGATATACAAGTGTGTGTATATGAAGTCTTAACATTGTGGCAAGTCTAATGGTGGAGACTGTACAGACTGCAAATGTCCCTCACCATTCTCAACCAAAAACACCATAGCCAGACCCCAGAACAAATGCGAGTCAATGTGGCAGTGCATCAGCCACACTCCAGGATTATCAGCCACAAATCTGATAGCTATCCATCCACCAGGAGGGGGTTCCAATTGTGTTTCTCCGTGGTGGGTCTACAAGGTTGAAGCTGGCAGTATCTTTCTTTGCGTTGAAGTTACCAATACCTGTCCCAACTACATAAAACTCATAGCCGTGGAGATGCATTGGATGATTCTCAATGGTCACAATGCTTGTGTCTTGCAATATAATCTGTACCTTGGACTTGAACTTTAACTTGTAAGCCTTTGTTCCACGAGTAGGCTGCCATAGCCCTCTGCTAACGTTTCCTGTATAGTCAAATGTGATTGGAGGAGTTGGAGAGAAGTCTGTGGTGAAAACTCCTGTGGGTGTGCCTTGGTAGTAAGCTTGCATTATGGAGTTTCTTCTGGGGAAGATGAAGGAGACGTTGTTGATGCTAGCAGTGAAGCGCGTTCCGTTAGGACCTTGACATCTTTGCGTGTTGGGGGTTGGGCAGTTGAATAGTCCCAATCCCACTGTGAAAAACAAGTCCTCATCAACCTCGAGAGGCACTTCCACTTTCGAAGGACTCCTCATCTGCGCTGTGAACGCTGCTGCTGTTGCTGTGTCGTTGAATCCTGGCAGCTGTGCGGGTATGGCCCGTGCTTGTGATTTACCTTGAAGAGTAACACAAGGGGCGTCTTTGTATTTGAGGATTGCGGTGGTGGTGGTGTTGTCAAAGGGAGCGTTGGCGCTGTTGTAGGCGTGTGCTGCTATGTAGTAGTGTGCTGGCGGTTGGTCTGCGGTTAGAAGCACATCAGTTGTCTGACCTGGACCTAACATTATGACATTGGTCGAGAAAGGTTTGGTGTAGGAGGCATCAGCAGCAACCACTGTTAGTTTGTGATTCGCGACACCGAAGAAGAGTTCTTGGTTCAAGCCAGAGTTGATGACCCTGAGGAGGACTATCTCTCCTGATCCCACTAGAAATCTCAAAGTTTCTGCATTGTGACAAAACTCAATATTAATGGTAGCTGAAAGCCTGAAACTGTTTTGAGGCATGGGAATCATGAAGTAAATGTACCTTGGCTGGAGCATCTGTAGAAATCACCAGGCTGACCGTTGATGGTGAAGGCGTCTGACACGTTTGGTGCTGCTCCTGTGAACTGGGCTAAGTTGAGGACATCCATGGGGTTTCTATCCCACCACTCCCCTAAGAGGAGGGTAAACTCTCTCTTGGGAAGAACTGGAAAAGGGTAATGAGGAGAAGAGAGCGGAGGGCGGATGATGAGAGCTCCATAAACGGTGGCTCGCAGCCATCTGCTGTGGGCATGCCACCACAAGGTACCTTCTTGTTCTTCAATGTTGAATCTGTAGGTGTAACTCCCTCCTGGTTTGATTGGGCACTGTGTTATGTATTCTGGTCCATCCGCCCATGGATTCCGCATCTGCCGTATCCCATGCCTGTGGCAGACGTTAGTATTTTGATTATCAAACATTGGTTTGATACAAGGGAGAGTGAGTGAGTTACCAGTGGAGGCTGATGTTGTACTGAGCTTTGTTTATGGCTGTGATGACAAGAGAATCACCGTTTCTCACCTCCAAGGTTGGTCCAGGAAACTGTCCGTTCACGGTGATGGAGTTATGAACTCTGCACAGCCTCTTCACCGGCGTCTCTTGGATCTAAATGAAACACACAAAAGAACAAAGTAAGTTGAGCATCAATGTAAGTAACTAACAATGGAGGGAAGTAGCAAACACTAAACACACAATGAACTCATGAAAGTGAACTTCTGCATTAACAAGTGAAGCTACAAAAACCAACAACACAAAAAAGAACCAGACTTGCTCCATTTTGATTCTGACTTGTGAGAGAAGGAGAAAGAAGAGACATACCGTTTATATGCAGTTGAGTTGAAGGCCAGATAGTCTAACCTGCATACACTGATTTGGTGTAACCACTAAACAACAAACAGTTTCTGCTTTTAATATTTTGATTCTTGTGGAACAAGATGTTGGTGAACCCCTGCCTGCCCACCTTCTTGTTTTTTTCCACATCCTCGGACACCAAATCTCTTTGGATTCCCAGAATCTTTACTATTTCAAATGAAATAGCATGTACTAAATTCTAAAATATGCCTAAAGCGGTTGGGAGATTTATCAACTCAAAACCAAATCTTTTGCTGTCATCATCATCAATTTTTTTTTTTTTTTTTTTTGAATGAATGTAAAATTTATTCAATCCAAAAAAACTGTTTGCATCTAGTGCTACACTTATTGGTTTATGAACATAAAGAATGATCTAAGAAATGAACCAATCTATCATGTGTCACGACTTCGAAACCAAATGCTCAGACCATCTGAATACTCGTTCTTCCCTTCCTCCCGCAGAGCCTCTAGGTTATTGCGTATTGCCTTGTCAATGAACCGGATTAGTGTTTGATGATCTTGTGGGGGTTGACCATTCTTCCGAGAATTCCTCTCCCGCCATATGGCGTGAACTGCGGCACCAAGAGAGTATCTGAGGAGATATTGCTCTGTTTTTGACAGAGAAGATTCTAAGGAGAGCTTGACTATATCGTCCCACACGCTTGTGTAGAGCTGTTTTAATAGCCCCTTCGTCAATGCTTCCCATATTCGAGTTGAGTAGTGACAGGCAAAGAATAGGTGTGTCCTAGTTTCCAAGTCGTTAGAGCAAAGTGGGCAAGATGGATCCGCATTCACATTCCAAGCTAACATCCTATCTCCTGTAGCCATCCTATCATGCATAGCAATCCAAAGTATGAAAGAGAACCTTGGTGTGTGGTGTTTAAACCAGACGCTCTTGGACCAGTTTTGCTCTGCGTGTGCTCTTCTCACGAGGAACCAAGTCTTCTTTGAGGAGAAGTGGCTTTTGAAGTTGTCATGCCCTTGTTTCCAGAGAGGAACATCCCGCTCAGTTAAGCTTGCACATACACTGCGCAGTGTACTAAGCTCTTCCTCCACCTCATTTAATACCTGAGTACGATGTCTCCTCCTTCTGCGATTATCGAGAGCTTCTTTGACAGTAGCGTTGTTTCCAACTCCAAGGTCAATAGGGCCACGATCACCTAATAACTCTTTTAGTCGTCCTTTCTCGGACCATTGGTCATGCCAAAAAGAAGTATCAGCACCACTTTTTATCTGCATCCGATGGAGACTTTTAGCCTTGTCTCGGAGTTTTAATATTTTGCGCCACATCCAGGAGCCTTGCGTCGTTCTGTCCCCTACTGACCAGAAGGAGCCCTTACGAATCAGGTAAACGTGGATCCACCTGACCCATAAAGAAGGTTGAGAGGATGTGATACGCCAGACGAGCTTCAGACCCAATACCTCGTTGACCTCTTTCAGTGGTCTGATGCCTAGGCCACCTTCAGACTTCAATTTGCATATTTCCATCCAGCTTATCTTTGCTTTGCTTCCCTTTAATTCAGGGCCAGACCAGATAAACGCAGAGCATAGCTTTTCGATTTCTTTTAGGCACGAACCCGGGAGTCTAAATGCTGTCATCCAGAAATTCGTGAGGCTCATAATAACAGAGGATACAAGTTGTAGTCGACCAGCATAAGATAGGAATCTTCCCGTCCAGGATGTTGGGGAAACACGCGGAAACGCGACAGCGGCGCAGCGGAATATGGTTTCCCGCACTTGTGTGAGCCTGTGAGAAAAATATATGAATGATGGCAGAAACAATCGCAAAAACGAAATAAAACGAGACCACAATTTTTACGTGGAAAACCTCCTCGATGTGAGAAGGAAAAACCACGGGACCGTAGTCCACTCCAAATCCACTATATCAAATAGAGTGAGTACAACCATGTCCTCTCTGTTCCAAAGAACAACACCAGAGAGTAAGGCTCAACAAGAGCAATCTCCAACACAACAAAGAATCAACAAGAGAGCTATACAAAGCTCAGAAATATGCAGCCTCAAACGACCTCACGTTCACTAGGATTCCGGTCACTAAATCCAATCTCCACCGTACAAATCCTAGATAAACAAGTCAAGAACACTTCTGCAAAATTTCAGCTCAAGAAGAGAAGATCTCACCGTTGGATTTCCCAAACACTGAACACTGGTCTCAGCTCGCTTCAAAACAAAACCGCTTCACTAAAACTCCGATTCACAACAAACCAACCGTTGAAATACAAAACCCACCGTTGAATCTGAAGATCACTGAGTCATGAAGCTTTCCCCAAAGTTTCAGAAAGATCAGACCACGTTTGAATGTCCGATCGAGGCTTTGACCAAAACTGGTGAAACTTGACTTTCACCTCTCTTTCTTCTCTTCACTTCTTTTTTTTCTCTCTCTTCTTCTGTTTTCTTTTTCTTGTGTACGACATATCAAACAAAAAAAGACACATATTACATAATATATAATATGTACTCATGGGTTAATATCATAATTGTTAGGACCCATGATGTTTTCCTCCACTAGGAGGATTGCCGACAAACTCCCCCTCCGACTAGGTGGAGGAAACAGCCATACCGGCTATCCCTCGGCAAATTTCAAGCTTCCATCTCGGCAATGACTTAGTCATCATATCAGCTCCATTATCATCCGTATGAACTTTCACAAGTTCCACTTCCTTAGAAGCAACCACATCACGTATCCAATGATACCTCTTGTTGATGTGTTTCGAACGCGAATGAAATGTCGAGTTCTTCCCGAGACAAATCGCGCTTTGACTGTCACAAAGCAACTCATACTTCTCCTGCTTGAAACCGATCTCATCAAGGAAATTCTTCATCCACAACAACTCCTTACAAGCTTCTGTTGCGGCTATAAACTCAGCTTCAGTGGTAGAAAGTGCAACACACTTTTGTAACCTTGACTGCCATGCCACAGCTCCTCCTGCAAATGTTACCAAGTAACCTGAAGTAGACTTACTGGAATCAACATCCCCAGCCATATCAGCATCTGTGTAACACACAAGTAATGGCTTATCACCTCCAAAGGTAAGCTTCAAACTAGAAGTCCCCCGAAGATATCTCAAAATCCACTTCACAGCATTCCAATGTTCTCTTCCTGGTTTCGAAAGAAAACGACTTACTGTTCCAACTGCATGAGCTATATCTGGTCGTGTACAAACCATAGCATACATCAAGCTACCAACTGCAGAAGCATATGGAACCCTCGCCATATCTTCCTTCTCTGCATCTGTTTTCGGACTCTGTTGACCGGTTAATCTAAAGTGTGTAGCAAGAGGAGTGCTTACAACTTTAGACTTGTCCATGTGAAACCTTTGAAGTACCTTCTCAATATACTTCTCCTGAGACAAGTGAATCAGCTTCTCACCTCTATCTCGAACAATTCTTATACCAAGAATCTGCTTCGCTGGACCCAAATCTTTCATGGCAAAGGACTTGCTAAGCTGCTTCTTCAACTCTTGAATTCTGCTCAAGTTCCTGCCCACAATCAACATGTCGTCAACATACAACAACAAGATGATAAAATCATCATCACCAAACACCTGCACAAATACACAATGATCTGAAGTAGTCTCCTTATAACCATGCTCCCCCATAACCGACTTAAACTTCATGTACCACTGCCTTGGTGCTTGCTTCAATCCGTAAAGGCTTTTCTTCAAGCGACAAACTAACTCCTCTTTGTCCTTTTTCACAAAGCCTTCTGGTTGTACCATGTAAATCTCTTCCTCCAAATCACCATGAAGGAAAGCCGTCTTTACATCCATCTGCTCAACCTCTAGATCAAGGCTCGCTGCCAATCCAAGTACAACCCGAATGGATGACATCTTCACAACAGGAGAAAAGATTTCATCATAATCAATCCCCTTCTTTTGGCTGAACCCTTTCACAACCAATCTAGCCTTGTATCGAGGTAGCAAACTGGTATCTTCATGCTTAATCCTATACACCCACTTATTAAGCAACGCCTTTTTACCCTTAGGCAACTTCACCAACTCATATGTGTTGTTCTCATCAAAAGAACCCATCTCCTCTCCCATGGCTTCTAACCACTTCTCTTTGTGTTCATCTTCCAAAGCTTCACCAAAGCTTTCTGGTTCTCCCCCATCAGTAAGTAACACATACTCACTAGGCTTATACCTCGTCGACGGTATTTGACCTCTCTCAGATCTTCTAGCAGCAGGTAGGTTCTCGGTAGTTGGTGTCTCACCATGATCGTCACCATGATCACCAATACCGTCATCATCATGTGCGGGAGCATCATCTGTACCAGGTGTATCAACATGAACCTCACCCTCATTCTGACCGTGGACTGATGTAGAAGGAAAAACCGCTGAATCAATCAAACCTTCATTTCGTTGAGCTGGTTTTTCGGACTTGTCAATGTCCTTAATCGTTTGATCTTCCATGAACACAACATCTCTGCTCCTTATGAGCTTCTTCTCAACGGGATCATAAAATCTGTATCCAAACTCATCCTGACCATAACCAATGAACACACATTGTCGCGACTTCATCTCAAGCTTCGACCTTTCGTCTTTAGGAATGTGCACAAAAGCCTTGCACCCGAAGACCCTTAAATGACCGTAAGAAACATCCTTGCCGGTCCAAACTCTCTCTGGAATGTCACCATCCAATGGAGCACTTGGTGACAAGTTCAACACGTGAACAACCGAGCTCAAAGCTTCACCCCAGAAAGTCATCGGTAAGCCTGACTGCGAAATCAAACATCTCATCCTCTCAACAATCGTTCTGTTCATCCTCTCTGCCAACCCATTCAACTGTGGAGTCTTAGGCGGCGTGAACTGATGCCTAATACCATGTTCCCTGCAATAAGCATCAAATGGTCCAGAATACTCACCACCATTATCACTGCGGATACACTTCAACTTCTTTCCCGTCTGTCTCTCAACCAATGCCACAAAATGCTTGAAATATCCCAAAACCTGATCCTTCGTCTTCATAGTGAAAACCCACAACTTCCTCGAATGATCATCAATGAATGTGACAAAATATGATGCACCACCAAGAGATTTTGTCTTCATTGGACCACACACATCTGAATGCACCAAGTCAAGTATCTCGGGTTTCCTCGAAGGTGCAGAAGACTTAAACGAAACTCTGTGTTGTTTTCCAGCAAAACAATGCTCACACTTCTGTAAGTGCATACCGGAGATCCCTGGAATAGCCTCCTTCTTTGATAACACAGACAATCCCTTCTCACTAATATGACCGAGTCTCTTGTGCCACAACTCCATGGCATCATCATTCTCCACTGCATTAACAATGTCTTTGGAGACCTTAGCCTGCATCCAATAGAAAGATGAAGACTTATTACCTCGAGCCATAACCATAGAACCACGTGAGAGCTTCCATTTACCACCACCGAATAAACTGTAGAAACCCTCATCATCAAGTCTTCCTGTAGAAATCAGATTCAACCGAACATCTGGGACATGCTTAACTCCCTTAAGCAGAAGTCTTGTACCAAGACTCGTCTCCAAGCAAATATCACCAATGCCAACAACCTGAGCCAAACCATCATTACCCATCTTAACTGAACCATAACTACCTGGAGTATAGGTAGTGAACAAATCCCGCTGCGATGTAGCATGAGTAGTAGCTCCACTATCAACAACCCAACTGGTGTCCTGGCATGCAACATTAATGGCATCACCCTCGTCAAGAATAAGAAACTGATCCTCGGTGACAGTCACCCGATCTTCACCATCTCCTTGACGATTTCCTTGCTTGCTGTCCTTTTTCAACTTCCAGCAATCTTTCTTCAAGTGCCCTTTCTTATGACAGTAGTGGCACTCCAAATTCGCAAATCTATTAGATTTGCTTCTGCTCCTGTTCTTCTCCTTCTTGGACTCACGATGTGAACTCCTCCCCCTTGACTCAGTAACCATAACATCTGAACGTGAGGAACTAGGATTCGACTGCCTTCTCGTTTCCTCATTCAAAACACTGTTCTTCACTAAGTCCATCGAAATAGCGCCATTCGCTGCGGAGTTACAAAGAGACATCGTGAACACTTCCCAAGAATCCGGTAATGTACCAAGAAGCCACAAACCGTGAATCTCATCTTCAAAATGAATACCCATGTCAGAAAGCTTGTTGATTAATCCCTGAAACGCATTCAAGTGATCCGTCATCGGAGTACCATCCTGATACCTCAACTCAATCAACTTCTTGATCATGAACATCTTATTATTCCCGGTCTTCCGAGCATACAACTGCTCCAGCTTCAACCACAAAGAACGAGCATTAGTCTCTGTTTCAACATGATGCAGAACATTATCATCTATCCACTGCCTTATCGAACCACAGACTTGTCGATGCAGCAACTTCCATTGATCATCTGTTTTCTCATCAGGTTTCTTCTCCTGAAAAACCGGTACATGGAATTCCTTCACGAAAAGCAAATCTTCCATCTTGCCTTTCCATGTATGATAATTAGCACCATTCAAACTGATCATTCTGTTCATATTTTCCATCTCTCACACAAGCAGAACCAATAACCAAAGTTACCGAAATCCAAAGCTCACAACCTCAAGCTCTGATACCACTCTGTTGGGGAAACACGCGGAAACGCGACAGCGGCGCAGCGGAATATGGTTTCCCGCACTTGTGTGAGCCTGTGAGAAAAATATATGAATGATGGCAGAAACAATCGCAAAAACGAAATAAAACGAGACCACAATTTTTACGTGGAAAACCTCCTCGATGTGAGAAGGAAAAACCACGGGACCGTAGTCCACTCCAAATCCACTATATCAAATAGAGTGAGTACAACCACGTCCTCTCTGTTCCAAAGAACAACACCAGAGAGTAAGGCTCAACAAGAGCAATCTCCAACACAACAAAGAATCAACAAGAGAGCTATACAAAGCTCAGAAATATGCAGCCTCAAACGACCTCACGTTCACTAGGATTCCGGTCACTAAATCCAATCTCCACCGTACAAATCCTAGATAAACAAGTCAAGAACACTTCTGCAAAATTTCAGCTCAAGAAGAGAAGATCTCACCGTTGGATTTCCCAAACACTGAACACTGGTCTCAGCTCGCTTCAAAACAAAACCGCTTCACTAAAACTCCGATTCACAACAAACCAACCGTTGAAATACAAAACCCACCGTTGAATCTGAAGATCACTGAGTCATGAAGCTTTCCCCAAAGTTTCAGAAAGATCAGACCACGTTTGAATGTCCGATCGAGGCTTTGACCAAAACTGGTGAAACTTGACTTTCACCTCTCTTTCTTCTCTTCACTTCTTTTTTTTCTCTCTCTTCTTCTGTTTTCTTTTTCTTGTGTACGACATATCAAACAAAAAAAGACACATATTACATAATATATAATATGTACTCATGGGTTAATATCATAATTGTTAGGACCCATGATGTTTTCCTCCACTAGGAGGATTGCCGACACAGGATCTCAGCCTCTTTCTGATTTTTTCGACCAACGGGAGATAGTCTACCACTGTCATACGCTTTGTTAATAGCGGGAGACCGAGATATTTTACCGGTAGCTGGCCATGGTCAAAAGGAAAATCAGCATGAATCGCCTCCTGATTTTGCATTGTTACTCCTGCTAGAAACAACTTTGATTTTTCCATGCTGATCTTAAGTCCTGAGTACTTCTCAAAAGCTTCAAAAACCGATAATACTCCTTCTATAGATCTGCGTTTGCCATCCGTAAAGACCATAATATCATCTGCGAAGTAAAGATGAGTTAGAGATATGTTCTGGCACTTGGGATGGTAACCAATCCTCTTTTCCATGGCTGCCTTGTCAAGTAGCTTAGATAACACATTTATGCAGATGACAAACAAATATGGCGAGAGAGCACAGCCTTGTCTCAGCCCTCTTTCACTCTTGAAAAATCCAGCAAGTTCACCATTGACTTGTACAGAAAAAGAAGCTGTTGATATACACAGACTAATCCATTTAATAAACTTCTCTGGGATATGCATGGCAGCAAGCACATTCAACAAGAATTGCCATTGAACAGAATCAAAAGCCTTGGAGATATCTATTTGCATAGCACATCTAGGTGAAATCACTTCCTTGTGATAATCCTTGACCAACTCCGTTGCTAGTAAAACGTTTTCAACCAGGAGTCTATCTCGAACGAAGGCAGATTGGTTCCAAGTTATGAGTTTCGGAATGATACCTTTGAGTCTATTGGCAATGATCTTGGAGATAGTCTTGTAGATTACATTGCAACATGAAATAGGCCTGTAATCTTTCATCTCCAGGGATTCTTCTTTTTTAGGTATCAAAGCCAAGATGGTTGTGTTGATGCCTTTGGGAAGAAATCCCTTGATAAAAAAAGATTGTATCGCCACAGTGAAGTCCTTTCCAACTGTTTGCCATGCTCCTCTGAAGAACTCAGCAGTATAACCGTCTGGCCCTGGGGATTTGTTACTTGGCATGCTAAATAAAACATCCCTGACCTCTTGCTCTGTAACCTCTTTCTGCAGCATCTCCATGTCCTCAACACTACATCTATAGTCCAGAAGTTCCTGTAGCTCAGTCACCTCCATCCCTTTGAAATTTTCAGGCTGATGGCAAAGAAACTCCCTGAAAAATCTCTCTGCCTCTTCCTTAATTTCAGCTTCAGTGTCCACCACATTACCAGAAGAACACTTGACCTCTCGAATGGTGTTCTTTGATTGTCTGAGCTTGATAGAGTTGTGAAAGGCTTTATTATTTCGGTCACCAACTTTTAGCCAGTGAAGCTTAGATCTTTGTTTGAGAAAACCTTCTTCAATGCTGCTTATACGATTCCATTTGGCATGAGCCTCTATTTCTGCGTTAATATTAGCTTCAGTGGGATCCAACATTGTGACATCTGGTCAAACATGAGACATCTGGTCCTGAGCCCTGAGTTCATCGGAAAACCTTGCCAACTTGAACTTGGTTTAGTTGACTTGAAAGAAGAAACAAGTGAAACCTAGTCAGCTCGTTTGGATGTGGAGATATGACTATCACGGATCAAGAATAAGACTAAGTTGCACAATTGGGCCGATTAAGGCCGGGTCGGGTCAAGCCCCAGCCAAAGTCTTTAACGTGACCCGAAAGATACTCTTTGTCATCTCATCTTCCCCAATTGGCATTGACGAGACTTCACGCTACTTATCGATCCAGTCTCCTCCGTGAGTCCCACCACCGCGACTTAGCCACTCCGGCTTTTAATTGCGGTTCACGACCACTGTAGTAGCTTCACCTCCACATCCTCGGAATCTCCGTTTTTTCTCTCCAATCGTCAAACCATTATTTTCGTTGAATTTCTTACTAAAATTAGCTTAACATTTCATAGATTTGTTGAGTGATTATACCGGAAATGATGGGCTCAGAGAATGACGATGAGGCCCATCTCCACGCGTCCAGGGAGGAGATGGAGAATCTCTTCCTCCGCGATGATGGCGATAAATCCTACTCCGGTTATCGCAGCGCCATGTCAACTCTCTCCGACGCCCACCACCCGCTTTCTCCACCGCCGATTATCGTCACTCCGGCTAATTCCGATCCACTTTTTGCGACGCCATCTTTTAGCGATTATCGGAGCCCTAGCTCTAAACCAAACGGCGGCGACAACAGCTCTTACATCGAGCCTCCGTCTTACGCAGATGTTATCTTCAGCCCTTTCGATGAGAACTCCGACATCAACGGCTCAGATGATGGCAGCCGTCATAGTCAGTCATCAGATTCACTCTCTAGATCTCCGTCATCTTCGAGCTCCGATTACATAAAGATCACTGTTTCCAGCCCTCAGAAAGAGCAGGATACGGCAAGTTCCATGCTTTCTGGAGGAAGCACTTACATCACCTACCTAATTACAACCAGAACGAATCTCCCTGAATACGGAGGATCGGAGTTTAGCGTGCGAAGAAGATTCAGAGATGTTGTTACGTTGGCAGATAGATTAGCTGAGTCGTATAGAGGGTTCTGCATCCCACCGAGACCAGACAAGAGCGTGGTGGAGAGCCAAGTGATGCAAAAGCAAGAGTTTGTGGAGCAGAGAAGAGTTGCTTTGGAGAAATACTTGCGCAGGCTCGCTGCACATCCTGTTATCAGGAACAGCGATGAGGTGAAGGTTTTTCTTCAGGTGGAAGGGAAGTTACCGCTGCAGACGAGCACAGATGTGGCCTCTAGGATGTTGGATGGCGCCGTGAAGCTGCCTAAACAGTTGTTTGGTGAAGGCGGAGGAGGAACTTCTGTGGTTGAGGTGGCTCAGCCGGCTAGAGGCGGTAGAGATCTGCTGAGATTGTTTAAAGAGCTTAGACAGTCAGTCTCTAATGACTGGGGTCGATCAAAACCAGCCGTTGTGGAAGAAGATAAAGACTTCTTGGAGAAGAAGGAGAAAATGCATGAACTTGAGCAACAGATCATTAATACCTCAAAGCAGGTAAGCTTTCATACTTGTTAACTTCATATATGCATCACTAAGCTCAGTATTTCTTTTGTAGGCTGAAACACTCGTGAAGGCACAGCAAGACATGGGAGAGACTATGGGGGAATTGGGATTAGCGTTCATTAAGCTGACGAAATTCGAGAACGAAGAAGCTGTCTTCAATTCTCAACGAGCTCGTGCCAATGATATGAAGAATTTAGCTACTGCAGCTGTGAAAGCAAGCAGGTTTTACAGAGAGCTGAATTCCCATACTGTCAAGCATTTGGTAACTTAGAAACCAGTAGTTATGAAGAACTTATTCCACTCTCAGGGCTTTAGTTTATTAAGGAGATGTTTCGTTGATGTCAGGACACACTCCATGATTACCTTGGCCTAATGATGGCGGTCCAGGGCGCGTTTGCAGATAGATCTAGTGCTTTGCTGACAGTGCAGACGCTCTTATCTGATCTTTCTTCACTGGAAGCAAGAGCAGAGAAGCTAGAAGCTGCATCATCAAAGGTATTTGGTGGTGACAAATCAAGGATTAAGAAAATAGAAGAGTTGAAAGAAACAATCAAGGGCACTGAGGACGCCAAAAATGTAGCCATCAGGGAATACGAGCGTATCAAGGTGGTTCAGTCATGCCACTATACAAAACAAATCTTATGTTTATTGAAAGTCTTATGCAAATGTGTAAATTATCATGACAGGAAAATAACTGGTGCGAGGTTGAAAGGCTAGACAGAGAAAGACGTGCAGACTTCCTGAATATGATGAAAGGGTTTGTTGTTAACCAGGTACATTGTTTTTAGATGAGTGAGGTTTTGATTAGAGGGGATTATTCATGAAATGGATGCCCTCAAAAGAATGATTGATTAGTGTTTGTACTTTGGTGGTGTATGCTGTCTTGCATGATGGTGAAAACAGAGTTGTTGGTATTTGGATGGTGCAGGTTGGATATGCAGAGAAGATCGCCAATGTGTGGGCAAAGGTATCTGAGGAGACTAGTCAATACGATAGAGAGAGCTCTTAACAGGAGAAGCAGCCTGTAATTTATTCTTAATTCTTACAAAAACAAAATTAGTTAATACGTTTCTTTCAATAGTGTTACAAAAGGAGTGACAAAAGTAATAGTTGCAGTTCACTTTGTGTACAAACAATATGTAAATGCAAAACAATATTAGGCTCGAACGCTTGACATTGTGGATGTGGCAATGGCAGTGGTAGCTGCGTTTGAGGCAGTTTGGTTGAAGAAGGTGAAAAGGCTAGATCCAATGGTTTCTTGTTCCTCAAGAAACAAATCTTCAGGTGCACGAAACGCACCGTGGATGGCCACCGCCATCATCCCAAGGGCTAGAGTCGACATCAAGAGCGATCCAACGCTTGTCATGAACATCACCACCACAGTACAAAGACAGAGCATCCCTAGCGTCTCCAAATCGGAGAACGTGCGTCCTCCGATGACCAACGGCTGATCCGACGAACGGAAAACGTAGAGAAAAAGCCAAGAAGCAGCCAGTGATGCGAGGAGGAAGAGAGCGAAAGGGTGTGAGAGGAGAGACGCGGCTAGCAAGATTGCCACTAAGGTTATGTAATTGGCTTTGAAGTAGGAAAAATTCTTCCTTACTCGGGTAGCTGCCTCCAAGAGCGATGGTGGCCGGGAAAACGCTGAAAGGTCAACGAGCTCCGTCCAGGGCCGAGCTTCAGCTGAAGCGTGACGTACTGAAGCTAGAACGCGAGACACGAGGACGCGTAGAGTGCGCAGCTGCAACGGTGGTTCGCCACCTTGGAGGTGGTCAGGATAAGTTGAAGTCGGGAGAAGAGGAGAAGCCATTGATGAAAATGCATAGGGAGAGATAGATTTAAAACCACTGAATGGTCTTCACGTTCGCTGGCTTTACTTCAAAGTGTCGACTAATAGCATGTTCTTTTTGTGTGTTTATTACATAATTTGCTACAAAACGTATGAAATCTGTAAAGTTTTTTTCATCATTATCAGTTGGAAGTTTGTCTAGTATGCGAAAATTTGTCACTACAAGACATAAATCTGTCATGTTGAGGTGTGACATCTTCGTTGGGTTGGGATATGGTGGTTGTGCTTTCCCTCATAAGTGGTGATCACCGACTTAGCATCTTGGAATGCTCTCTCCACTTGCTTCCTTACACAACATCCTGTATATGTGCACTTGTAATAGCTCCTACACGTTTAACTTATAGCTTATTAGGTTAAGCCTTTTGGTTAATTCAGAATTGAGAGCAAAGAAGAAACAGACCTTGGATTTGGATTACCCTTGACCACTTTCTGACCATACTTTCTCCATCTGTACCCATCGTCAAGAATGTCTATATCACTTGCTGTCTGAACCACCACTCTTGGCTCCTTCACAGTCTCTTCTCTTTTCCTGCATAACCATTCACAACAATTCAAAGTTACCAAAGGTGTGGTAACCCATTGGTAGTACAAGTGGTTGGTTATTTCGTGTCCCGGGTTCAAACCTCCTCCGTTTATACGGAAGAATACTTTATTAATATTTAATTGTTGATTCCTGATTCCTGGTAGATTATAGGTTGAGGTCCGGAACTTCTTTGGTATTTAAAAAAAAAAAATCAATCCAAAGTTGTTTCCCTGCCTTACCATCTCTTGGCCTCTGCTTCATCTTCACCAAACTTTTGACCGTTTCCCTGACTGCTAGTTTTGTTGAAGTCAACGTTATGTGTTGCTGTGGTGGAAGCTGATCTCTTCGTGGATTGGGGCTTGGGATGATTGTGGCTTCCCTTATAGACAATCTCCATGATATGACCCGTGACAAGAGACGTCTCCACTTTCTTCTTAGTGATGCAATTTGGATACGTGCATCTGAAGTAACTCCTAGGGTTTTCGCTTCCTTTGACTTGCTTCTGTCCATATTTACGCCAATTGTATCCATCATCAGAGGTTTTATTAACGGTATGGGATGAAGGTGACTCAGATTTGGAAACATCCAGTTGAGCTACTGTCTGAAAAATGATATCATTGGAACCAGAATGTCTTAACATATAAGCCAGAAGCTAACAATGCAGAAATAGGTCTTACAGATGGTAGTAACAAAGGAGGAGATGTCTGGTTGGTAATGAAGGAAAACTCAAAGTTCTCCTTCACATCTTCTGGTTTGATTTCATTCTGGTCGATGAGCAAACAATTGTTCTTCCAGTTCAGAGATTGAGCAGGAAACGTTCCGGTCGTTGGAGATGGCAAAATCTGTGATTTCAGGTTAAAAAAACAATGGGTTTAAATAGTATTTCAGATAAATAGAAGAATGGCGAACTAGATTAAGTTTCTATAGAAAAATTACAGAAGGCCGAAAAGCTAATTTTAGTAGAATAATTACGTTTATTTTTTTCTAATTATATTTTAAAGACGCTAATTGTATATAGCTGAATCATTTTCAAAAATGTGAAAAAATGATGAATGTTATGAATGGTAAAAAATAGTTAAATCACATTTTCAAAACGTGAACAAGTGGTATATTATTTCATCACAAACGTAAACAAGAAGAAATTTAGATAATTCCGACAGAACACAATCTTAAATGAGTTTGTGTTCACTTACCTTAAGCTGTTCCACAATCTCAAGAAAAATGTAAATTCAGTTCTTGAAGTCAAATGTGAGAAAATGAAAATAGTCATAGTTTCAACTGATAAGAGAGAAGGGAACATACGTTAGAGGAAGTGAGGAGAAGGGGAGAGTCAAGAAGGTCGGCTTGAGTAAGACCAGGAGGCATGGAGAAGTAATACGAGGAGGAAGAGAGAGGGAGAGGCGACGGTGTTGCTGATTTGAACTTGGGGACAGATCTTTGCTGGTTGAATGAGCCCATCAATGGTTACGTATGGGATACGTTTCTTCTTCTTCTTCTTCTTCCTTTATTGCAGAAGAGGAAGTTTCCAGGAAAGTATGAGAGTGGTTTTGATGACCAAATGAATGACAAAAAGACAGAGGAATTATAAAGGATTAAACCTGTGACCAAGTGTGAAACGTGTTTAGTTAGAACACTAAAATGTTTGACTTTTATAAGGCGGCTTATATATTTGTTCTTTAAGTCTTTTAGTCAATGAATGTAAAAACAAATTATAACATATAAATTCATAAATGGACAAACACAAGAAGGTAAAGCAATGGAGTGGTTCATACTTAAGTTAGAGGTGTAATGACAAAAACTGGATCCCACCTGAAAAGGATTTGGAGTCCGCCAAGCCAGTAGTGCAGAGTTTGAATGTACAAACAAGTTTAAAACACAGATCTATTGTCTGTGACATGATGTTAGTAAGGTTTTGAATGGTAGGGCAGTCGCAGCGGATAAAAATAAGTATGAATTAAACAATTATAATTGTGAGTGGATTGTTTTTACTGCGGACTAAATTTAAATTGTTCATAAACAATTATCGCACGTGGTCCACAACAGATTAATTTTAGGTTTTGAATGGTTACTATGACAAAATCAATTGCGAACTAAAGTATTTTGTTTTTGGACCGGACGCAATCCGCTGCGGACTAAATTTATTAATTACAAAAATAGTCTGCAAATGGTATAAAAAAGTGGTACTGACTTGCGGACTAATCCGTCCTAACTACAACTAACATTTAAAACTTTTGACCGCTTGCAAACTAATCCACTAACCCTTAGCCATTGTAACCATTCACAGCCTAATCATTGTAACCATTTACAGCCTAACTGTCAGATTACCTTGCTGGGTTGTTGACTTTGTAACAACGTTTTGATTTAATTTATTAAAAGTCAACTGAAATAAAGAGGTGGATCACTAAAATATTCAATACAAACGTTACAAAACGCTCTAACTGGAATTTTCAACCGTCTTTAATGACGTTTGCAAACAGGCAACATGAAAAAGGACAAAGCTCAAAACTGAGGTAAGAAGCGAGAGTCTATGACGAGTGAAAAACGAAATGGGCTACGACGATTCAACTTTAAGCAGCTTGTTGGGCAGAGAGCCTCTTCCTTGCTTCCTCAATGATAGTCAGCTTGATACCTTTACCCTTTGGAAGAGACACCCATGGCTTCGTTCCTTTCCCGATGGTGAACACATTACCCAACCTAGTGGCAAACTCGTGTCCTGTTGAGTCTTGGATATGAATCGTCTCAAAGCTTCCCTTATGCTTCTCACGGTTCTTAATCACACCCACACGCCCTCTGTTTCTGCCTCCTGTCACCATCACAACGTTACCAACGTCAAACTTAATGAACTCAACAATCTTGTTCTCCTCAAGGTCTAGCTTGATGGTGTCGTTTGGTTTGATGAGTGGGTCTGGGTAACGGATGGTGCGACCATCGTAAGTGTTGAGGTAAGGAATTCCCTTCTGCCCAAACTGGATAGTCCTAACCTTGCAAAGCTTGAACTGCAGGACACAACAAATCATATCACTCTTTTGATTCCAATCATTACTCATTTAAACATTGTCAAGACTTTACCTTTGCTTCCTCATCCCTGATGGAATGGAGGCGGAAACGTCCCTTGGTGTCATACAGAAGACGGAAGTTCTCGTTCGTCTTGGGGATGGACACAACATCTATCCAGAATCAAAAATGTAACTAACTTAGGCCAATGATTATCATATACATGCAACCAAATAAGCATAAACCGGAAAAGAAACGTACCCATGAAACCAGCAGGGTATGTTTTGTCAGTCCTCACTTTGCCATCAACTTGGATATGCCTTTGCATGAGGATGGAGATGACTTCACGGTAAGTCAAAGCATACTTCAACCTGTTCCTGATGATCAAGACAAGAGGAAGGCACTCTCTCGACTTGTGAGGTCCAGAAGAAGGTTTGGGGGCCTGCAAGAAACAGCATCATGAACAATTTAAGACGCATGTTACAGGCAAATGTAATGAATGGTTTTGAAACACAAGTTAGAGACAAGAAAACGTACGAAAGCACCACCAAGTTTGTCAAGCATCCAATGTTTGGGGGCATTGAGCCTCTTTAGATGCTTCTTCAATCCCCTTGCCTGCAAACAGTAGCCAAAGAAAGAAGACGAGTCAAGTCAATATACAAAATTATCACATTTGATAGAGCCTCGTCAAGAGGACATTCACGTTGCAGTCAGATTTCGATCCTCAAACATTCATTACATTTTTGCAATCGAAACCTAGCAAAATTGAGTACACGGGCTCACTAGACGACTGGCTATCTATCACAGGACACTAACAAAAAGCTCGTAAATTTAAGTATCCATGTCTATGTAGAGCTGAGCAATCACTAAACGTACGCAAGATACAGAAATCGATAAAGCATTGGACGAACCATGTTTGCAGGTGTTTCGGAGCGGAAGACGACTTCTGATTCCTCTGCGGCGGCAACGGCAGTTCAGTGCTCTCTCTGTGATTATATATCAAAAGAAAAACTGAGACCCTAGGTTATTTCACTCATATAAGTATTGGGCTTATTTAGTTAGTAGAGGCCCATTTATAATCTAAAAGTAACCAAGGGCCTGATGTTTGAAAATTTAAAAGTCTAATTTGGAAATTTCCAGGATTAATAAAGTAAAATAAATAAAAGACTTTCGTCTAAAAAAATAATAAAAGATGAAATAAGCCATTTATTGAATTTGTAAATTTTAATATAATTTATTGGGTTTAGAATGTGGGATATGGTGGTAGTATTCTTCAATATGTAATTTATATAGATTAATTAAAACAAATATGTGAAATTGTCTTTCGTAGTCGTTCTTATAATACTTTTTCATAAATATAAATATCTATCAGCATTAAAAATGTGGGATAGGGAATTCCTTAATCATTGACTTTTTAATGCCAGTTAGGGGAAAACGGCCAATTAATACCCGAACATTTTTAGATGGTACCGATTAGGTCCTACACAATTTTGGTGTGCAAATTCGTATCTAAACACTTAATTATTTAAATATTCATACACACACTTTTTTTTCTTGGCCGAAACATGCATTGACTAAATTCTGTTAGTCAACTCCGTCAAATTTTTATCAGAAAATCTGAGGTGGCATTATAAAGCTGAGTTGGCATTACTAAATCAAAACGGCGTCGTTTTGATTAGTTAAAAAATTACCTTCTCAAAGACTTGAACCAACGACCTCTTGCTTCTAGTCCTTAAGTCTTACCAACAAAGCTAAGCAATATTTATTGTTATAGTTATCAAATATAGTGTATATATGTTACGAATTTTTTATCATCTTCTCCATTTAGGTAAGTCTGTACAGAGCATTTGCGATTGAGAGCACCTACATAGCATCTGCGATTCGAGTTTCGTAAAGATTTTTCCTTTTTATTCGTTTATAGAGCCTAATTTCTCCTTTTCAATCTCGGATTCCAATGGCTCCTTTCGTCCAAGTAAATCTGTACCGTTCTTACTGAGCTCTCTCTGTACAGGTGCTTGTCGGTCCACTCTAAGCAAATCTCTAATCTTCCCCATTCCTCCGATAATTATTCGAATTTGCGTATCGTCGGTTCCAAATCATCGTCTCATTCTCGCTTTAGTGGGATTTCTGTTAACCGGCGTGTTATCACTGCCGTTGCTCGTGCTGAATCAGATCAGCTTGGTGATGATGGCAACTCAAAGGAGGTAACTTTATGCTTCTTTCTTACCCTTCAATCTTTTAATTCTCGTTTGCCTTCTACAGTGTGTGTCTGTATATAGGTGAATTGCTGAGACACTTTTGGTTAGTGATTGTTGTTTGATTTCGTGAGCTCTCACTGACATTACTATGGGGAAGATGATATAAAATTCGTAACATATATACACTATATTTGATTACTATAACAATAAATATTGCTTAGCTTGGTTGGTAAGACTTATGGGCTAGAAGCAAGAGGTCGTGGGTTCAAGTCTTGACAAGGTAATTATTTTAACTTATCAAAACGACGCTGTTTTGATTTAGTAATGCCAACTCAGCTTTATAATGCCACCTCGGATTTTCTGTTAATAATTTGACGGAGTTGACTAACAGAATTTAGTCAATGTATGTTTTGGCCAAGAAAAAAAAAGTGTGTGTATGAATATTCAAATAATTAAGTGTTTAGATACGAATTTGCACACCAAAATTGTGTAGGACCTAATCGGTACCATCTAAAAATGGTCGGGTATTAATTGGCCCTTTTGCCTGCCAGTTAGAGTATATATACAGCTTAGGAAGCAAATGTGGCGTGAAATCATTGGTCAATATTTATGTTACTTATACAAATGTAAGGATTTGACAAGCAGCTGCAAACAAGAGAATGATTACACAAATCATGATGGTCACTTATCATATTTAAGTAAATTATAATGTGGATATTACTCTCCCACTTATTTATCATTTCATATATTTTAAATACTTAGGGGATTCATGTATTCCTTCAAGCTGTCCATTGCAGCTTTGGGCAACGTGACTAGCACCCTAACGCCACCTTGCTTCCTTGGCAAGAAAACACAAATATCCGAAAGAAACTTAGGCACCAACGGTATTATATTCACCGATCCTCCATACCCAAAATCAACTTCATCTAGCAATCCAAGCTGCCTCCAATCAGTAAGCAACATAAACGCTCCGTTCCCTCCTTGACACATTGCCTTCATCTCAAGACTTTTCTCTGTCTCTTTTAGCTGCTCCGACACGTACCTCTTCTCCAACGCCGCCTTCTTAGCCTCTTTCATGAGTTTCACCACATGAGACAACGCAGAGTTTGTCAACTCGCCAGCTTTCATTGCTACGTTAGCTTTCACGAATGCGTTTCCGTAGTAGCCTTCACGTAACGGTGGATCCACAGTGCGTCGTATGCCCACGGCCATTCCGAAAAGTGTAGTTCCATCTGGACTCAGATTCAAGGCCTTGCACCTTGCTCTCCATACGTGGGACGCAAGAATCTCCAGAGTTGTGACCTCCTCCGCAACGTTTTCCTTGAGCTGAGTGATGTCTTCGGATGTGACGTTGAGGATCTCACAGACCATGTTGTTGGTTGGTGTGTAGGGAGAAGTTGCCACAGAAGAGCAAGCCTCCCCGTAATTAACCAGCTTGGGAGCTTGTTCTTCCTCCACTTTCCCTACTTATATATGACAAATTAAATGTTATGAATCTAATATCTGAAATAAAATAATATATAAAAAATAAGAACCAATGTATTCATTCTCAATGGATTTAAATAGCTAGGAAGCTCATAAACTTTCACAAAATATAATTTTTGTTATGTTTAAGTATATTTTAATTGATGTTTTAGCTAAAAGTATAAGAATTAAGAAAGTATAACCGTTTTAAGTTTTATACAAAAATTGTTGTTTAGCATTTAATTAAAAAACATTATAACAAATAGTAAAAAACACTATAAAATAGTAATTGTTTTAATATATGAATTAAGTATAAAATTACATAGAAACTTGGAAAACATCAAATAAAATTAAATAAATAAAATCTTTTAAACCTAATGGGACTGAGAGATAATATTAGTAGAAGATAATATTTTAATTCGGAGTATAAATCTAAAAGCAATATATTAGTATAAAATTAGTTAATAACTATATATATATACCATTAATGTTGAAGTTGTCAGAGGTGAGGCAGTGTCGATCCCAAACGGGAATGATGCTAGGCTGCGTCTTTCCCGCGGCGAACTCAGTGAAGGCTTTGAAAAACTGAGACGCCCCAAACCCATCACAGAGTGAATGAGAGAGAGCCGTTGCAAGAGTAATCCCTCCACATGCAAACACAGTAATCTGAAGAGCCAGAACGTTGTAAGCTCCAGAAGCCACAGCTTCATAACTAGGTACGAGTTGGTATAAGTCTGCGTCCATGTCCTCCAAATAGTTGAGGGAAGAAAGAGTGCAGTCTGCGGTCCCCCTTACAAACGGGACTCCATCCACAGGAGTGCATTTCAACTCTAGTCTATGGTCGTCGGATCTCCGGTGAAGTTTTCCGGCGAGAGGGTAGTAATAGGCAAGAGCATTGGAGAGAGCATCTTGAAGAAGAGAAGCAGGGTCTTGATGAACGTCGGCTTTGGATGATGGGGAGTAGACATAGATGGTTTTGGCTAGGGTTTCGATGTAAGGATCGTTGTCGAGTGTCGAGAGGGAAAGAGAGACTTCAGGTGTTGGCTTTGAAGGTTTTACTATGACCACTTGTGATTTCTTCACCACCAAGGGACTCGATGAACTCATGCCTTGGCTTCCCATCTTGATTTCTATATCACAAGCGTATTTGTGTATGTTTATATATACACAACATGTAATAAAGTATATAGTTGACGTTTTGTATTATAAATAGTGGGAGCGAGTTGGTAAGATATGACTTCAAAGTTTGGAAAAGGTTTACAATAGGAAATGAAAACTGCAAAGCCACGTCTTATCTTTATATATACATACAAAATTGTCTGGTTTATCTTAATCCCTTTCAACACTTTAATTCGCATTAAAAAAATGTATTAGAACCAAAGAATTAATCTTGAAAATATTGGAGCTATATTTTAAAAAGGAGGAACGTGTGAGTCAAATGCATTGATGAAAACATTGAAGAGTTACTACATAGATTTGTCAAAACGCGTTTTGGTTTGTGGTGGTGGTAGCCTAGTCCTCATCATTCTCTCTCTCTATATATTTCATAATGGATTTAATTATAATATCTTATAAAACATGGTCTCTACTACATGGAAAACATTGACATATGGGTTTTGAAGTCGCGAATTCAAGATGAGATATGTAAATTGCTTTGCTGGAGCAGTCATGGAGAGCCACGTACAACGATCACATATTCACATATGTAGATAACCTTTGGAGAATGATAAGTCAGTGATCAGTCAGTGGTTCGGACACGGAAATTCAATGATGTAAAGTAGTGTAATGATATCCGCTTTACAGAGTTTCCCTCTTCTTCGTTTTATGTGGTACAGCTCTTCTTCATCCACATGCGATCAAAGTGTTTGAAAGTAAACTTTTTAGGTTAATATATATTTGTGAGTTCCGGCTTAACCTTAATCAGTGAAAGAGTGTAAAGCACGCCTTACATATAATCACAAATCCCAAAATCAGAATAAAACTGATTATCTACGTCATACGTGTGTGAGACAATATGTTGCATAACTTCAAATAGTTCATCAAATGCCTTTATGATAAAAACTTGTACAAGAGACTTGTAGTTTTGGTTCTTTTTTTTTTCTTTGAAGAATTACGAATAAATATGGGCAAAATGTTCGGAACCGAAATACCGAACCAAACTCAAATCGAAAAAGAAGAACTGAATCTAAATCCAACCGATTTTTTTTTTGAACGGATCTTAAATTCATATATACAAATAATGATAATGGAACTCAAACCGGGAAAAAATCAAATGGATATCTAAACTATATGAAATACAATTATATACATGAAATATTAGCTACATATAAACTTGACATAACATACTTATAAAAACATTATGGTTATAAACCCAAACACATATGTTATTTATATCGAAATAACTAAAATATCCAAAATAATTGAAATATACGAAAGTTTTTTGTTATTTTTGTCAAAATTTTAATATTATGTATCCAATTTTATTTTTATTTTATAATGTTCTTGATATTCAGAACTGAACTCAATACAGATGAAACCGAATCGAACTGAAATTCTAAATTATTTGAATGAATTTTATATGCATTGATCCGGAAATTCGAAACGTTCATGTCTAATAGGTTGTGAACATAAATATTTGAGCAAACAAACGTATATTGATTTCCTAAACTCAATGATAAAATTAACTATCAAGTTCTCTCTCTTCCTTCTCTCTTCTCTCCAGCGGACAAACAACAAAATTTCCGATCTCCTCCGGTCACCGGCGTGAGCTACCATAGTCATGCCGTGTGACCGGCTGTATTATACTTTTTGTTGCTGCGGATTAAGTCCGCCTAATAAGTTGCGTTAGATCTCTGTCACCTCTGTTTTATAGTGAAGGATATCATTACGCCTTTTGGTTTTCCGGGTTATCACCAGATTTAAGGTTTCTTTTTTCTCCGATTGTTTAATCGGTTTTATTTTGCCGAGTTAGTCCGGCTTTTCATCGACCTTCTTCCGGTGTTCTTCTTTTAGTCGGAAATCAGCCCAATCAAGCTCCTAGCATCATCGATTTGCGTGGAAAATGTTCTGAAGCCGATTATCTCCTATCCATGGTTCGCGGCGTGGTTTGACGGAGTCGGTGCTGTTCAGAACAATTTTATGGGTTCAATCATTGCTCCCCGGAGGTAAACTGCTTTCCTGTTGCAAGAGGTAATCTAGAGGCGTGAAGGTTCTAAACAATCTTTGGAGATTTCCGATCCCTTTGTCCCCGGATCTAGGTCAACAGGGTAACCAACGATTTCAAGATATCTGTCGTCGCCGGTGAGCCGCGATTTCTCCGGCGCCGACATGCATGACGGTGATACTATATGGTTGACGCGTGTTCGTGAGTCAATCTGTACGTGGCTGCCGCGGATCCAATCGAGTTGAATGGGCCGTTTTGGGCCACTTATCCCGTTCGTATACAAATCTTGTAATTCTTTATTTACCCTGTATTGTACAATGCCCATTTGGGTCCAATCTAATGAAGTTGTAGACAAAAAAAAAAAAACTCAATGATAAATCTAATCTATTAAAACAGGAAGGTTTGCCATGGTACATAAATGTTGTTCCCGGAATTTGCCCTTGATATTATTAGGATTTGTAACCTTCATTAAGGGTAATTAGGGAATATAACATTATCTCTACAATCCATGTTTCCAAACAAGACAATTATTAAACATGTAGCCAAACAACCAAAATTTAAAGGGTCCCATTTTCCTAATTAATTAAAATCAAAACAAATTATTGATAAATATAATGAATAATTTATACATCAACTATTATATATAAATTAAGATTCTCTAATTTATGATTTAATTCAAAATATATTTATAATATATTTTAATATATTTTTATTTTGTTTCAAATATATATATATATACACATATTACGATTGATGTTTTTATGATTGTACTTTTTAGCAGGTTTTTCCATCAAACTGAAAAATATTTAATTAATTAAACGGGTTGAAAAATTAATTAGCCAATCTCGATTATAAATTTTCTAAACAAAAATTCGCATATAGTAAATAATTTCAGCTGATATATTTTAAAATTAATAAAATATTAAAACGATTTCATACTTATATTATTCAAATATTTGAAGCGACAAATTATGTTTTATGTTTAGATGAAGTTTTTAACGGATAGTTCCATCAAATTTGCAAATTATATATACGACTACAACATGTATTTTATAAAATAATATTTTAGATAAATAAAATAAAAATTAAACATATACCACATAACTTTTACAATAGTTGTTTTCATATATATATATATATATATATATATATATTTTCCAAACTATGATCTTACGATACAACACAGATTAAAATATATAATGCGAAATCGTTATTTTAATCTCTTAATCCTTACGATATATCTCCTCCAAATAACACATAATTCATTTAAAAAAACTAAATTGCTAACTCACTGTTTATAATGTTGATTAAACAATTATAATCAAAATTAGATTATATAATTAAAAATCTAAACTATTATTAACAAAATAAAAAAAAAAGTAAAATTCGTAAAGAAAATTAAACCCGCACTTTCTAAGTGCGGGTCAAAATCTAGTTTAGGGATTAAAATATTTACTTTGACATATATAATTTATAATTTTGACAGATTTAGCTATTAAACTGGAGGTTGTATCTTTTCTTAATTACAAAAGTAGCACTTAAAATATAAACCACAGATCCATGAGAACAAAAAAAATCAACGATCAAAGGCGCGTAATAGCGGATTAGGTGGACGAGCCCACAAAGAACACATGCTCCTCTGTCTATTCACTTCCACGCAATATTTTAAAAATCTGCGTTAGAATTTTTTTCTAAATTAAATAAAAGAACCCAAAAAGCAAAAAATATAAATTAAAAAAAATAAACAAATACAGAGGAGCAGAGCTGCTGTGATAGTCATATCAAAGATCCAAACTTTATTCATCGAATCTGCTTCAATACAGGTAATTTCATTCCTCCTCCTCTCTATTGGTATATATCGAATCAGATTTTTCTGGGTTTTGCTTCAAGGGAGAGATCGAAATCGATTTTGCTGAGTTCTGAATCCAAGTTTCTAGCTTTCTCTGTTGAAGTAATTGTAGATTAAGATGGAGAACAAACCAAGTGTATTAACTGATAGATACGAGGTTGGGAGGTTATTAGGTCAAGGAACTTTTGCTAAAGTCTATTACGGAAGAAGTGTTCATACTAACGAGAGTGTAGCTATCAAGATGATCGATAAAGACAAGGTTTTGAGGGTCGGTCTTAGTGATCAGATCAAGAGAGAGATCTCTGTCATGAGGATAGCTAAACACCCAAACGTTGTTGATCTATACGAGGTTATGGCAACAAAATCAAGGATTTACTTTGTTATTGAGTATTGTAAAGGTGGAGAGCTTTTCAACAAAGTTGCAAAAGGAAAACTTAGAGAAGATGTTGCTTGGAAGTACTTTTATCAGCTTATCAATGCGGTTGATTTTTGTCATAGTAGAGGTGTGTATCATCGTGACATTAAGCCAGAGAATCTGTTGCTTGATGACAATGAGAATCTCAAGATATCTGATTTTGGGTTAAGCGCTCTTGCGGATTGCAAGAGGCAAGATGGTCTTTTGCATACGACTTGTGGTACACCTGCTTATGTTGCACCTGAAGTTATCAATCGAAAGGGATATGATGGGACGAAAGCGGATATTTGGTCTTGTGGGGTTGTCTTGTTTGTGCTGTTGGCTGGTTATCTTCCCTTTCATGACTCTAATCTAATGGAGATGTACAGGAAGATAGGCAAAGCGGATTTTAAGTGTCCGAGTTGGTTTGCTCCTGATGCAAAGAGACTGTTGTGTAAGATGTTGGATCCTAACCATGAGAGTAGGATCACCATTTCAAGAATCAAGGAGAGTTCTTGGTTCAGAAAAGGGTTAAACTTGAAGCAGAAAAAGATGGATAAACAAGTTAGGGAGGCTATTCCGATGGAAGTTGGAGAAGGTTCAGGTCCAAGTGAAAACGGAGAAAACCACGAGCCACCGCAGCTTGCAAACTTGAACGCTTTTGATATTATCAGCTTGTCTGCAGGGTTTGATCTAGCAGGACTTTTTGGGGATGCCAATGACAAGCGAGAATCTCGATTCGCATCTCGAAAACCTGCTGCAGAGATCATTTCTAAGCTAGAGGAGGTGGCCAAAGGACTGAAGCTGAAGATAAGAAAGCAAGACGCAGGCTTGTTCAAACTTGAAGGATCAAAGGAAGGAAGAAAAGGAGTTTTGACAATGGATGCAGAAATATTCCAAGTGACGCAGACGTTTCACTTGGTTGAAGTGAAGAAATGTAATGGGGATACCGTTGAGTATCAGAGGCTACTGGAGGAGGATCTTAGGCCTGCTCTGGGAGATATTGTATGGGTTTGGGAAGGTGAGAAGGAGAAAGACGAGCAGCTAAAGCGTGTTTTGCAGGATGAACAAGAGGTAGAACAGCATCGTGAACCATTATAACAAGAACATGAAGAAGAGAAGAAACTCTTCTAACGGCTTCAACTGAAACATGAGCATCAAGAACAATCCCTATAAGGTGTGACAGACAAAAGCAGAGGTATAAAAACGACACAAGTTACATAACTTGATTCTTTACAATAGCTCATTGTTGTAACAAACTACGAGCCCTCTTACCTTGTGTTTACTTGAGCACTCTTTATAAAAAAATTAAGGTTTTTTTCGGTACAACAGCAGGAATCAGAGAATGTATGCTTGTAGGAAAATCCTTGTAAAGTAACAGCTGTTGTTTTCAGAACTCCATGATAGGATTTGAGAAACTGGTTGACATGAGTTGAGAGACATTAATTGACTAGTGAGATAAACACAATAAAAATGTGCGTTTACTTCTTTCTTATGAGTTGACAAAACTTATGCGTTATCGTTTGAAAACTTCCACCATCGAGCGCGTTAGGTGGACGTGTCCACATGGGAATATCTGCCCTCTGTCTCTGTAGATATTATGAATTTGAATGTTTCACAGCTTATAAATCAACGAAGACAGAGATGAGCAGAGGTCAAAGCAGAGGTCCGCACGTTCTCTTTTGTGTTCTTGATTTATCTGTCGACTTGTCTTTATCATAACAGGAGGTAATTTGATTCTTCTTCCTCTCTGTGTTTTGCTTCTCTTTTTCCTGTTAACTTGTCATTTCTGAAACAAAAAAAGAACAAAACCGGGTTGTTGTTGGTCTTAAGGTTTTGTCTGAAGTTTGTGGACTAGGATGGAGAACAAACCAAGTATATTAACCGATAAATACGAGGTTGGGAGATTATTGGGTCAAGGAAACTTTGCCAAGGTTTATTACGGAAGGAGTGTTCATACAAACAACAGTGTAGCTATCAAGATGATTGACAAAGACAAAGTCAAGAAGGTTGGTCATAGTGAGCAGATCAAGAGAGAGATCTCTGTGATGAGTCTTGCTAAACACCCTAATGTCGTGGAGCTATACGAGGTTATGGCAACAAAATCAAAGATATACCTTGTTCTAGAGTACTGTAAAGGTGGAGAGCTTTTCAAAAAGATTGCAAAAGGCAAACTGAGTGAGAATCTTGCTTGGAAATACTTTCATCAGCTCATCAATGCGGTTGATTTTTGCCATAGTCGAGGTGTTTATCACCGCGACATTAAGCCAGAGAATCTGTTGCTTGACGACAATGATAATCTCAAGGTTTCTGATTTTGGATTAAGCGCACTTGCGGACAGCAAGCGCCAAGACGGTCTCCTCCACACTGCGTGTGGTTCACATGCTTATGCTTGTCCTGAAATTGTCAACCGTAAAGCATATGATGGGACAAAAGCAGACATTTGGTCTTGTGGGGTTGTCTTGTTTGTGCTGTTGGCTGGTTATCTTCCTTTCTATGACTCCAATCTAATGGACATGTATAGGAAGATTGGCAAAGCACAGTTTAAGTGCCCGCGTGGGTTCCCCCTTGAAGCAAAGAGGCTCTTGTATAAGATGTTGGACCCTAACCATGAGACTAGAATCACCATCTCAAGAATCAAGGAGAGTTCTTGGTTCAGGAAAGGTTTACACTTGAAGCAGAAAAAGATGGAGAAACCAGTCAGGGAAGCTGGAGAAGGTTCAGGTTCAGGTCCAAGTGAAGACAGAGAAAGCCATGAACCACCCCAACTTACAAGCATGAACGCTTTTGATATTATTGCCTTGTCTTCAGGGTTTGATCTGGGAGGACTTTTCGGAGAAGTATACAACAAGCAAGAATCTAAGTTCACATCTCGAAAACCTGCTTCAGAGATCATTTATAAGCTGGAGGAGGTAGCTAAAGGCCTGAACTTGAAGATAAGAAAGCAAGAAGCAGGCTTGTTCAAACTGGAAGGAGCAAAGGAGGGAAGAAAAGGTATTTTGTCGATTGATGCAGAGATATTCCAAGTGACTGAGACGTTTCACCTGGTTGAAGTGAAGAAATGTAATGGAGATACTATTGAGTATCAGAAGCTAGTGGAGGAGGATCTAAGGCCTGCTTTGGCAGATATTGTGTGGGTTTGGCAAGGTGAGAAGGTGAAAGATGAGGAGTTACTGCTTGGTTTTCAGGAGGAACAAGAAGTAGCTAGATCAACAACGTGAATCATTGTAGCGAGTTCAACTGCATTTATAACAGGAACATGAAGAAGGAGAAGCTCTGTAGCTGTGACTAAGTATCACATAGCCTGCATTCATAGTAGATGGTTGATTGTTGTAACAAACTACGAAGCCCTGTTACCTTTTTTGTTGTGTTTCCGTTTGTGAATTTATTGAGGTTTGGTAGATACAATAGCAGGGATGCAGAGAATGTGGTGTGAGTAAGATAAAGCATTGTAAAGTGTATAACTTTCGACATTGTTTTGTTTCATAAACTCTGTTTCAACTGTCAATACTCATGTTACTTAATGATACCAATTGTTAAAAGACATAACAACTCTGTCAAATCAAGAAATGTCAAGGATAAAGTTTGAACATTTTGAATCAGGCCGGTTCTTAACATTTTGCTTCATACTTGTTCATTGCTCTCAGCAGATCCTCTAGTCTCTAGATCATAATAGGAGTATCTAAGCCTGGATGTTCGGTTCTTCGGTTCATTTTCTTCGGTTTTCGATTCTAAAAGATTAGGATCCAATGGAATGCTTAGAAAAATCGATTCGATTTTGATTCGGTTCTTTTGATTTTCGGTTTTAGGAACATCCTTGAAAAGAACAACACCACCAGGTTCTCTACATAAAACGTTTCTCCAATGTATGAGGGGTAGTTTCGTCTTTCTGGTACAAAATAGTTATTTCATTGTTTTATTTTTTTTTTTAATTGTTTTGACGCATTCTTTTTTTTTTTGATACTTCAGAAAATCGTGAGGATATGATCGTGCGGACGAAAAATTCGGAGTAGAGAACGAAATCGCCGTTAGATCTGGTTTTTGTGGGCATCCACGAACTCTTTTACCATTTGAGAACTTTGTTTAAAGAGGAATTCTGTGGAGATGATTTTCCTTCACTTTCGATCTCGCGGTTCGTTTTCACGTGAATTTTCATTTATTTTCTTCGTTATCTGGGTTTGGTCTGATCACGATTCAAAACAATGAGGAAGAAGCTCGACACTCGTTTCCCTGCTGTAAGTTTGTGTTTTTTCGTTTCCAGATTCATCTCTTCCGGCCTGATTGATTGATTGTTTCCTCCAAAGTTTTATACTTTCATTCTCTATCATGTTGAAATCAAACCTGCGCTGGATAAAAATTTGTACTTTTGTAGAATTAGGGGTTGAAGCCATACACATACTACTTTCTTCGTAAAATTTGTAACTTCGAATTATAAATGTGTCATCTAAATTGTTCAGGCACGCATTAAAAAAATAATGCAAGCTGACGAGGATGTGGGCAAGATCGCTTTGGCTGTGCCTGTCCTAGTTTGTGAGTCACATTCATACCTCATATTACTTTGCAATTTGGAGGACTTGTTTTTAAATCTTTTCGCTAAGTTTCCACATTATTACAGCAAAAGCTTTGGAATTGTTCTTACAAGACCTTTGTGATCATACCTACGAAATCACCCTTCAAAGAGGAGCAAAGACTGTCACCTCATTGCACCTGTAAGCCCGATCATAGGATGTTACTAACCTTTTTTTGGCTTCCTATCATTGCTTATGTCGCACAACTTTCACCAGCCTTCCTTATACTGCATCCAAATTCATTGTTTGTTTGTTTTATACAGAAAAAATTGTGTTGAAAGATACAACGTGTTTGATTTTCTGAGGGAAGTTGTTAGCAAGGTTCCTGACTATGGTCACGGTCATGGCCAGGCTGATGTAACCATGGATGATCGCAGTGTCTCCAAGAGAAGGTTGGATCCTATGTTAATATTTATTTGCTCCGTATTGTGTCTTTATTTTTCTGGACTCCGTGTCAAGCTGTTTTGATTGGCCAGGAAGCCTACGGGGGATGAAGCTAATGATAGCGATGAGGAAATAAAGAAAACCAAAGTGGTGAGCGTTCTTTCTTGTCTCTCTTTTAGAAACACTAAAGATAACCTAAGTTTATGAATAGTATCTTGATGTGATGCTTTCCTTATTGTGTGGTGTCACTGCAGCAGGAGATGGGCCAAGCGGGACCTAGTGGAAGAGGTAGAGGCAGATGGCGTGGAAGGGGACGTGGACGAAGTGCAAGAACAGCGGAAAGAGAGCTTCTTCGGCGCGAGATGGAAATAGAGCCAACTATATTGTTAGCACCACCACTTACTCAAGACGGTATCACCATGCCTGCAGTACCACCGCAAGGCACCGAGAAGACAGATGTAGATAACGACACAAAATCAGGGTTGCGTCTGGATTTTGATCTGAACGTACAATCCCTAGACGTCGAGATAAAGCCTCCAGTAGTCTCAGAGACAGCCTTAAGAGACACGAAACCAGAGGAATATCCGGGTTGGTCTATCTCGGATATGGGCAATATTGATCCATTACAGCTTGCTAGTATGGGTAAGAGGTTAGACGAAGAAGAAGAAGATTATGATGAGGAGGAAAGTTGATGCTGAGACCATATTTTGCTCGTTGTTGATGTTGGGTTAGTAGGAAACATTATGTAGGATTAAATAGAGAGTAGCAGCATTAACATTTTAACAGTTTGTTTATGTAAAAAAATGTATCATTCGGCTCTTACAATTCTCTTCCTGCATTGACTGTATGAAGAAAACATTGTATGTCCAAAAGTTGGAAACTTGATTAGTTTTCATGAAGAAAATATTGTTTGATTGTGAACTAAATTTAAGAGGCTGTTCTTAGAGTCTTGTAATAACTAATAAGCTTGTTTAAAGTTGTGAAGGGTTGTAGAAAGCAAGTTGATTAGGCGTAAAGTAGCCCAAAAAGAGCATAATAAACAGAGAACAAAAGGTCCAACCACTCTTGGCTTTACATACTACAAGAAATCATACCAACAAGTGACCTCCTTGGAATGCTATGTGATCCTCCAGAGGTAGACTTGCTTTGTGTGATGGTCAATCTCTTGGGAAGTGTTTTTGCTTTGTATATTGTTTAGTTTCTCCTGTAATATTGAATTATTTTTGTAGTTTATGACAATTTTGTCAAATGTTTACATCAATAAAGTTGTCTTCAGTTAAATTTGAAACTTATTTAATTTTATATATTTATATAATAATAGTTCATAAATCCAAATGGATGACAAAAATAATTACCAGAATATGAATGATATAGTACATTTTATAAATTATAAATAACAATTACAAAACGTTGTTAATAATGTTATTAATAACAAAAGAACATGTTATTAAATTATATTTAATTGCATAAAAATGCGTTATAGTATAAGACGATACGATAGCAGTGCAAAAAACCGATATCTAAAGTTCTGATTTATTATGACGGACGATGGTACAACACTTGTTAAAATGTTATGGTATCGTTAGATAGCGTTAATTAAGCCGCTAAAAAAACTATTTTCTTGTAGTGAAGGCGTCATTCCCACAGCTAGCAAAATCATACATGACCCTCGACGTGATCATCAAAGACCTCTAAACCACTTATGATTCTCCAGCTCATTAAAATTTAAAGATGTTTGATTACAATAGAGAGGGAAGACAAAACTTTATTTGCTAAACCATCGCAAACTAAATTCTCCGCGCACAAAGAATAAAATGAAAAGATAGTAGAGAAAAAAATAAAACAAAATTTCAAATACTCAAATCTGCGATTTTCGTAATCTCTTATTTAGTAGAGAAGATGATACTGAAGAAATTAGAATCCGAACAAATTTGAAGACGGTGAAGATTTGAATTCTTCGGCATAACCATCCCTTCTTTGATGGCCAAAGCTTAAGCTGTTAAGGCTGATCCAACATATTTCTTGACGAGCGATCCCTGCTGATTTGGAGTTGAACCCGTAGACCGGAGCTACAATTATTTGCTTTATATTCATTCATCAATGTTGATTAAGGTGCTGTTCGTTTGTCCATCCAGATGATTCATCTGGATGGAGATGAGATTTGATGTTCGTTTCGTAACAAAAACGACATCCATCCAGCTGAATCATCCGGATGGACTTGACAAATTAAGACCAAATTTCGAAAATCATCTGGCTGATTCAAATTGAGCCATTCAGCTGGAGCTGATTCAGTCAAAAAATCAAAAAGACAAAAATAACCCTAGTTAAACAAAAAAATTACAACAAACTAAACCCTAGATCTAAGCAGACTACGCCTCTCTCTTCTCGCCTCTTTCATTCTTTCTGCTTTTCTCAGCTTCATCCATGGAAGGAGTTTGAGATTTCCTGCAATTTGTCAATCTATTTCAATCTCTGTCCTCTTCGAATTTCATCTCTTCCTGCAACCCGGCTTCTCTTCGACTTTCAGCGAGGTAAATGAATTTCCTGCGTTCTGTCTCTCTGTTATCTATTTCATTCTATGTTCTCTTCAACTTTCGGTTGTGTCTTTCGAATTTGAGAGTTATTTCACTTGGGTTTATGTGTTTAAAGCTTAAGTTAGCTTAGCAATATGTGTTGACTTTGTTACCAATTGGATATATGTGCTTGTTTTGTTTGATTGTACCATTAACTTGTATAAGTTTGGGTTCAGGTTCTGGATTGTTTAAGAAGAAAGGGTTTATGGGCTCATTTGCGGATGAAGCTCAATATGCAAAGAACTAAGTATGAGCTATTCAACGAATTTCTTATCTTTTCTATCTATTTTTCCTACTATGGTGTTGTAATTCATGAGACAAACAAAAATGGATATGTGAAGTTGCAATATCATTAGGTTATCTTTGATTGTGTTTGGATCATATTTACTTATTTGATATGATATTTTCGAGACTTGGTTGTCAAAGTTGTCAAAGTAGTATGAGTTACAAAACTCATTTTCTCATTAACTCTTTTAATATTTCTTGTTATTTTTAAATTTATAAAAAAAAAAATATTGGTTAGAAATCGAATTTTAATAATTTTTTATGCAAATTTAAATCTTAATTTATAAAATTTTATGAATTTCTATGATTACAATTGAATTATAAATATAATAATAATAATTTTAAAATTAAGTAGTTGTAAATATATTTTAGATTAATAATTAAAAATAATATAGTTAAGATTAAGTAGTAAAAATATAATTAGATCAAAGTAGGGTAATTTAGTCATTTTCTCATTAAACTCATTTAGATGGAAATGAACTTACAAAAAAAAATAAGCAAACAAACACATGTTCATCTAAATGATCCATCCAAATGAATATTGAAAAATAAACGAACATCATTCAGATGGATCATTTGGATGGATCATTCAGATGAACCATCTGAATGGATAAATTGAATGATCAAACGAACATGGCCTAACTCCTAAAACATATCTTCTTAAGATGATAGCCTTTTTTGAACCGGATTCTTGTAAATAGGTTACAATATCCATATCTGAGTAATTGAGCTATGGTATCATAACAAAGTTCACGAATTTCTATATCAAATTAGTTAACTATGTATGATGTATGAATGATATTGGTTATTCATTATATAAATTACATCTCTTATACTTACATTCTCCTCAAAGTTATATTGATTTAAAACTAGTATTATCATATTTCACTTCAAGTTTGTGTCGACAAGAAACCGATTCTACTCTCCTCCTGACTCACCCAAGATTGACACATCGTATCTCAGTTTTTTTTCATTCTAGATTTAATTGTAGCCGTTTGATTAGAAAGAGTTATTTACTTTTGTGAAGGGGTAACTTAGCTTTTGAATGATTTTATAATATCAAATGGTCCAAATTGGAAGATTTTAACATTCATTACACCTTAATGCGTTTTATGTCATCTGTTTGCTTACCTCAAGAGTCACTACAACGATGCCTTAGATGCTCCCTGTAAACCCTCCCGTTACCTGCCACGTCCTACCATTTCTTTTCCCCCATCTTCAAGTAACAACTTCTGTTCCTTCTCGAATCATGCAATATTGCAATATTATAAAAATTATTTTTGTAGTTACGAAAATCAAAAGTGCATTCGGATTATTGGATAGAACGTCGAGTTGTGGGTCGAAATTTAATTACTTTCAAACTGATGTAGGTTTCTCTCAAGTGGAATCATATATTTAGACAAGTGTAAGAGAATAAACAATACGTCATGATTTAGAAAACTACTTGGATTCACCCTTTTGTTCATCCCCTTTCTTAAATCAATCAAATTAAGACATCTAATATTATAATTAAAAATTAAAATTTTAAAACTAAACAAAAAAAAGTTTTCTCTACTTATAAGTATGTTTGTTATTGTGTACCCTAACTATAACAAAATTAAAAAAAAAACATCATAAGAAACTTAACATTGTTAGGCAAATAAAATTAATATGTTTGGATTTATAAATGATGAATTAGGGTTTAGATTTCTCTACTTATAAGTATGTTTGTTATTGTGTACTATAACTTAATGTACTTGGATTTATAAAATAGTGGTTAGGATTTAGATTTATTTACCGATAAATTTTTTTGTTATCGTGTATTGTATTATATCTTAACGTGCTTGAGTTTATAAAGTAGTGATTAGAGTTTAGATTTATTTAGTAACAAAAAAATTTGTTATCGTGTACATTAATGTGCTTGGATTTATAAAATAATGGTTGGGGTTTATGATTTATAAAGTTCTAGTTATAGTTTAGGACTTATATTAATATGATTGAGTTTATAAAATAAATATATTTTATTTAAAATTTTAAGTTAATTTAATTATAATATTAGATGTTTTTTTTTGTTAATCTAAGTGTAGATCCCAGACCAAACAGTCCAGACTAATCCCTTGGGCCCAGTCAGGCCGCAGGCCAGCTTCACCTGGGAGGGTTTTCCCTGGGCCTTTGGCCCAGTGCCCGCGTTAGATGTCCGGAAGAGGCATGTTAGTTTCCGCATGGGGGAGGAATCGAACCCGGATGGTGGTAGCCACCACAGGCCCGTCCTTCCACTTGGACTACCTCGTCCGGACAATATTAGATGTTTTAATTTAATTGGTTATAATTGAAGGGGGTGAACCAAAGGGTTACTCCATGATTTTAAAGGTTTGTTTCACAATATACATTATAGTATCACATTTGGTTATGTTATATATATATAACATGTGATTTAAAAGGGGATTCGACCTACATATTTGAGCTTCAATTAACTATAGAGTGGAGGGGGAGATATATAATGACGTCAACCAAGAAATCTAGAAACATTTAACAAATAGAAAAATGAATAACTACGTACGTTGAATCTTACTATAAATACATAACACCACTTCAACATATTTCTTACTTACTCAAAACACAAACTAATTAAGCATAATTATGTCGATGGAGAAGCTTACTTGCTGTGAAAGCTTCCTCAGAAGCTCTAAGCCCTACTTCGCCATGATATCACTCCAGTTTGGCTACGCCGGCATGAACATAATTACCAAAATATCCCTCAACACTGGTATGAGCCACTACGTCCTTGTTGTCTACCGCCATGCAATCGCCACCGCCGTTATTGTCCCCTTCGCTTTCTTCTTCGAAAGGTTACATTCATTTCTTGAAAGAAAAAAATCGTCAATAAACAATACATTTGTTAATGGTTTTTCTTATTTTTACAGGAAAGCTCAGCCGAAAATAACATTCACCATTTTCATGCAACTATTCATTCTCGGCCTTCTCGGGTTGTTACTTAATCACTCACTTTATATCGATATGGTTCTATTCCACGTTCGTCTTTGTATAAAATAAAACAAGATAATAGCATATATTTTCCTTATACTTAACAGGCCAGTGATCGACCAAAACTTCTACTACGTGGGGCTGAAATATACGTCGCCCACGTTCTCGTGCGCCATGAGTAATATGCTTCCGGCCATGACCTTTATCTTGGCCGTACTATTCCGGTACGTAATTGAATGCACAAGCATATATATTAGGCAAACCAATTATGGTTTTAATTTGAATAGTATTCTATCATTTATAAGAACAACTAATTTTGATTAATAGGATGGAGATGTTGGACGTGAAGAAACTGTGGTGCCAGGCGAAGATAGCCGGAACGGTGGTGACGGTAGCCGGAGCCATGTTAATGACAATTTACAAGGGACCCATCGTTGAGCTGTTTTGGACCAAATATATGCAACATGCTAACGACACGACGCCGTCTAGCAATTCAAGTGATGATAATAAGGATTTTCTCAAAGGCTCCATCCTCCTCATCTTTGCTACCCTTGCATGGGCCTCCCTCTTCGTTCTACAGGTACGTACAAATTGAGATCTTCTCCTAAATATATTTTGTTTTCTATCTTCTTTTTGTATTAAGTCATTGTTTATATATATACTGGTTTGATCATGATTTATGTAATTAGGCAAAAATACTAAAGACGTACTCGAAGCATCAGCTTACTCTAACAACACTAGTTTGCTTCATCGGAACATTACAAGCAGTTGCTGTGACGTTTGTTATGGAACACAACCCATCTGCTTGGAGAATTGGCTGGGACATGAACCTCCTTGCCGCCGCTTACTCTGTAATACCAATCTCTCTCATCTTTCATATATATATATCATATATAAATACTATAGATATAAAAGCTAAATGTAACACGTCTAATCTCACCGTGAAAATAAGTAATCTGGTATATAAGGTCATGGACCACTTGGTTGATTATCATTATCTGCTTTTTGAGATAAATTCTTTATATGAACCTTTTAATGTATATAACAAGATGGCTTATTAACGGATTATAATGGGTTTATTTGGAAATATAGGGGATTGTGGCATCAAGTATCGCATACTATGTGCAAGGTATAGTGATGAAGAAAAGAGGACCTGTGTTTGCTACTGCCTTCAGTCCTTTGATGATGGTTATCGTTGCAATCATGGGTTCTTTTGTCTTGGCAGAAAAGATCTTCCTTGGAGGGTAAGTTTCCACTTTTGCCCTTACTGCCTCCATGATCATGTTCATAAATCATAATGTTCAATAACGCAAATGAAAGCTTATCGAGTTGTATTTTGCAACAGCGTGATAGGAGCGGTACTTATAGTAATTGGACTGTACGCGGTCTTGTGGGGAAAACAAAAGGAAAATGAAGTGACTCATTGTGAGATTATAGAACCCATCAACAATATTGACCTGAGTAGTAAAGTAACCGAGGATGTTGAAGCCAATAATGGAACTGAAATGAAAAATTCAGACTATATGCTTTCAAGGATTGTAATCAGCGCTCCAGCATCGGAAATTACTTTGAAGAAAACTATCCAAGAGCCATGAAAGATTGCATGAGGAGAATAATAAAACACTACTTTTAGTTGGGTGTGTGTATTTTTGTCTTTTCCACTTTCTTTTTTGACCTATTTGATTATGAAAGAACTATAACTTGCGCTTTATCAAGATTTTCTATTAATATATGATTTGGCAAAATCTACTATTTATTCAGCTTTTAAGTTCAATCCTAAAATATAACAATTTCAACCATAACATACTCATCGGGTATGATTAGTAACCACGGTTAGATATCGTTTTAGCCGTTACCAATTACAAAATGTTGCCAAAACTACAGTAAAAACGGGTATTTTCTGGTTTTTTTGTTACCGTTTTCGCTAATAATTTATAATTGCAGCTTTCACTTACAGTTTTTCACTATTCAACCATTTACCACTTTCGCTAACAACTAATATAACATTTCCGCTTTTGTTCACTAATCGGGTTCATTAATTCTAATCTCTAAGCACAAATGAAATAGACTACAATGGTTTGAGCTTGAAGGAATGTTATGATTGAAAAGAAACTATAGTCAAAAGAAAGAGGTCTTTATCTTTCACCTGATTTGAAAGGCGAGTGGGACCAAATCGGACAAGGGTGTGGCTAGCCTAGACGGAGCCGGTGAGTTTCTACAAAGAGGACAAGTGGCACTTGTCCGGAGCCACTCATCAACACAATCAGCATGAAAGCAGTGATTACATTCCGGTATACACCGAACCGGATCTCTAGCTTCGTAATCACATAGGCATATCGAACATGGGCCGTTATTAGGCCTCGGTAATCTTCTGCTATCTCCTAGCACTATCTTTGGATATGACTCTATAACAGGCCGGTCCAGCCCGAGCTTCACCTCAGCCGCCGGCGAGTCAAGAACTCCGTCGCTTGTTGCTGCTTCTCTTCTAGCAGAGTTTGACCTTATGCAGATGTATGAAGCGAGCATTATAGTTGAGATGAGAACCAGGATGCTCACGGTGATGGCGATGCCGTAACCGAGCCCAACTCCACTGGCCGGAGGACTTGTTGGAGACATTGTATATGGAGAGAGAGTGAGAGAGAAATAAACTAAAATGTGGAAGAAGAAGAGTTTGTAGGAGGAGACAAGTTTGGCGTAGTCACCGGGCAAACAATTAAATGTTGCTTCAGAACATTGTTCCCACATAATGTATATTTTAAATGGTGTTATATAAGAAGTTATGTAATTGTCTACCTTGAATCTTGCATCTTGTTATATTAATATGGACCGTTGACTCTTTAGTGATTCTATAAGAATTTTTATATTTTGGCTCGGAAACCAACCCCCAAAAAGTTCCTTAAGAGTTATCCAAAGTCTCAAATGTTACCGTTCTTGAATCATTGACTAATTTGATTTTCTTCCCAAGAATTTGTATGGATATTTGTATAGATGATAGATATTTGGAGAAATGTTAGTGTTCATGTGAGATTAGATTCACTCATTTAACTATGACATCAATTGAACAATAGTTCCATCCATTTACTAAGTGCATGCATGTAATGTACATTTATCTTTTGATGTGTATTTTGAGTGAAATCACTATAAATTGAAAATGATCTCATCAATTATATAATGAAGTTCTTAAATGATTCTCATTTGAATAGGAAAGGTGTTACTCTTTTGCGATAACATCTTACATTAGCCAAGAAAAATTATCTCCAAATTAGTTAATTAGATATTGCAATCATTACCGCAATCATCATGTTTTTAGCGTGATTAGTGGGATTGCATTTTATTTTTGTGCTGGGAATTGTAGAATAGTGTTAGTAATAGAAAATAAAAATATTTTAAATTGTATTTTTGTTTTTTCAATCAAAATTAGTCTCCAAAAATACCAAAACAAATAAACAACAGGGTTATTTTTCCAAATAATCCATACATGGAGCTAAAAATTTTGGGGAAAAGTATAGTTGACTAAACCGTATATAGTGTAAAATACGGTATCATCTGAGAACGTACATGACAAATTGACAACCGTTAAAAACAACAATGCGTGAATGAATCACATCGGGCCACACGTGATGATCAGCCCAATCTTTGTATCAAACCCATTTGTTGAATAAAAATATATACTTTTAAAAAGAAATTTATTTCATATTCATTAACCCATTTTCTATTTTTTATATATCAAATGCAAGACATGAATGTTTTCATTATTATACTACTCTGCCCATCAATAACAAATACCCCACAAAAGTAGTGGAAAACTGAAGAAAGTAACTTTTGCACTACCGGAAGAGTAAAGAAACAGATAAATACAAATACATTATTGGCCGACATCAGTTTTACAAAGGCAGATAAAAGTGAAATGATGGCATGCTTAAACAAATAGTAACCAAACCAGCACCCATGTTTTCACCGGTCCGTCCGGAATATACTCTTTCTTTGAGCATCCAGTGGAGGCTCGAAAGCCAATCACTCTTGTTGAATGAATTGTTGAATATTTGAAATCATAACCCAATCACTATTATGAAGATATAGCAAAACACAACAATCCAACCCTTTTACCATGCATATTTGTGCAAACAATGAATCAGTTTCAGTTGATCCAAGTTCATTTGCTGTCACAGAAGCATCAATGCCAATTACAGAAAATATGGTTACTATACCACGTCCACTCGACCATGCATTTTTTGCTAACATTGAACCTACTGAATCGCTTAGATTGGAAGCTCATTTGTCTTTACCGGTCATCACTGCTACAGCTCAAGCAAAATCTTCTGCCAATGTAAAGAAGGAGAGAATATTTGAGTCTGATCTTGGTGGTTCTAGTAAGTTTGCTTTGTTGATTTCTGCGGAGGTAGAAGAAGTTCCCTTGGATTCTGACTCATTGTCAGATCCAATGAATCTTATGATATCATCAGGGAAAAACATTTTTTGAAATAGACCAGTTAAATCAACAACAAAGGTTAGAGATGCATATGCAATCCACGAGTTGTGGAACCCGAGGATGTGGAAACAAAGGTGGACTTGGCTAAATGTACCCTTACCCTAATCTTTGAAGTCGATCAGAACGGAAGATCCGATTGTCTCTGGATATTTTTGTATCTCTATTTTTATCACTATTTTTAATTGTTTTTAAAAATGGTAAGATTTCGATTATGATTTGTATTGGGTTATTTTATTAAAATATGTTTAAAAAATCATTTTACGGGTGTGTAAGGACAAAATAATTCGTGTTATGGTAAAAGTTAATATTAACAAACAAACAAACAAAATCTCACGGTTAAAATATATAATATCTTCCAACTAGAAGCCAGAGCAGCTCAAGTTCGAACTAATAACCTATGATAAGTGGAATAAATCCATGATTTATTTCATCCACTAGTTAATATAGTTTGATTTTATGTGCTTGGTCACTTCGTAACTCGACCACTATATATACTCTCACATGCCAACACCAATTAATATCCCATCCAACCCAAAAACATATAATACAATGACCACTTTAGTTATACTCCTCCAACTTCTTTTCATCATCCCATTAGCACTTGGGTTAAACCACCCAAACTGTGACCTCACCAACACTCAAGACCAAGGCTCTACCCTAAGAATCTTCCACATAGACAGCCCTTGCTCACCCTTCAAATCATCATCCCCACTTTCATGGGAAGCACGTGTACTGAAGACTCTGGCCCAAGACCAGGCCCGTCTCCAGTATTTGACAAGCCTTGTCGCCGGGAGATCTGTGGTTCCCATCGCCTCAGGGCGTCAAATGTTGCAGAGCGTAACATACATTGTCAAGGCTAAGATCGGTACTCCAGCTCAGTCTCTACTCTTAGCTATGGATACGAGCAGTGACGTGGCTTGGTTACCTTGCTACGGCTGCGTTGGCTGTCCTTCAAACACCGCCTTTCTTCCAGCCAAGTCCACCACTTTCAAGAACGTCAGTTGCAATGCTCCTCAGTGTAAGCAGGTATAATAATTTCGTACTTACACACCTACAAATATAATAAATATGTTCCATGGAATGTTTTTGAATATAATTTATTCTTCACATTTTTATAACACTTTCGTAGCTTCATTAATGAAACATAAACATTAAAATACAACAATAATTGAGAATATTGTTGCCTCAACAAAAAAAATTATATTGAAAACTAATGTATAAAAAAGATCTATAATTTACTTGACTAATATTAAAAAGGAAAATATAATAAAAAGTTTTATTGTTTTATTTTGGTGAGATTTAAGTTTTTTCAAAGAGAGTAAGGTCCCATGTCCGAAAAAAATCATTCACGTGATTACAGAACAACACTCACTAACCAAGTCCGACCGACACAGTGCATTAACTCACGTGAACACTTGTTGCAGGTACCAAACCCCACGTGCGGATCACGCGCGTGCTCTTTCAACCTCACCTATGGAAGCTCATCCATCGCCGCTAATCTCTCTCAGGACACGATCCGCCTCGCCGCTGATCCGATCAAAGCCTTCACCTTCGGATGCGTCAACAAAGTCGCTGGCGGAGGAACCATACCTCCGCCACAAGGCTTGTTGGGCCTGGGACGAGGCCCATTATCACTCATGTCACAGGCTCAGTCCCTTTACAAATCAACATTCTCCTACTGTTTGCCGAGTTTCAGGTCTCTCGCCTTCTCTGGATCGCTGAGACTCGGTCCCAACTCCCAGCCCCTGCGCGTGAAATACACGTCACTCCTGAGAAATCCAAGGAGGTCTTCTTTGTATTACGTCGATCTCGTTGCTATCCGCGTCGCTAAGAAAGTCGTTAATTTACCGCCGGCAGCTATTGCTTTTAATCCCACCACCGGAGCTGGAACCATCTTTGACTCCGGTACGAAATTACATTTTGCAATCCGGTTTAATGTCCGTTTGATTTTTTATTTTTTTGGTTTTCGGTTTGGATTTTGCATTAGTTTAGACTTAAAATCAGTTCAATTTGGTTAACCTAAAGTCGGTTTTCTTAACAAATAAAACCATTGAATTTATTACACTTCGGTTTGATTTAGTTAATTTGGTTTTTATTAACCGACTATTTGATCTGCAGGGACCGTCTACACACGGCTGTCTAAGCCGGTTTACGAGGCGGTGAGGAACGAGTTCAGGAAGCGCGTGAAACCAACTACCGCCGTGGTGACGTCACTCGGTGGTTTCGACACGTGTTACTCAGGGCAAATCAGGGTGCCAACAATAACATTCATGTTCAAGGGAGTGAACATGACGATACCGGCGGATAACCTAATGTTACACAGCACAGCCGGGAGTATGTCGTGCCTCGCAATGGCCTCATCGCCGGACAACGTGAACTCTGTCGTCAATGTGATCGCAAGCATGCAGCAGCAGAACCACCGTGTCGTGATCGACGTTCCCAATGGACGGCTCGGGTTGGCACGTGAACGATGTTCTTGAAAAGTTGAATGTGACAATAACTAATTAAGAGTGTACTAGTATTTGAGCAGAGACTTGTTTGTTTGTGTGTGTTTTTACTTTTGTCCTCGTTCTGTCTGCTTCACCACTCTTCATCTGATTATTAGAGGGTCTAGCATTTGTACTATCACGTCATTTTTCGGGTTTGAACTTTTGTTAAATTCTCTGGAGATTCTGGTAAAAAATAATAGATTTCTTAAAGGTGATATTTCTCGAATCTAATATAAAACTTATATTGAAATGTCTGTAAATACTTCTTGAATTCACCTGGTTTATTAAAGATCTATTTTTTAGTTAAAGAATGTATAATGACGATATGTGCTATACCACATATTATAAAATCCTTAGAATCACATATTCACATGTTCCTACTTATTTTATACATTTTCAAATGTTTTCTGAAGTTATTTGAAATTTTTGTTGTCGTTTAGTAATCGATGTTCATCAATATATAGGCCCCTAGGGGCTAGGACATAGCTAGTGGGGCTGTTCATGTTTATAGTTTCCGAAAGAATATCTCACTTCAAACTTCAAAGCTTATAAGGTTGTGTGATTGTGTCGACACTGTAATGTTCACAAAGATAATAATACATCACTTAATATACCAATTGCGTTAGATATCAAATGTCATAAATGGTCACTAAATGTACAAAGCTTATTGGGTTGTAGGTATGCATAGGATGTTAAAAATACATCACTTAATATAGACACAATTGCGTTGGAGATCACCTAATAGACTAATTTTTGTTACAACACACTAACTTACTAACCCATATAAACTTGGTTAGAGTGTCGATACATCGAACCAATCATGTAATTTAACACTTAACGAAAGTTCTACTCTTGGTTCACTCAGTCCACCATTAATTATGATGTCCGATTTCTTTTCCTTTTTGGTATAGATTTCTTTTATTCCACAATGGGAAAATGTGATATGAATCCCACATGATTAAGGAACAAGACATAGTGCCTAAGTCACTAATTCACCCACCAGGTGTTTGGTTGATGTGATGATTACACTAAGGCAAACTGAAATCATTCGTTATAGTTAGGTCTGGGCATTCGAGTATTCGGTTCGGTTCCGGGTAGAAACCATTCGGTTTCAGATATTTCGGTTCTATAGATTTAAGATTCAATGGGTACTTTACAATTTTCGGTTCGGTTCTTGTCGGTTCCGGTTCGGTTCGGTTCCATCATTTTTGGAACCATAAAATACCTGAAATTTTCGGTTCTTAAACGGTTCCGGGTATTTTGAAACCGAAATAACATTTTTTACCCGAAATCAACAAAAAATACCCGTAATCAACAATTAAATAACCGAAATCAACAAAAAAAACCCCAAAATTTATGTTAATTCAATAAATCATTAACCAAAAAAATAAAAGGTCTATGATTCAATGTGAATTACATAACATAAACATAAATTTCATGTATCTAACAATATTTTCATATGATTCTTTATGTGGATGTTGAAACCATGAGTAATATTTTTTTTTTTTGATAACCCAGGGTATCCGGGCCCCACCATGGTGGGTCCCGACTAGCGTGATGCGCCCACCTTAGGTGGCGGCCGCACGTGTTTTCCCTGGAAGCTGGTGATGCCCTCAGTTTAATCCCCCAGTGGCCAGGAGAAATCGAACATGAGTGGCGGGAGGTTACTAACGCTCCCTTTACCACTAGGATACGAGCTCCTGGTTCCATGAGTAATATTTTACTAAGCCTTATATAAGTTCGGTTCCGTATTTCGGTTCTCGGTTCGGTTCCGGTTCCTATCCAATACCCACGGTTCCTCAACTTAGGATCCAATGCGTATTTTAGGTGGAACCAAATAAAAAATTTCGATTCCGGTTATCGATTCTTCGGTTCCGATTCTTCGGTTCCGGTTTTTATGCCCAGGCCTAGTTATAGTCTCTTAGAGGACAATGAAATGAAGTGAAAAAAGTAGAAGAAGACAAAATAAATGCGGAAAATCTCATTATCTACTCGCAAAACTCATTATTATTTATTTATATTATCTTATATTATAATTATATGTTATTTCTTTAGTTTCGAAAAAGTTAATAGTCTTTATTGATAATCTTCAACCCTTTCGGTTAGAATTATACCATTTTAGTGTTATCAATCACAAAATAATATTAAAAGCTACGATAGAAACGATACATTCTCTTTATTACTATTTTTACTAACAATGTTTACTAACATCTTTCACTAATATTTTTTATTTATAATTTTGCACTATTTAATCTTTTATCATTTCCGCTACAATTGTTCCTGTTTGGACACAGTTTGTTGCATAGCTGCCGTAAACTGGTATTATTAATTTTGTGGGAGGGTTTAGTTAGCCATTTATGTGGGTTTTGGTTTTGGGGCGGGAATTTACACGCGTGGCCCAAATTGAAAAGCCCACCACACCACACAACACAAGACACACATCATCCGATCATCGTCTCTTTGCTGGGTTGCTCTTTTCCTCCTCACATATTATCTTTACCAACATCGAGATAAACACCAAACCCCAGAATCTCCTCCCTCGAATACCATGGCTTGCACTTCCAGTCTATTGCTATCCCCCAACGGAAGCGTTTTGGCATCGCCTAAGCCTCTTGTCAAATTCCTTAGCGCCAAATCCGGCGGACGGAAACTTTTCGTATCCGTCGTTAGAGCTTCTTCCGATGATCCTGATTGTAATGATGAGGAATGTGCTCCCGATAAAGAGGTACACTTTCGGATTTGTTTTAGAAGATGCTTGGAAAGTAATGCAGATCTGTTTTCGTTACAGAGCATGTATTTATGCTCTCGACTTATCCGATTTTTGATGAGTGAATTTTCAAATCTCCATGATTATAGAGAGAGAGCCATATTCTTATAATCTTTTAATATTAAAATTTTATAAATTTTTTTGGCTCAATACCACTTGCTTAGAATTGGTGTTTACGAATTGAAGTGATTACAAACTAGAGAATCATACAATTGAATCTTATTTGATGGGTGAAACACAGGTTGGGACAGTGAGTATGGAATGGTTGGCTGGAGAGAAGACCAAAGTGGTGGGAACATTTCCTCCTCGGAAGCGTGGTTGGACTGGTTATGTTGAGAAAGATACTGCCGGTCAGACTAATGTTTACTCTATTGAGGTTTGTTATATCCACTCACTCATCATACCTTTTTTTTTTAGTTTTATTTTCCTTGGTAAGTTTTAGTAATGTGTATGGAATGGTTGTCAGAGAGCTTGGGAGAGTTATTGGTTTTCAATTGAGGGAGAAAGCTTCAAGCTTTGTTTATATTGGCTTTGCCTAGGGAACAATGCTATGTTTTGTGATAGGTTTTAGAGTGTAGTGGAAGCTTGATAAGGAGAATGAATAGGCAGAAGGAAGAAGAGATTAGGGTCTTTGACCAGTTTCTCTGGAAGCCCTTCTGAGAGTTAGGTGGTCTCTTCTTCAACAATTCTCCAAGATGATAAAGAATCTTACGCGTCTTGATCTTATCAATCTGATGCTTTATTTGGTCTCATTTGCTATACTTTGTTTGGGGTTTTCTTTTGTCTTCGTTTCATTATTCTGTCATCAACCTCCACATCCTCCTCAAAATATGTCATGCAAATCCCGCACCTTCTTGAGATGGTGTTCTTGGTCTAGTTCTACTGGCTTCTGCTTACTCTTTAATGACTCAATTCTATTGTTTTTTTCTTTGCTGAAGAATAGCTTTTCTTGTTCCTTTTTGCAGCCTGCAGTATATGTTGCTGAGAGTGCCATAAGCTCAGGTACTGCAGGATCTTCGTCTGACGGAGCTGAGAACACAGCAGCAGTTGTAGCAGGAATTGCCCTTATCGCACTCGCTGCAGCTTCCTCTATACTCCTCCAAGTCGGGAAAGATGCTCCATCTAGACCAAAAGCAGTGGACTACAGTGGTCCGTCTCTTAGCTACTACATCAACAAGTTCAAGCCTTCAGAAGTTGTTCAGGCTTCTGCCCCCACCCTCACGGAAACTCCACCGGTGGCTCAGCAAGAAACTTCACTGCCGGAAGCTACGTCCAGTGAGGCTCAGCAAGAAACTTCAGTGCCGGAAACTACGGCCAGTGAGGCTCAGCCGGAGGAGGCGTCTTCTGTTCCGACAACAAGTAGCACCTCTTAAGGGGTTATTAGCCTAGGATTCGATATATGTTGTGTAAAGATGAATTGAAGCCTATACCAAGATTATACATCTTGTTAATATTCGGATATAACTATGTATACTCTCTCCTCTATGAGTTGGTCGGATCGGGTTGGACTTTGTGGATCGGACTCTGATATCATATTAAATTTTATTGGACTTTCAACCTAAAATCAATTGGTGATAAGTGGAGTAATCAATATTCTTTATATACTATTAATGATCCATTTCAACTACCGATGTGAGACTTATATCTTAATACTATTCTTATTTGATATGCTTCAGGGTCACATGCTTTGCTTTGACACTGTCTGAAGAGTTGGTCCGTATCAAAAAGATAGTGTCGTTGTTTCTTTATATGAACACATGCTATCAAAACTCCGTCTGGTAAATAAGAATACAAAATCAAATTCTAGAGATTTTTTTTTTTTTTTTTGTATCCGAACCTGTGGAATGCCAGTCAATGGATAACTTTCTTTATGGGTATTTAAATGGGCCGAAAGCAATGGTCTAATATCCATATGAGTATCCAAGAAAATGTGTTTTAGTTTCGCATTGCAGGTGTATTGAACTTAAAACTTGTTAGCTTCTCAAGTCATTCTCCTTACCACTTGACCATAACCCTTTGGACAATCCAAAATTGTTGTACGTGACTCATTTACGAAGTATTCAACTAACTACCAACGTGAGTTTTTTGGTTCAGATGATAACAATATTAGTTTGAAATTTTGACCCATCATCAATCTTTACTCGATAAACACGAGGGAAAAAATCAGTTCACGGCATCTCTGTGTAGAGGGAAAATCAAGTCACGGGTTTGGATTAGATGAGTCGTAGTCAAAGATAAGTATCCTTTCTCCATTAGAGTAGGCCGTAAGTCACTCACTTGGCTTGTCTATAATTGTCGACTTATTACAATACAAAAAGGCATATAAGAAAGCAACGTCGTAGGGTTCCACTTCCCTAGTGCATCAACGCATCCAATACAGAACTTATGTGCCTTTAACGGCATGTCGATATAACTGTTCTGTATAATTGATTACCTGTTTACTTCCTGTTTTTATTAACTAACTTTACTTTTCCTTTAATAAAGAAAAGAATAGTCCCTCATATATAGTAAAACATGATCTACAAAATATTATTGTAGGGTTACAAAATATATTGAGAATATATTAATAATACTTCCTGTTATTTTCTGAATAATATTTTTACCAATACCATATTAATGTAGTTATCAAACGATTTTATTTATTTATTTATGAGAATGACTGAATACCCTAAATATTATTGTCACATGTTAGTCCATGAGTGACGAGTGGAGTGAGCGTGGCACCACGTGGGTATGGAGTGGTTATTTCAAAACTATGGGACTCTAAGTGCGCTTCAAGAGAATATGATTCGTCGTAATTATTCAACTTCTTCTTTTTTGGTCAAATGCAACTTCAAAAGATAAATATAAGTTAACCCTAAAAAACGAAAAAGTCCATCTCTCTCTTCTCTCTCGGATTTTCTCTCTGTTCTCTCTTCGTTGCTTTCCGTCGTTCACAATTCCGGCCGTTGGCTTACTTTTGGCCCTCTGTTTATACTTTTCAATTTCGTCGTCGGCTCCTTTTGTTCACGCTTTTGTTTATCCCGGTCTTCGCAGGTTGTTTCTCGTTCCGACTTGAGTCGGTTTTGCTTTTTTCCGATGTCGATCTGGGTTGCGGTTCGGATAGATTGGACACTAACAAGCTTTGGGACATTTTGTCTGATTAGTTTTAAGTTCTCTGGGTTTTCTGATCTTTTTCAGCCCGGTTGCTAATCCGCCAAAACTCTTGTACATGTCTCAGTTGCGGCTCAGATACTCCTGGAGTCATATCTCTCTCGTTTCTACCGGCTCGTCGAGGATGAGCATTTCTAGTGGGTTATGGTCAGTCTGTAAATCTGACCGACGTAGGAACTTCCAAGGTATTTGTGGTTCTCGGTAAGACGCGAGTTTTTGGCTTCTTTCGGTGGCGTCGATGGTCGGCAGTCGGGTTCAAGAGGTGAGACGGCGACTTGGACTTGATGATTCTAGCGTCGTATTTTCGGCGGTTTGCCGGAATTGCATGTCGGCGGTTCTCAACTTTCACCATGTGTTTCTAGATGTGTCTCTTTTAGCGCAATTGTGGCCACATATTCTTAGCTGTAATTTTGTCGTTACTCTCCTTCGTGGGTTGTCTGTATGTTTGGTTTTAATGGACCAATTGTTCATGAATGCAATCCAGTTGACAAAAAAATTAAAAATAAAAATAAATATAAGTTTATCAAAAGAAAGAAAAAAACTTGCAAAGATTAACATCAAGAAAAAAAACAAAAACAAAGACAGATCAGTCATCAGTGAGTGATCGTATCCAAACCAACTTCTTTGCAATTTCAATCAGAACAATCAAAGACATATAAATGTGTGTTCTTCTTCTTGTGCATGTGCATAACTTTTTTTTCCTTCTAATTACGTTCTTATCCTAAAATATTATTCTTATAAGATAAAACGCTCCACTAAAAATCTGAAGAAAACAAAGGCGAAAAAATGAAGTACTAATTTGTAGTGCCAAAGTTTTGTTAAATTCTAGTTACATTAGAAACAAAAAGGTGAAATAAATATTGTTTTTATTATAGAAATATAATTCCATTGAAGAACTTTGAGATAGCGTTTCGGTTTTGGGTCGAAAAGAACTTTCTTAGAGCATCTCCAATGTTGAATTGCATTTTTCATTCTAAAATGGAAAAAATGCAAAATGCAATTGGGATTCTCTCCAATGTATTATTCTATATTCTATTTGAAATTGAATATTTTAAGTATATTTTTCTTTTTCTATTTATTATTAATTACAAATTATACACATTTTTTTAAAACATACAAATTGATCCATTTATTTTTCAAAATTTTCATAAATTATTATATTATTTAAAATTAACTATTATAATATCTTGTATATTATATATTAGTAGTTGTATTTTATTGTTATTTTTAGTATATGATTAGTCAAACACATTACATTTTAAAAAACACATTAAATTTAACCATTATAACTAAATGTCTAATCGTTGTTGTACTAAATTTAATTTCAATTGTTTTATTTTTATTTTTAGTATTTTAAATATTTTAAATTTGATATGTTTTGTTATATTTTCTATTTAAATAAAATGTTTTTTTTCTAACACCTTTTTATTTTAGAAATAAGAGTGTTTTAGTAACTATAATTATCAATAAAAAAAATTATCATCAAAATAATTATTTATGTCTTAAGTAAAAATATTTAAAATTTGAAGAACTGTTTTATAAATAAAAAAGTTTAATTACAAAATGCAATTGAAAATTAGATGATTCTATATTTGGAATAAAAAAATAGCATTATGCCATTTTGCAATTGAAAATGAAATAGGATTGGAGTAGATTTTATTCTAAAATGAAATTTGACATCCAATTTGGCACAAGGTTGGATATGCTCTTATGTCGATAGCCCACAAATAAACAACGAATTCAAGTTGATTGGAAAGATACAAAATTAAATAAAGTGCCCAAGTCGTTATAAAGCATGTATTATATTCATCGTTATAATCAAATCTTGAAAAACATACTCCCTCCGTTTCACAAAGATGCATGTTTTAGAAAAAAAATTTGTTTCACAAAGATATATTTTTTAGCTTTTCTATGCACACTTTATTAATTAATGATGATATTTTGAAAATTTTAAGAAGATTAATTAAATTTATTAAATTACTATTGTTTAGAGATATTAGAAACTGTAGAGTAACAAAAATTGATGCATTTATGATTAAGTATTAATTGTTTTCTTAATATATGTGAAAACTCTAAAAATTGTATCTTTGTGAAACGGAGGGAGTATAATTTAATATATACACTTGTTAATCAGTGCTTTCAACTATTGACAAAATATCCAACACGTAGCCATTGTTATTTGTAATGTAGCTATAATTGTAGTCCGCCTCCGTCTCTCAACGTTGTCCAAATTTGGAAACTTCAATCGACATCTTAAGCGTGATGTATATAATATCCGTTAATAACCAGATCATATACAAATTAACTTAATTGTTGGCCCTCAACTAGTTATGAAAACGTATTATTATTTTAGGTAATTTCTTATCGGATAGCTAGATGGTATATGAATTTGAAATAAAAAATATTCCAATTTCTGACCATGTTGTGAAGAGTAATAATTCATATTGGTTAAATCCTTTTATGTCATCATCCAAATTCAAATATGGTACTAATAAAAACGTCACTTCATTTTCAATGAAACTTTTAGTGGCCCTTATCGCTTGATATTTTATTCAAAATTTGTGACAGCTATTTTATTCCATTGAATTTCATTTATAAAGTTGAAAAGTCAAGTTCGTTGTTGATATAAAATGAGAACTTACTTTTCCTTTTTTGAAAACGATTATTGCTAATCCACTTTATAGAAAGTCATTACCTTGATGATTTCGGAAAAAAAGGTATTTACCTTCACTTTTTTTTTTTTTTGCTAAATGATAAATATCATTAAAAATAATGAAAGTTCCAGTATTATAATATGAGTTAACAAGTTGCAACATTTAAAGTATTGGTCTCATGGCAAAAAAATTTAAAAACTTAGAAATAAATAATAAACAGTATTTTGAAACTTTTGCTTAGTAGCATATCATAAGAATCAAAATAGAGATAAATGACTGGAAAGACCTGAAACAAACGTAGCTGAGAACGAACTCGGAAAGAGAACAATCCCGAGAGAGACAGAACACACAGGAAAGAGTCAGGAAGTTGATTCATCCGGTAACTTAGGAAGAGAGCCATCTTCAACGATGGTAGAGAGGCCCGATCACCGATTGTCCTCCACATTATCAGGTCGACGTTCACTAGCACACTTAGATCCGATTCACACAATAGGATTACACTAACTTACAGAGCTTAATAGCGGTTGTTCGATCTACCAAACTACTTTTCCGAGGTCGGCTAAAAAAAATCCATATATTACCACTCCGGAGCCTTACTACTTTCTCTTAACTCTAAAAAACGAGACCGTACTAACCCAAAACGCCTAAACCAAGTCACAAACTAACCATTAGCAAAAGGTCACAGCCAAACAAGACCAATCATCACGCCTCACCGGATAGCAGAAAGCTGGATAAGCAAAAACCAACTCGGGTAGCTAAACCGAGTAAATCAGCCCAACCAAGGTAATTACCTTGATAAATTGTTTATTTGTTTCAGTAAAAAAAGTTCCCCCACACGGGAGTGGTGGTCCAACGGTACGTAATATTTGGAAATGTGTTAGTAACATTTTTTTGGGTTCGAACTTCTTTGAAAACCAAATTATAAACGTATGGACAACATGGGTATTCACATGACATGGCTTCCACTGGTCTTATACTAGTCGGATTTCATGTAACCCATTGATCCGAGAATTGGCTAGAAAGTTAAAAACGTTTCCGTGATCTGGTTTGGAACTTATGATATTTGTTTTTTTTAGTAAAAATGTTAAGATTTATTACCGTTTTTCGAGTTTTTGACAGAAATACAAAGATTACAAAAAAACTAGAAAAAGAAAAAAAAACTACAAACCCGCAACAAAGACGACATACACGAAAAGAAAAGAGCTTGTCTCGGAGAAAAATAATCCATAACCGAAACAAATCCAGACGAGAGAGCAGCAATCACACGCCTAAGGCATGGACCACTCCGTTTTTGCCATAGTTCCGAAGAACTAGAGTTCTCACCATAGTTGCCACGAGCATCCTCCTAAAGCCAGCCCTCAAACCTTTGTAGAGAGACGCCTACAGCTTCTCCAAAAACTAACGGGATCTCCGAAGTCCATAACGTGTTATCAAAAAGAAGTTTGTTGAACTGGATTATCGTGTTATCAAAAAGAAGTTCCAAAGTAAAAAAAAAAAATCCAAAGTTGTTCCTGCCGACAAGTTTGGGACCAAAAACAAACGAGAATAATAAACTAGAAATCAGCAAACTAGACCTTACACTTACTCCGTCGAGAATACAGACAGTGATATGGCACTCTTTTTAGAAAGTGTATTAAATGGAGTGGGGCAAACTAAGATTCCCACACCCTTATTTCCAACGTGCGCGATAAAAATCTGAGGCTGCTCTCTTCTCTACGCAACACATCTCATGCATTTGCGTTATTATATAAACAGCCAACTTACTCACCAAAATATATCAAACAAAACCCAAAGATCCAAACAAAAACATTTTTTATTTGCATATATATGACGAAGACAATGGCGACCTCAAGCATCATCAAGACCATTCCAATAATGGCGACCCCAAATTTCCATATTTGCCACAAGCTTAAAGGGCTCCAAGAAGGAGATCAAGAAGAAGGGCTAAGCTATGAGTTCCAAGAGATGTTGGATTCACTTCCTAAGGAGAGAGGTTGGAGAACTCGTTACCTTTACTTATTCCAAGGGTTTTGGTGCCAGTCCAAGGAGATCCAAGCCATCATGTCCTTCCAAAAACATTTCAAGTCGGTTCATAACGATGTTGTTATCGCAACCATACCAAAATCCGGTACAACATGGTTAAAAGCTTTAACTTTTACCGTCCTGAACCGACACCGGTTTAATCCGGTTTCATCAACCACCGACCATCCACTCCTCACATCCAACCCTCATGACCTTGTACCTTTCTTCGAGTACAAGCTTTACGCGAACGGAGATGTTCCTGATCTATCCGGTTTAGCCAGTCCAAGAACATTCGCAACCCACGTACCTTTCGGTTCTCTCAAGGATTCGATCGAGGAACCGGGCGTGAAGGTCGTGTACTTATGCCGGAACCCGTTCGACACATTCATCTCCTCGTGGCATTACATCAACAGCATAAAGTCCGAGTCAGTAACACCAGTCTCGTTAGAAGAAGGGTTTGATCTGTATTGCAAGGGTGTGATCGGGTTCGGACCGTTTTGGGAACACATGTTGGGATACTGGAAAGAGAGCTTGAAGAGACCAGAGAAAGTCTTGTTCTTACGATACGAGGATCTGAAACAAGACATAGAGTCTAGCTTAAAGAAGCTTGCGAGCTTCTTGTCCGTTCCTTTCACGGAAGAAGAGGAACACAAAGGTGTTGTCCATGCAATCTCGGATCTATGCAGCTTCGAAAGTCTAAAGAAGTTGGAGGTGAACAAGTCAAGTAAGTCGATCAAGAACTTTGAGAACAGGCACTTGTTTAGGAAAGGAGAAGTGAGTGATTGGGTTAACTATTTGTCGACTGGACAAGCGGAGAGATTGTCAGCCTTAGTGGATGACAAGTTAGGTGGATCTGGTCTCACTTTCAGGTACAACTAAATATGGCTCACGTTGCTACATCTGTGTTTGAGGGGACCTTTGATTTGAAAGTCAGTACTATAAACAACAAAAGTTGAAGGCAGTTGTTTTGTTGTGTCAGAAAGAAGAATAAAACAATGAAACAACGTCCACAAAAGTTTGTCGATTTTTTTTTTAAATAAAGGGAATGTCATTGTGCTTGCCATTATGTTTTTCATTTCTATTTTAAGTGTGAGTGAATGTATTGATAAATATGTTATAAATATATACATACTTTTGTGTATGTATTTTATATATATCTTTTTTTTTTGTCAACATAGCTCCATTTATTAAATCAAAGTTGTCCGGGTCGGATTTTCATTCCGAGGGATTAACCGATCCGGCTCATCGTAACTTACATGGGAGAAAAATAAATTGCGTGCTCGTGCCCCTTTTGCAAGGAAGTCAACACGAGCATTAAGACTCCTAGAAATTAAAACTAAGTCTAGAGATACAAAGGCTTTTCTCCAGGATTTGAAGAGTTCCAGTTCCGTCAAATCCTCGTAACTTACAAAGGCTTTTCTCCAGTTCCGTAAGAGTTCCAGTTCCGTCCGGAAGTTCGGCCAATCGTAATGTTCGTTTGTCATGCAAATAAGATCAAAGCAGTCTGTCTCGATTACCACCTCGAGGATTCCCCCTTCGAGGAGACATGACATTGCCCATAGTAGGCCATCTAGCTCTGCATGCAGTGAAGAAAGGCACCTTCTGCATCCTTGTGCTCCCTTGATCCTTCTTCCAAAAACATCCTTAACGAACCATCCCAGTCCACATGTCAAACCATGGTCAACCCAAGAGGCATCGATCTGGCATACCGGGGTTGGAGATGGGGTATTGATGGCTTGTAAGTCGGTTCTGGGTAGCGGGATACATCCATCTTGTACAGCTTCTGTCGGTTCCTCTTTGTTTGCATCTCTCCAGCTTTCTGCTTCCAGAATAGCTTGTTGCAGAGTTCTCATTGGGGAGATCTCCCTCCCCTAAAAAAACTTGCTATTTCTATCCTTCCAAATATACCAAAGGATCCAAGGATAGTTACGAATTTGTGGATCAGGTAGATCCACATCTTTTGTCCTCCAGAAGAGGAAATCCATATTGCAAAATATAGATGTACTCAGGAAGCAACCCAGAATGGACGGAAAGTTCGAGAGAGCCCATACTTGTAAAGCAGGGGGCATTCAAATAGGAGGTGATTAATTGTCTCCTCCGGTGCGCCGCATCTGGGACAGGTTGCATCTGTCCCTAGATGTTTGTATGTCAATCTTTGGCAGGTTGCCAAACATCCCGAGAGTGCTTGCCACATAAAGTGTTTTAGCTTTCTCGGTGCTTGGGTTTTCCAGACGAAACTTTTTAGGCTATTTATACTTGGCTCTGTAATCTCTTGGTTAGTAAACGCTAGTATTCCTCTCCTTATCAAATCATAACCAGATTTAATCGTATATGCTCCAGATTTGGTATGACTCCAAGCATATCCATTTGGTTGTATATCTTGACTTGGTCTCATCCCCAAAATAAGTGGGATATCGTCCGGGTGGAAGAGATCCTGGAGAATTTGTACATCCCATTTCTTTATATCTGGTCTAATCAAAGTATGGACTAGTAGCATCGGATCTCTATATCTTGTTTTATCCCGTCCTTTGGGAAGTCGGGCCTGTGTATCTAGGATACATGGTTCCCACCATACTCTTGTATTGTACCCGGACCCAATTGTCCTTTGTAGACCTTGTCGTAGTAATGGCTTTGCAGCCATGATGCTGCACCCAAATGATGGGGAATAGATCTTTCGGTCTTTCAATGGGCTATGGTTGTTATAGCATCTTCCTCTTAGAACCCGGGCTAGAAGAGAGGAGGGGTATTGGAGCAGTCTCCAAAGTTGCTTCGCTAGGAGGGCTAAGTTCGTATCTCTCAAATCTCGAAATCCCAACCCTCCCATTTGATATCTTTATATAAATTGAAAAGTGTTTTTGAATATTTATTCTCTCAAATTACTAGATGATCTTTAATAAAATAAGATTTTACTATTTTAATCTTAATTTCAATTTTTATATATTAATTTAAATAATTATTTTTATTATATTTAGTAGAGATATATATATATATAATTTCAGAATTAAAAATATAAAATATCAGTTAATTTTTATAATATATTTGCTTTTGATTTTAAGATATTACTAGATATGCTTTTTATAGATAAAATAATTTTATATTATAATTTTATAATTATTATTAATATTAAATTTTAAAATATACCATAATTGTTGTTTTAATATATAGTTTAGACAAAATTCAATATTAATATTAAAATTTTATGTTTGTATATAGTGTAGATGAATTATACTAGTATATATTGATATACATTCATATTGATGACAATGGATGTAAATTGTAAATTTGTAATCAAGCATTGTCTATTATTTTCCCTTTAAAGTTTTCATTATTTGTTTTTGTTTTTGTTTTTTCTTTTTTGAGAAAGGGTTTACAAAAAATCACAAATGATGCTATTTTCATAATAAAATTTTTTTTTAAACTATCAAATTTTATTGGACACACCTCATTATAATGGTTACCCAAAATTACATGAGCATCTCTACTTGGATTTTGCCTTCTCCAACATTTCCCTCACAGCCACAGAAGATGTAGTATATATTCATGTCTTTACATAACCATTTAATCATTTCGAATTTTCGAGTGATTACCAAAGTATTAAAAAAATTAAATGAAGAAAAGATTGATAAGACGTACGTATGCACGTGTGTGGTTTTTCTTCCTCCTAAACACGGTGTCGTTTAAACCCTCACGAAAAAGATACTGAGCTCAGGTCCACTGTTCCCGTCTGGGTTCATCATGTAATACGTTTCCGAGTCTCTCGACCCAATCACTCTCTCAAAATGTGCTCGCATATAAGTCAAATCTCCTTCTTGTTGCTGCAGTTGCCCTCCTCCTCCGCCTTGCTCCGCCGCTCCACCACCGCCGCTAGTCACCGGTAACACACCAGCTCCCATCGACACCCCGTGAAGCATCTGCATCACCACCAGATCCTCTTCCGTCGGCTGCCTCTTAACCCCGTAACCCGATTTCTTCCCGTTACAATACAAAGCCCAAATCGGTTCGTCTATGATTTTGGTTTTCTCGCTCGGTTTCTTCTCGCACTCAAGCGCGATTCTCACCAAACCAACCCCGAGATCCTGGAGGAGTTTCCCCGTCGGGATCGCTAACTCCAGCATAAGAATCGGGAGAGAACGTGGATTCTCCTGAACCGCTAGATTCACCCGCGTTTTGCGGTACCCAAACAACGTTCCGGTTACACGTGTCCCTCCGTGGACGTGATTCTCGTGTAGCCTTGTCCCTCCCACGGGGAATTTACACATCGGAGACATGATCGGAAGTGATCGGAATACAGAACGGACGCGACGGAATAGCTTCGTTGATTTGGAACCGGCTGATTTGTTTTTACTCGACGGCTGCTCCAGTGTGATCTCTGGCCGTACCGTCGCCGATTTCTTCGACCGTGGACTCCCGAGAGGTGATAATGTCGTCGGAGTCAGCATCCTCGGCGTTAACGGTGGTGTTGCCATTTTGAAAGGAGATACGGTGAGATTACAAAAACGAAACTTTTCTCTACCAAATCTTTATAGAATATTTAGAAACTAATGGAACGCACGATGAATTAAATCTTTGTTTAATCTGCAAACGTGAGTCTGCGACTTTCTGGTATATACAATACAATTATATTTCAGTTTCGCCGGTTCTAGTTCATGGTCGGGAGATATATGGATTAATCTAGTGTTGTTTTGGTAATAAAACCATTGATGTTAAGACTAATTCTCTGCGCTGCTGTTTCGAAGGTTGTTTCCCACTTACATGAATGTTATTTTATATAAGATTCATTCTTCAGTACAGAAAATGAAATGCAGGAACCAAGTCAACGAGGCTTGATCAGAGTGTATTGAACAGATCAAAACTGAAGCTTGGGAAGACAAGCCAAAGCAACATACACACACACAAACATATATATATATACAAACACCTGATGATGATGAGGTTTTTGTTGTGAAACTTTCTCTTACCCTTGATTACAAGAAACTCTCTTTGGTGCAGGCATATTCCTCATGTTGGATTCCATCTTGTTGAATGTCAGGTTGGCCACGGCTCTGTCCATTGAATTTGTTTCCGACTCAGTCTTCTGATTTCTGCTCCCACTGAAAACCAAAGATGATGATGAGCCTTTACATATGTAAGAAGATGAGCCAACTAAAAAGCTCTCTGTCTCTCTACCTGAATCTATCCTCGAGGAGCTCGTTAATGTTGCCTGATTCACACTTCAGTTGCGAGTTCTTTGCAAGCCGGTAAAACGTATCGCGGAAGCATTTGCGGGTATCATCAGTCATCTACAATCAAAGATTCTAAAGTCTGTTACAAGCCTGATCAAATATCAGAAAAATCTCACACCAGGCAAGATCAAGAACACCACCACAGTCACCTTTTCAGTAGCTCTCTGTAGATCCTGCAACACAACTTCTTCCGTAGATGGTTCTTCCATGTTCTCTTCACATAGATCCGAGATCTTCATTTTCTCCTCCCCCTTGAACCAAAATAATGTTCAAAAATCAACATCTCTACTATTATACCAAGATCATACAAGTCGTAGATCTAAGACCGTAGGTCTGGACCAACTAGACTACCAATCACTTAGTTGTGTTTACCATTAGAGGCAGGTCATTACAAGTCTCCCAATTGTAATGAAACATCGGGACTTCCCTGCCATCAAGAGTGTCAAGATATGCAACAGAGGAAGAGCCAGGACTGTTATTATCCGTCTCCTTGAAACAATGAAGATTCCCATTCCCTGGAACATCATCCTCCAAAATGGAACTTCTTCAGTCAAAACCGGAAACAAAGAGACAAAAGACAAATAACAGTTATATCGGAATCTCTTTTCTGATATATAAACAAGTTCTCAGAGAGTGTGTTGAGAGCTATACAAGAATATGTCATCCATCTGTTGGATTCCATCGAAATCATGAAGCGAAGAAGCAGAGTTATAGAAACAACCAGCTGACTTTAACCTCTTTGATTCTTCTTCTTCTTCTTCTAATACTTCTCCACTCGTCCCCATCTCCATCTCCATATCTATCTGACTGTATAATCCTCCACTGAAGCCATTGTTAATGACATCGAAATCAAAACATTTCTCCGCAGCTTTCTGGGAGTTCATGCTCCATCCACCCCACATATCAGGAGATGGGTATGAATCTGATGTCTCCTGATAGTTAGGTACAACTAGATCCTCTGTGTTCCTCCTCGAATAACGATCCATGAATCGTTTTCACCTGTTCAAAAAAAAAATTAAAGTCAAGAAGATAAAAAAACACATCTGAATCTTTTTAAGACTTACAAAAACTGCAAGAACTCACCTTTGTTCAGATCTGAATCAGGATTATCCAAAAGATTATGAGTTTTTGTGTCTATCTTCCAGATTTGTGAGTGAAGGGGAGAAGACAAAGAGCAGACAAGTTGACGGGAAGTGGAGAGCGCGTGGGGGTTTTAACTTATTTTCGTGGTCAGGATTTACAGACGAGATTTGCGGCTTAGATTTCTCCTCCATCTAAACCAACTCTTTCATTGGTCCACGTGTTAGGCCATATCTTTTTCTATAATGTGAGGTCGGCATTCAAAAAAAAATTGAATCTTTCTGCTACTGGGCAACTTGCACATTTTTTTGTAGTTCATATAGTTATACTTGTTTACGAAAATACCCTCCAGATTTAGGTAGTGGCTAGCTCACAGTTTCGCTGACACGTGCATGTTCACTCAACTTGGTCTGACACGTGGCCTGTAGGTATAGGAGGTGAAGACACATCACACAGATCACAGACTGTCAAGCGGTGGAGTGGGCCTGGTTATTAATGGGACGAAGGGCATAAGTGGATAATGTTCCTCATTTTCCAAAAATAAACTTTATAATTTCCAAAATCGAAGTTATTGAGATTGTTATAATATCACGCACCAGACGAGTACACTCACTCAAGATTGCTATCACTAACCTTTTTTTGTCGGCCAAATCATTTTATAACTAAGCCCAACAACACGGGCACAAGTACAAGAACATAATACAGCGCAAAGCCCAAAGAAGGCCCAAAACCAGTAATCACTAACCTATCGTCTTTAAAACATTAATATAAACTTTCATATAAAAAACATTAGAGGATAGTTTTTATACGCTTAGAAAATCATATTATAAACAAAATAATATATTACAAATAGTTTTGTTAACTTGTTTTTAATGTAATGCTAAATTATATTTAAGAAGTTTTCTTTTTAACTAATTATATTTAAAAAGTTCTTCCTCATGCCTCCTATTTTCCATGGCATGGATATAAGTTTTGCCAGTTTCAGAAAACGACCACTACTTTTAAAATAACATTTCTTTACCATCATTTTATTTAACCCAAAACATGTTCATCTACAAAAGTAGCTAATACTATATATATCTACTTATAAATCAATGTGAAAAGTATTACATATTTTTTTTTTTTTTTTGTCAACTGTGGCTTTAAGGCCCAGAAGGCCAAGTCCAACAAGGTACAATAGAGTCCATACAGTATTGAAAGAAAAAACGGGCTAAACAAACCGACCCAACCCAATACACTCATAGAGATAAAGATCAAGAGGACACGTGTCAGCCCCGCCACCGCGGGAAATGGTCGGAAATCGCCGGATCGTCGAGGAAACCGTAGATGCGAAATATCCTTGCTGCCGATCACTCCTCTCCGTTAAAGAAACCGCCAGAAGAGACCTGCAACACAAAAACAAACGGCTTCAATATCCCACTGGAAAACTCTCACCGAGAAAACGGCACCGCCGGCCAACACATAAGTGATTTGGCCCTTGAGCTTCCAAGCCGATGACGGGAGAAAGCGGCGTCGATATTACTCCAAGAGAAGAAAGCCCGCCGAAGAAGACATCGAAGAAGACCAGATTCGACGACGGAGGAGAGAACCGGAGAGTAGATCGGAAGAAAGTCCGGGACGAAAGATTCCGCCGGAGCTTAGATCGGGAGAAGAACCCCAAATTTATTCAAACTAACAATAAAACCCCATCAAAGATCGCGAATCGATCGACGAGGAACATGAATTTACACAAAAGGGGATTCCGATACACCGCAAATCACCCTTGATATCGCCCTTTCTCTCTCTCTGAAAGTTTCGAGAGAGAGAAGAGAGAGAGAGCTAGCCTCAAATCTAAAAGTATTACATAAATAACTTTCGATATAGTGAATTTGAGAGTGGAATCACAAAAGAACTCAAAACAAAAAGGAGACCAGAGTTTTTGACAAATCAGCAAAGATATATATTTTATTTTTAATTAATATTCTCCTCAAACTCGGAAGACGCGAGCGAGGGGGTATGCAGACAGGCCCGGCCCAAGTAGGTAGGGCAGAGGGGCAACTGCCCAGAGGCCCGTGGATCAAAAAAAAATTTTACAATGAAAAAGGGCCGAAATTTTTTTTTCTCGTTTTTCTTCTAGTGTTATAGGCCCAAATAAATAGTACTTTTGGTGTTATTTTGATTAAGAGGGCCCGGTTTTTTCTCTCTTATTAATAATAAGGACCAAATGTTTTTGTTTAGTATGCAGTTTTGAAGGGGCCAATTAAGAGGGCCCGTTTTTTCTCTCTCTCTCTTAATAATAATGACCAAATATTTTTTTTTTGTTAGTATGCAGTTTTGAAGGGGCCAAAAATTTTTTTTGCCCTAGGGCTTCAATTTTCCTTGGGCCGGGGCTGTATGCAGATAGAGAGATCTTTCGGCGACGGACCCGTTCCTTCTCTAGATTTTCTCTCACAAGTAGTTCGCCTAAACACTTTGACATTCCTGAGATCAAGTCATCTGTTGCATTCATCTCCGCGCTCGATTTCCAACTTTCGCTGCAATCTCACGATACTCGATCCATCTCGCTACTATGTGTTTTCTTTTGCGCTCTAATTGAAATCTGAGAATCCACTTGACTATTTGTGACAGGAAATGGGTTACTCGGTCTGAGTTTTACTTTGGTTTAAGTTTATTTCAATTATGCTAACCGGTTGGTTGGTTTGTTGGTTTGTACAACACTATTTGTAAGCTTTTTGCCATTTTAGGTAAATCAATCAAAAGAATATTCAGATCCTTTACCCTCTCTCTCTCTCATAACATCATCGATCGTCATCACCATCATCGAATCTCTGTTCTTCGAGTCGACCCTTCTTCCTCAGCGGTCGTCTTCTAGACACTGATTTACCCTTTCTTCGAGCTCACGGAGAGTTTCTAGATTGGGATTTATCTTCACTGGTTTTACTGTTTCATTGGTATCAGAGCTAACGACCTCCGACCTACATCCATGGCAACTATGCAACTACCGGATGGTGCTTTTCATGAGATTCTCCAATGTTTACAAGATCTGCGAAGCTGTTTGAAGAATCCAGATCCGATCAACAAAACTGCTGCAAACCCAGATTCGTTCGAGGCAAAAGTGACAAGTCAAGTTCCCATATCTTCTCCGTTACTACCCAAACCACCGATCACTCCGACGATGCCGCCAATCTCACCGGAACCTCCCGATTCCCCAAGTTTCAGTCAGTCGGATACGATCTCAGACCCTCTCTCGGCGATTAAAGCTGCCCCAACTTCAGCTTTGTCGAATCTCACATCCAAAAAGAGAAACAACAAGCTCGCTACCCCTTTGAAGTATTCCTGTGATGAAATATATGAGAGAATGTCAAATGGGTTGTGTATATTCTGTGAAGAACAAGACACCCAGGATCATCAGTTGAAGCACAAACGATTTCAGATCTTCGTTAAGGAATGTGATGATAAACCTTTTGATGACGAGGAGTTGGTGGAACCTGCTGTTGAAACATCTAATGCTATGTTGCCGCCAAATGGAAATGATACTCTACGGTCTGTGACTGGCTTCACTGTGGAAGCAATGGAAACAAATACCATTCTGGAAATACAATCGAGTGGTGCGACAGAAATGATAGCTACAAAAACTGTCCATGACGAAGCATCAAGACCAGAGAAGGAATCGAGACCAAACCAAGAATCATATCAGGCTGAAACGTTTCTGTATCTTCAGATGCAAGTGGTGAACTTGGATCCAAAGGAGTTCAAGACCTTCGACAGAAAGAGGAGTAACAAGACTCCTTATTTGGAAGACAACCAAGAAGATGAACATGAGCAAAAAGAGGTAATGACGCTGATTTCATCTTGGAGTAAACGAGTGTGGGAACCTGGTGGAGTAATGACTAATCATGATAAATGGAAAGGGTTAGAGAATTGGTACAATCACAGTAGATTGGTGAGGTTAATGCAACAGATATTTATTATGTGGTGGCAAGGAATCCAGTCCAGAGAACTTGATAGGATAGCAGCATGTTCTCTCGTTGGTGTAAAAATGTGGCTAGAAATATGCTCCTACGAGTACAAGATACACAGGTTGCTGCTCAGTTATCATGGTTTAGAAGTGCAATTGATATCCTGCTTACAAGAACTTGGCATTAGATCGAAGACAGATAAGGTGTTGAAGTTCTTAGTTGGTATGGTTGTTCTGCATATCTATGAAGTGGGTGAAAGTTTCAAAAAGCCAACAAAAACATGGAGATTCAAGTTCAAAGGAAAATCTGATAGAAGCATATTGGCTATACTGTCAGGTGACAATTTCATGTTGGCAAAGGTATATAGGGAAGTTTACATTGATGAAGAAGATTATGCACAAGTGCAAAGGCTGCTCGATGATAATCTGGTGAATTCAGAACCAAAGCAGGTCGGATTTTCTATAAGAGCAATGATATTTACGAGTAAAATGAAGATGATGGGTGAATCAAGTGTAGAGGCTGACGCAGAATTAGATGCAAAGGGTGTATTAACGAAGAGTTTTAGTTCAAGAGGATCAGATTATAATGGCTGCATTCTATTGGAAATGATTCTTTTGGGGCTTGTGAAATGCAAAAGACTTGGTGAGAAGCTGATCGTTAGAGGCCAGAAGATGCAGATAAGTCATGCATCGTTCTTTATTTGTTGCTCTTGCAAAGAAAAGTTGAAGGGATTCAATGGGACAGCTAAACTAGATGAGGCTGAAACGAAAGAAGAGTCTGCTATTTCTGAAATTAAGAGTAATAATGGTGCAATCCATGAAAGTGCAGGACAAGAGGAAACTGTAACCTCTGTTGCTGAAGATATTGGTGATGTTGGTTCTGAAGAAAAGAAAGCCATGGAGAAGATGTATATGAATGAGCCTGCAAATCAAAAAACAGAAGACAGTGGTGATAATCAGATGAAGGTTAAAACAATGGTTCAATCCATTGCATCTAATGGACAAGAGAAGGTTATCGACACTGATTGTGGTACTGCCGATGCCAACAAACTGGACCTTGTGGTCAAGGAGTTTTATAGTAACCCAGAGGTGGACGAAGTGTTCCACTGGGTAAGACCACCGGAGGTAATTCAACGTCATGATCAGGATGTTGATTGTACTGCTAAGGTATTAGTTCTTCTGATCCTGAGACAGAGATTTGCTATAAAACAGGAGCTCACGGGTGGTTTGTTTAACTACCTAACATGCCAATTTATTTATGAATGGTCTCCATCTCTGCGAGTGTTAGAAGCTGTCAAGGTCCTCAAGGATATTAACTCTGTGACTAATAATGGTATTCTAGAGATCAAAGGAGAATTCCGTATTCATAGACGGCTCATACAAAAGATGTCTCTTGGTTCTTTGACAAAGAAACAACGCAGCCAGTGGGGACAATTATCTGAGACTGAAACTTTCCCCTCTAATGTGATGGTCATACAAGTCATGGTTCTCAGAAGGTGGAAGAGTTTTGTGCTGACGTTGTTCACTATTGCTGAGATTTTAAGTTTGTTGAGTGATCCTCATATTCTGACTGCTGAGAAGAATGCAACAGAGATCTTCCTTAGATGCTTTTACAGATCACATTACGGTTTGGATTTGGCGTTTACGGACGAGTACAGTTCAGTTTGCAATCTTTTGTTTTGTGCTTTTGTCTTAAATCGTCGGGCAGAACAGAGCTGCGACTATGGTCTCTTCGGATTCCTTTCTCAGTGGAAATGGCATCCTCCAGAGCATGTTTACCAAGCTTCCAGTGTCAGGTTTATAATGTTGTGGACATGGATGAGAAAAGGGAAGTTCCTTTCATCAAGATGGGTGGTTGTTGGTACAGAAAACAAGAAGTTGAAAAACATTTGTAATGGTAACAAAGTGCTCAAGGAAAAATCTGGTCTCCATGTAAGACTCAAACCAGAGATGCCTTTTGGTCCTTTGACACAGAACATTACTTGGAAGGAGAAACACCTGGAACTGAGAAATGCTAAGGAGCCTGCACTTATATTTGACATGAAGGTGACTACATATCACAACAAAGCTTTGATCAAGGTTCTTACTCTGTGGAAGGAGCATCCACCTGACCAAGACTTATGCAGCTTTTCATCCTTGAGGACAAGGATGTTCTCAACAGGGGAGTAGTGTGACAGGAAATTGGTTACTCGGTCTGAGTTTTACTTTGGTTTAAGTTTATTTCAATTATGCTAACCGGTTGGTTGGTTTGTTGGTTTGTACAACACTATTTGTAAGCTTTTTGCCATTTTAGGTAAATCAATCAAAAGAATATTCAGATCCTTTACCCTCTCTCTCTCTCATAACATCATCGATCATCATCGATCGTCATCACCATCATCGAATCTCTGTTCTTCGAGTCGACCCTTCTTCCTCAGCGGTCGTCTTCTAGACACTGATTTACCCTTTCTTCGAGCTCACGGAGAGTTTCTAGATTGGGATTTATCTTCACTGGTTTTACTGTTTCACTATTTTTTTGCAGCTGAATCGAGATGGAAGAGTATGTTACCATCTTAATTTTTTTTGATGTGGCTAATGGCTATCGTACAATCGTCGTTTTGATCGTGCTGCTTTGCTTTAATCTATATAGAGAAAATGCTGTTGAGATTCTGCAAAGGTATCGCCGGGATAGGCGTAAACTCTTGGATTTTATGCTGGCCGGTAGCTTAATCAAAAAAGTCATTATGCCTCCTGGAGCTGTCACTCTCGACGATGTTGATTTGGATCAAGTTAGTGTTGATTATGTCATCAACTGTGCTAAAAGAGGTGATTATACTTTGCTCCTTCTTCTGCAGGTATTCATGTTCCTTCTGTTTTTATAGTAATGTATATTGTACTTCGTATACTGGTTAATGCAGGTGGAATGCTTGAACTTTCTGAAGCCATTCGGGATTATCATGATCACAGTGGATTACCTTATATGGTATGACTCTCACTTTGAAGGATAATGCAAGTTAAACATCCACTTGTATGAGTCAATTTGTAAATGTTGGGTCTTATGTTTCTTTCAGAATAGTTTGGGTACTGCTGATGAATTCTTTTTGGCTACAAATCCTGATTCTTCTGGATCACCTCCTAAAAGGGCCCCTCCACCTATTCCTTTATTAATCTCCTCATCCTCTGCCATAGCCACAAATCCGGAGTGGTGTGAGTCACCATCTGTGCCACCATTAATGCGATCAGAATCTATTGATTCACCACTAGCTCAAGAGCTGACTGTTGATGACATTGACGACTTTGAGGACGATGATGACCCTGAGGAAGTTGGTAATTTCAGGATCTCAAGGCGGACTGCAAATGATGCGTCTGATCTTGTGCCTAAACTGCCATCCTTTGCCACTGGTAAAAGATAAGAAAGTGCATAAATTTAAGAACTGAAGCTGATAAAAACACTATTCTTGTTGTTATTTGATTGGGTAGACCTCATAAGGACAGGGCATTTTAGATCGATGAATAGTAATTGTAAACTTATAATTTAGTTTATATACCTTCCGGTAACCAGAGCTAACTATGACTGGACCATAAGTAGTACTCACATTAAAAATCAATAGCCCACTGATGCATTAAGAAAGTTGCCATGTATTTATGTTTCAGGTATTACCGATGATGATCTCCGTGAAACTGCATTTGAAATCTTGTTGGCTTGCGCTGGAGCCTCAGGGTATACATAATATCAAATAGCTTCCTTTTAATTTCCTTATTTAGTTAGAGTCTTATTGATATATTTTTCTCTCTTTCCTATGTTTTTAACATGTATTTTGTAATCTTTTAGGGGTCTCATAGTACCATCAAAAGAGAAAAAGAACGAGAAACGCAGATCTAGGTTGATTAAAAAGCTTGGTCTTAAAAGTGAGAGTGTTTCTCAGTCTCAAAGTTCATCAGGATTGGTTGCTCTTTTGGAAATGATGCGGGGCCAAATGGAGGTAACTCTCTCACTGTTTTTTTCTTAGCTCATTTGGTGAAGCATATATGGTTTGTTTGAGCATGGACTTTACATATAACAATTGTTCTTATGTAAGTATCATGTCAATATGTCCATATTTTTGTAAGCCAAGTGTCCCTGCTTCATTGAATTTAGTATGCGGTTGGACACTATTCGCTTTGTACCTCCGTTTACTCTTCCCATATATTAGTGTAATTTATGTTTTCTGTGCTGTTGCCTACACTGCCATACGAATAATCTCAGTTCACCCACTTTGTGTTTGTTATGTATTTGGCAATAATCAATCCTTTGGGCCCGTACAGATATCTGAGGCCATGGACATCAGGACAAGACAGGGGCTGCTTAATGCCCTAGCTGGAAAAGCTGGGAAAAGAATGGACAGCCTCCTGGTACCTTTAGAATTGTTATGTTGCGTGTCTCGTACCGAGTTCTCTGACAAGAAAGCATACCTACGTTGGCAGAAAAGGCAGGTAAAGACCACCTTTTCACATCTGGTTGTAATATTGCCTTTGTTCTGTCATCTATTAATTTTGTTTGGTATCTCAGTTAAACATGTTAGCAGAGGGTCTCATTAACAATCCTGTCGTTGGATTTGGAGAATCATGTCGTAAGGCAACTGACCTGAAGAGTCTTCTGCAAAGAATCGAAGAATCAGAGGTACTTTTGTTCTACTTTCTGTTCATGTGATTTATTACATGGTGTAGACATCAGACATTGGGAAGGTTTCCCTTTACGACTCCCTTCGGGAATCTTCCCATTTATTGTGAAAGTTAAGGTGAACATGCACATTATAATAAGTTCTTTGGCTTTTATCCCTTATACTGAAAATTGAATCGGCTTAGATTAGCAGTTTCATAATATGTTTCTTTTTACTTCTCTTTTGCTTTCTTTTCTATATGTAGTCTCTTCCATCCTCAGCCGGAGAAGTGCAAAGAGCAGAATGTTTAAAATCTCTTACAGAAGTTGCTATTTCACTTGCTGAGAGACCGGCTCGTGGTGATTTGACAGGTGAAGTTTGCCATTGGGCTGATGGCTATCATTTGAACGTCAGACTATATGAAAAATTGCTTCTATGTGTCTTTGACATGTTGAATGAAGGGAAGCTCACAGAGGTCGGTGATTTCTGTCAAAACATTGTTGAATACATTTCCAGCATCAATATTCTTGGCCAATTTAAAATCATATTCATTTGAAAGGTTTATGTTCTTCTTCTCAGCTCTCACTCTTTAAGCTGTTTAGATTCCTCTTTTTTTTTTGTTTCCTCATGTTGATATTCCCATATACATTTCTTGTAAAAATGCATTAACAAGTTGCTTTTCAGTTTATTGTTACTTTTTCTAAGACATGTTTATGATATAACCTAAGTCATTTTATTCCAGGAAGTGGAAGAAATCCTTGAGCTTTTGAAGTCAACCTGGCGTGTCCTTGGAATCACAGAGACCATTCATTACACATGCTATGCCTGGGTATTGTTTCGGCAGGTAATGATAAAGAAGAATTTCCCTTTATTGCAATTATATCGATGCTTCATATTGTACCTTTTACAGTAGCTTTATGACTATTTTGTGTGGTTGCAGTATGTAATCACTAGTGAACGAGGACTTCTGCGACATGCTATTCAGCAGCTGAAAAAAATCCCTCTAAAAGAACAACGCGGGCCTCAAGAGCGCATACACTTGAAAACCTTGCAGTGTAGGGTTGAAAATGAAGAGATATCTTTCCTGGAGTCCTTCTTGTCACCTATACGCAGTTGGGCCGATAAGCAGCTTGGCGACTACCATCTGCATTTTGCCGAGGTTTTACCTAAAAACCATTGCGTTCAGACACAAAAGTTATAATCAATTCAATTACAGTAATTCGTATATAGGGTCAGCCTTCTTCCTCACTTTGTCTGCTGAACTGTACGCTTGCTTATGTGGCATTGCGTTTTGCATATGGACACATAACTCTCAGTATTGTCTAGAAACTTGACGCAGCATTCACATGTAGAATTCTTCCATATGCATGCCAAAACATTAATTTTTGTGTATCTTACATGAATTTATGTAAGAGGACATCCAACTCAGGCCTCTTATATCGATGTTACTTCTAAATATGTTTCTATTGTAAGGCGTTTCTTTTTCTCTATCTATACCACTGAAGTAAGTCATTTTGTTATTTTTCAAGGGTTCACTTGTCATGGAGGATACAGTTACAGTTGCAATGATAACCTGGAGGCTTTTGTTGGAGGAATCTGATAGAGTATGTAACCTGTTTTTATTGGAGCAATGGTGACATAGTTTCCCCAACATCAATTGTGTACATGTAACTGAGAATGATGGTTATTTTTGTCTACAGGCGATGCATTCTAACTCTTCAGATCGGGAGCAAATTGAGTCCTATATTTCATCTTCCATCAAGAATATGTTCACAAGGGTAAGTGCTTTATTAAACTTCTCTATGCTCGACCAACGATGGCATATCAGTTCTCATTTATGCCGTTTCTAAGAACTGAGCAAATTCCGTTTCCAATGTTTGACGCTGAATAATGAGGCTGATTCTTTCAACTTACAGATGTCACTTACCATTGATAGATCAGACAGAAATAATGAGCACCCTTTGGCATTGCTTGCTGAGGAGACAAAGAAACTTATGAAAAAGGACTCTACCATCTTTATGCCAATAATGTCTCAGAGGCACCCACAAGCAATTGCGATTTCTGCATCCCTTATTCACAAGCTTTATGGCAACAAGTTGGTAAGCTTGATGCTGTCGTCCCACCCATCTTATTACTTGTTGGTTACTACATCTCAGTTATAAATGACATCTTGACTTTTGTATTTTATTTCAGAAACCTTTTCTTGATGGTACTGAACATTTGACTGAGGATGTTGTCTCTGTTTTTCCTGCGGCTGATAGCCTTGAGCAATATTTACTGGAGCTAATGACCTCTGTCTGCGGAGAGGATACAAATGGACCTTACTTCAGAAAATTAGTTCCATATGAGGTTTGACTCGCATATGTTTTACTTTGAAATCTAGGAAGAATGGCTTAACTCTTAATTGAGCGATCTTATACACACGGTTAATTACTCATGTTGGCTCTAATATTTCTCAAATTTTAAATCTGCTAGCTCGAATCTCTCTCTGGCACATTGGTTTTGAGATGGATCAATGCACAGCTGGGAAGAATTTTGAGCTGGGTGGAGCGAGCTTTTAAACAAGAGGTGAGATTTTCCGTCTGCTGATCTGTTGAAGAATGACTTTTCTCTGTGATTACTTCGTGTGCATTTCTGTTATTTGTGAGCCCTTTTACACATTTTTTTCCGGAACCATAACACATCTTAACTTTTCTGTATAGCATTGGGACCCAATATCACCTCAACAGCGGCATGGGAGCTCAATTGTCGAAGTTTTCAGGATCGTAGAAGAGGTAGAAGTCCTACATTCCTCTTTCTTTTTATCCTTTTCATAGTAGCATATGTATATTTTGTGGTCTGGAGCACGTGTTTTACTAGTTTTACAGAGTACCATCAGTTGCTTGAGGCAGTTTATTTTGTGTTCAATTTTTTTTTTTTTGTGATTTTATACTTGTTGAATTTAGATCTCACTCTAGTCCCCTAATACTCCGCACGAGAAAGATTAGTAGGCTTGAATGAAGCTGTCTAATTAATGTTCGGATAATCTTTGATGCAGACTGTTGATCAATTTTTTGAGCTGAAAGTTCCAATGAGGTCCATTGAACTAAGCGCTTTATTTCGTGGCATTGACAATGCATTTCAAGTATATGCTAACCATGTCATGGAAAAGCTAGGTATGCACCATATGACTGGTTGAGTTTGCTTCTGAGCTTTGAATTTTAAAAGGCTCACTTATATTCTTATGAGCCACATTTATTAAGTTTTATCTCCCTTAAACTGGACCCTGATTTTTGGTCTACCGGAATATTCTGGTATCGGATTTTTACTACTCCAGCTAGCAAGGATGATTTGGTTCCACCTGTGCCTGTTCTTACTCGTTACAAGAAGGAAGCAGCAATCAAGGTTTTTGTTAAGAAGGAACTATTCGAGTCAAAACTGCCGAATGAGAGAAGGTCGATTAACATTGATGTTCCTGCAACTGCTGTCCTTTGCGTTCAGCTCAATACTTTACATGTAACTTCAAGACTCGCTTCCTCAGTTCAAGCACCATTTATAAGTTTCGCTGCTATCTATAATCTTATTATATGCTTTTCACAGTATGCTGTTAGTCAACTGAGCAAGTTAGAAGACAGCATATGGGAGCGATGGATAGCAAAAAGACCGCGGGAAAAGATTGTCATCAGTATGGACTATCTATGTGCTAACTTTAATTCTGAAGTTCATTTTCCTTTACGAAATTCTTATACTTGAATCTATCTTAGCCATATCAATGATAACATTCCCATTTTGGCCAACTTTAAAGGAAAATCTTTGGTTGAGAAATCTAAGAGTTTTAATCAGAAGGAATCTTTTGAGGGGAGTAGAAAAGATATCAATGCTGCTCTGGATCGTATCTGTGAGCTTACTGGTGAGATGCTGTGTGTTTTACCTCCCTGAAGTTTTCAATATCAAAGGGCTAAATTAATCTTGGTTCTTTCACACTGCAGGAACTAAGATTATCTTCTGCGATTTAAGGGAGCCATTTGTTGAGAATCTGTACAAGCCAAGTGTTTCTCAATCAAGATTGGAAGCATTAATCGAACCCCTTGACACGGTAAGATTCTGCTCTTAAAACAAGTCCTTGTTTATTAAATGAGCCCAGGCATTTAAAGTTTACATGAGCTCTGAACCGCCACTTTTAAGATGCTGGTAGCGTGATTTAGGGTTCTAAAAAGTGTGGTGCCTAGAAGCCACTCGAGTATAACATTCCTTAGTTATCTAGAGATTTGTACAGGCAACATCATTTTTGTCGACATTGCTAACTTAAATTTCCAAATACATTGACCAGGAACTTGGACAGCTATGTAGTGTCATAATGGAGCCACTGAGGGATCGGATAGTCACAAGCCTGCTTCAAGCATCACTTGTCTGTAGTTTAATCTCAGTTGGTTTTGTTTACAACATTGACAAAGCTCTCAAGTGTTTGCCTTTTGATAGATAAATTATTCATAAAATCTTACCAGGACGGATGGCTTCGAGTACTATTAGATGGAGGGCCGTCACGTGTATTTCATCCAAGCGAGTCAAAGCTACTAGAAGAAGATGTAGAAGTCTTAAAGGTAACTCTTTCTTAACGGTTGTCTCATGCTTCATGCCCTGAAGTGCTCGTGATTTTTTAAAAGTTCGTGAAAGTTAATGGATTTTTTTTTCTAGGAATTCTTTATTTCTGGTGGGGATGGACTTCCGAGAGGAGTTGTTGAAAACCAAATAGCCCGTGTTCGTCTTGTTGTAAAGTTGCACGGATACGAGGTTAGTACATCAATTTGTGTGTTTCGGTTTTGTATAGTTTGAAAATGGTTTCTCGGTGATGTATTTATCTATTTTGAGTTGCATATAACAGACACGGGAGCTTATAGATGACTTAAGGTCTCGAAGCAGCCTAGATATGCAGCAAGGAGGAAGAGGTAAACTTGGAGCAGACACCCAAACATTGGTGCGAGTGCTGTGCCACAGAAACGATTCAGAGGCGTCTCAGTTTCTAAAAAAACAGTACAAAATCCCAAAATCCCACGCCTAATCGGAGTCATTGGTGCGTGTTGCCTTTTTTAGTTTCTTTCTTTTCGTCTTTGCTCAGTAACAAAAATATTTTTGTATATTTGATTGATTCTCACAAGTACAGACTGTAGAGAAACTGTAGTTTTAACCCGAGCTTTTTATGTGGCTTTTTGATGGCTCGACTCATTCCTTTGGGCTATAGACATTGTATTGTAAATCTTAATAATTTATTTTATAGTTTGGAGGCAATATGTAACAGTAATATAAAATTTGGGAGTCAAAATCAATGTTTCATCTAGCTATCTTTAGAGCCAGCCATGGTCTTATCTTTGCTAAAATATAAATGTTATATGTTATATTGTTCTTATGTTGAAATGTATTAAACTGAGCAAACAAATATTTTCACTTAAATTTTATCCAAGAAGAGTTTGGAAATCTTAAAAATAATACAAATAGATTTTTTGACCATTGAAATCCTATTTGTGCTTCATCTTTGACCAAGTCTCAGTCTTGCTTATTATTACTGTTTCCGAGTAACTTCTCTGGTTAACCAAGTTCCAACAACAAAACATTATCCAATGAATATACAAATACAATTGCGTTCCTTACTATAGAAAATAGAATTGTAAACACACGAATTCAAAATCTCTACGAACTATTCAAACCCCATCACCAAATCTGCTATTATTATATATTCCTTAACCTATGAGTCTGAACTACATGAATAAAGACCATTCTTCCAATGATTAAAATATACAAAACCCGTGTTGAAAAAACGAGTTGAAGTGTCCAGCCAACAACGCACGCTTACATCATCTGTTCATTTCAATATTGTCTATATATGTACAAACATACATAATGAAAGAGTTAAAAGGTTGTATCAACAATGGCGGGGAGTAATCCGTATCAACAACTGAGCTATGGGTTTGCGACCGGAATACCCGTGGCTACACAGAACACGAACGTTGTAGTCGTAAGTGATGTATTCTGCTGTCCTTACCCACTCGAGCTAACCGTCAAGAAGAAATGTAAAGGACTGACCGGTGCAAAGCTAGAGGTCGTGGACCTCAACTCTAACGTCGTTCTCCTTGTCGACGGTCCTCACGACAGCTTCAGCAAGAAACGAGTTCTCCGTGACCCCGCGGGTTACCCTCTTCTCACCATGCGCGAGAAGGTGACGTCGTTGAATCACCGGTGGACGGTTCACCGAGGAGAAGGCTCAGATCCAACGGAGCTGATGTTCACAGTACACAGTTCTCATGCTCTTCAATGGAGAGCCCGTCTCGATGTCTTCTTTCAATCTCATCATCATCTTCCTCGCAACTTCAGCGTCGTAGGTACTTACTACGACGACTCCGCCAAGGTCTACAATTCCGACGCTCTCATCGCCGAGGTAATACATAATAATATATCCAATATCATATTCCATCTTAGAGAATTTGTCAACATTGTTGTCATCATGATCAGGTGAAGGAGAAGTCGACATTTGGAGGATTTTTCAAAGGGAAACAAGACTTTGTTGTTAGAATAAATGCAGGCGTTGACTATGCTTTTATCGTCGCTCTCCTCGTTATTTTGAACGAGACCAACTCCATTATTTAGTTCATCCATGTCATCATCTTGTTTGATTGTGGTTGTGATTTGAATATTTCATAAGCTTGCTGCTCTGTTGATATTGTTATATACTTTTGTATTTGTATAAACAAATCAGAAGACATTGTGTGGCATTGTCACTTTTGGATTTGATTGGTTCCATAAATATTGCTTTTAAATGCAATTCCGCCATTATTCAAGTTACCAATCAAACTATTGTAAAAAAATAATTCTGCAAATAATCTATAGAAACTTTGCTTTTCTGTGAACAAATTTTCTTTTGTATTTTTTTTCCAGCAAAAACACGTTTTAATGTTTTTCTCTATTACACAAGTTTTGTGATTGGTAAAATTCTACGGAATTGCACTTTTTAAATACAACTCCGTCATTCCGCAACCTACCAATTAAGGCCTTTACTACAACAGCTTTAAGAAACATTGCAGTGGTAAACTGATTTGATTGATGCTCTTTTGAGTTAAAACGCTAGTCTCCTAATGATGTATTGCACTCGTCAGATATTACAACACAATACAATCTAATCACATTCTTGTATAAGAGTCATCATATTGTAAGATGCTAAGAATCTTGGGTAGCTCAAATTTTGTGGGCCTTCTTGAAAGGTAACGACTAAATAGTGGTATGATTGGTTCACTCTCTTGGTCTGGCAAGCCAAAGAGAGCTAAGAGCACGTAGCCGCAGTGAATACTCATGTATTGCAAGGAGAGCCCGAGCTGATTGTCGTGTTGTTAGTTTTCTTAACATCTGTTGATATGTTTGTAGCCTCAAGTTATCAGCCTGCCACACAAAAACAAGATGGCTCTAATCAAAATTACTTCACATAACTTTTCATTAGATGTAATCATGTAACAACACAATTTGTAACGTACCTGGCGGATGAATCCTTCAAGAGTACCTAACTTCCCCATCGCCATAGCCATCTGACCCATATAGCTAGCAACATTACCTGATGAGCTTGAACCAAGAGTCCCACTAGATAAAGTATCAGCTAGTGACTGTTGTAAACTCTCCATCCCTTGAGACAAAGCATCTTCTGCTTGTTGAGAAGACTCTTGCAGGTTATTTAGGTCTTGTGATTGTTGTTCTGTCATTGGCTCTACTTGATTCGCTATAAGCTGTAATAAAAGTTTGAAACAAATCATAACCGGATGAACTGAAGAAACTGTTTTGCCTTAATAACTACCTTGAGAAGGTCTGATGAACGGAAACCGCCAAGCCACAAGAAACATCTCTCAGCTGGTGTTTTCCACATTCCTGATAATAAATGGAAGACATCGTTCTTAGCTGCGTTGCTTTTTATCCTGAAAAGCTCTTCATAGTGAGCAACCACTCCGTCTACAATAGACCGAAGCTCAGCTTCACTTGCATGAGAATCCAAAGCAGAACTCAGCTCCTTCATCTGTTTGTTCTTATCTTCCTGCCACCGTCTGTATTCTACATCAAATGCCATTGCCCCTATAACAAAGAAGTATGTATAAGTTGTCTCACATGAGACTGATCATCACCATCAGCTAAACTAATTCTTAATACTTGATCACAAACATAACTAATAAGAATAAGAATTTATGGAAATAAGAATAAATAATTAGAATTAGTAAGTTAACTAATCCCAATGTAGCGGATTGAATGAGTTAAGGCTAAAACATATTAAAAGACTAATAAACCTAAATAATTGTTTGAGTGGTGCTGTGAATATTGTTGTGTGTTGTTTATCTACTCCAATGTTGGGCCAGTTAAACAGACTGTTGTTTGTGTGATTGTTTAGTCTATTCCGGTGTTGGGCCGGATAGACCATGTTGTTGATACTTACCTCGGTACGGGACCGGGTAAGTTTGGATAGATGCCTAATCCGGTATGAAACCAGATAACGTCAGGTGATGTGGTCAATCAACCAGATCAATGCTGTGACTCAAATCTATGGAAAGCATCCAAGATAACTTTTTGGATAGAGATTCAGCCAACTCACCATTTCCGGCAGTAGAATGAGCTTGGTCTCCAGAGCTTGATATAAAGACACCCTAAAATGAAAGGTTAAACTATTTATGTATGAAGAACATCAAATATCCACATAAACAGAACCGAACACAACTGAAACCTGTTGTCTTGCTCTCTGCAGCTCCTGCTCAAGTTGTGTTAGCTTCAATCTACTGTTCTCTAGCTGCTGAACATATGCCTGAAAGTGCAGTGTACGCAACAGACATCTTAAGTTTTTGCAAACAACCATAAAAATGAACTAAGTATTAGCATACCTTCTTCCTCAATCTGCTCTTCCTTGCAGCCTCACGGTTCTGAGCAAGCCTACGAAGCGTCTGTTGATTACAATTAACAAGAAAAAAACGTAACTGAAAGGCTCTATTACAAAGACAAACTGTTCCTATATAGAGATGTTTGTATCACCTTCTGATCCAATTTTGAACGGTCGCTAGATTCACCAACATGCCCTCCATCGAACTGCAGAAACACTGTTACATTTCATAACACTGGCCATTTTAATGAGCATACAACAAGCAAATTTACAAGCTAACCATTAGGTTATTAGGATCTGTGTCGCCATCTGTTGAGACTGATGTTCTTGGACTAGTGTCTTCCATTTGATTCTTTTCATCCAAATCTTTGTTACTATAGTGGTACCCTTTGACGTAGAAGCTTCTAGAATTCTTCTTGTGCACACAAAATTACATTAGATGGAGTAAAATCTGTCAAAGTAAGATGGCAAAACAGAGACCAAAGATTCACAATTTAGCTCACTAGAAGAAATAGCTCGCCCCGGAAACAGAACGTAGACACACAAAATTCGAGCCTGATAACATCTAATCCTAAGCAATTTCACTTCTATAGTGTCGGAAACGATGATTTTGGTTCCTGGTCACGCAAGATAAACTACATAAAGCTAAAAACTTGACAAAAAGGAGATCCCTTTAAGGTCAAACTGAGCTGAGTCTAATCTTCCATGACAGAACCAATTATGAAAGCAGAGGTAGAGAATATGAAAGCTAAAGAACCAAAGCCCTAAGAATATTGAAGGAGAAACTCACCTGGAGACTGGGTTCTTCAGCTTAACATCCCAAAAAAGCTTGCTCGGAAAAAAGGATTGAAACAAGGACACAGCAGGGATACGATCTGAAAAAGTCCAATCTCCAAAAGCTGTAGTCTTTGTCTAAAACCCAGCAGATATGAAGAACAAGGTTGTTGCTTTTGTTTCTTCTTTGAGGGTTTCTTTAGTTATACGATCTTGAAAAGAAGCAGGGAAGGGAAGATGCAGTGAAGTCATGGTGGACCTATAGATGCGCAGGGTTAAAAGTCGCCAGTGAAAATGCAAAACACTGTTTTTTTTAAGACAATATTCTTGGTTTTGACAGTGACATGTCTTTTTTGAAAATAAATATTACTACAAATTCGGTATTGATATGGAAATAAACATACTGATATTTAGAATAAATCATAAAGATGGGTTATGAATTCGAGAAGTATACTAAATTTCTATAAACTAATAACATTGAAATCATAATATTTATTAGTTTAGTTATATCTTAATTTATCGAAAATTAATTAGATCAAAAACTTAATTTTAATTTTTTTTAGTTTACCGATTATTAATTTATCGAAAATAATTGCTAATTTATTTATAATTTTTTATTCTTTTTGGCTATTTTTACTTTTATCTAATTTTTTATTGACTAAATGTTTGAACGGATTATTTTACGAAAAAATAGAAATAGAAACCAAACAATTCCAATAGAAATTATTACTCGTAACGAATTCTCACCTATTTAACTAGTTGAAAAGACGACAAAAAATAATATAAAACGGAAAAAATTAAGAAATTATAGAATCTCAAAATTTAAGAAACAAAAATTAAGTATCAAGATTCAGTATACCTTTAATGTGTCATTTACAATACAAAACTCACTAAAACAACATTATCACAACAACAAAGAAAAAAGTCAAGATTCAGTAACATTTTCTAATAATCAAAGATATATAAACATAAAAAGCTAGGTTTAAGTTTCTCCAAGGAGTCTGTATCTTTCATTAGTCGGAAACAAACCAAGGCTATCCTTTTCTTCAACCCCTTTGATGATTCTGTAGTATGGAGAAGATCTTGATGTTTCTTCATCTTCATTGTTGTATGCTATGTTTTGTATCATAGAAACTTTAAGGTTGTCACTGAACTCTGTAACCATGTCTGTCAACTGTGCACTAGAAGGAAGACAATACTGAACCGGATTGACTTGTCTAGGAAAGTTTATAGTTGCATCTTCTGATGAGCTTCTACTCTCAGTTATGCTCTGTAAACACATAAACAACATTTTAGCAAGATAACTTTTCTTCATATCTAATCACATCTAATCACTGAAGGACTGAAAAAGGTAGATCAAACCTGTGCATTGAGCTCCACAAGAACAGTTCCTGGGACAGGGTATGGACAGAATTCATCTGGTGTGAAGTTGCATACTATCCTTTTTATCAAACTTAGGCCAATTGATGGACAGACCTGCGAAATAAAGAGACCGTTATCAATTTTGAAACCTAACCGTATAAAAAACGTTTTAAAATCTCATTTTTCCTGTTTTCGGTAATTTTTTCTATCTCATTTTTTGAGAAGTTTCCGAGTTGTACCCAAGTTTCACTAAACGTTTCTGATATGAGAACAGCATACATTTAGAAGTATCCGTGCATCATAGATAAGCATTACTAAATCATGAAGCATACATACCTCATCTCTGATAGAACTGTCCACAAGCATTTCTTTTGGAAGCATAAGGAGATCACTCAGTTCATTGAGCAAGTGGAAAGGTTTAAATGTATCATCTCCTCTTTGCATATGTTGCTCCTTTTCAGCAGAATGATCAGCATCAATCTCAAAGATGTCTGTAAGCAATCTTGACCAGTAACCAACCTATATAAACTTTATGTTAGTTAGCATACATGACTAATGGGCTAGTGTGATGTACAAGTTACCGTGTTTTTAAGTTTTACACCAGATTCAAAGCTCAAAACCCCTGCTGGAATTGGCAGAACTCTTGGATCACAAATGGGATCAGAGTCAAGATCAGTTGGTATCTGATGAGCTGACTCACGGAGAATAGCATTGAACATAGCCACATCAAGTCTTACAATGCATTGCTCCATAACCTTAGTTAGACAGATCATGTCAAGCACCATTCCACTAGAAGAAGAGAATGAAAAAGAACGTACCATTCTTGTCAACACATGCAGACAACCACATGTCCTCCTAGCTGCTTGATCAGGACAGAGCCGTTGAAGAGCCTCCTCAAAAGATTTTTTCCATAGATTTACAGAATAGCTCTCTTGTAACCGGTCACATGATTCTGGTTCTGAAAAACTCCCCATCATTTCACTCTTTGTTGAGTGTACTCCTCCTTGAGGTCTCATATGAACCATCATTACCTAAAACAAGGAGTGGAAATCTAAAGCTATTTAATATCTACATGTTGCTTGCAAGACAAGAAAGGATGATATATATAGGGCTCTTCTTGTTTTTTACCTGTGACCATATGGAACCAACAGTTTTTGTGAATAAACCTGATTCAATTCTTCTTAGTGCCGCTATCATATCTTCAAGCGGTTTTGATCCATTTAGATCTGTGCCACCAAATTCATGTGAAATGATCTCTCTCAACATGACAGTGTTGGACAACCAGAAAGTTAACCTGCGTCACAAGGAATAGATAAAGCAACATGATAAGGTTTATCAGATCCTATAGAAACATTTATTTTGATTACCTAGATACATCGCTTCCAGAGGATTTCAACACCAATAACAGACCAGACACAATGTTTTTGGTCACTGAGATTAACTTGGTTTCACTCTGGTTTTTTCTAGCAAGTGCATAGAGTCTAGAAAGGTCTCGTGCAGGTCTGTGTAGCTCGTGTTCTGAGCTCCCATGTTCTGTAAATACAGAGTATAGTGACATCTCAAGAGTAGCCACTTCTCTCAGCTCTTCTTCAAGTTGCTCGATTCTAGATTCCAAGGTCCCAATCTTTTGAGTCAAGACTTGCTCCACGTCATCCATTTTGTTTTCACTGTCACTTTCAGTGTTATTCAAAGCATCTTCAAACTTATCATCTTCTTTTGCCTCTTCAACTGCTTCAGAAGCAAAAGTCTTATGATTTTCAGAGCTTCTGTAAGAGGAGAAACCAGACAAAGCTTGTGTCTGGTTTTTACTGGATCTTACTGTCTTTCTAGCAGTGCCATGAAAGGTTTTGGATCGAGATCTAACCGAATCAACATTGGTTCTTCCCTTTGATGTGAAGGGTCTATCCTGAGAGCTTTTGCTCTTGGAAACCACCGATGGCCTTTCAGGGGAAAACACATCACCTTGAGAAGATGACACAGAATCATTGTTTGTTTCAGTCCCGGACTCGTCACCGTTCCCATCTTCTTCTTCACAATCCATTAGTCTCATCATTCCTTGATTTCTCGTTAGCATCGTCCATGTAATGAACATTCACATTGTCATAAACTTCAGAAGACTCGGATCCAGTTGCTGAATCGTTTACAGTGAGTGAAGAAGGCTCAGATGCAGTGGCATCCAAAACTCTGGAAACAAGCTGAGCAGCATTCAGAGGTTTCAAGCCATTCTCTTTGCTAATCCGTTGTTTCTGATCTTTCTTTGCCAAACTGAAACTGGTTCTTGGCTGCGAGGTAGTCGAAGTTCTTGGCCTCTCGAATCTTTTCATCTCCTTCTAATCTCCACAATAACCACCTAAAAATCCCCAAGATTTTCAAGAAAATGTATTGTCTTGGCAATTTTAGTCATCAACTAAAATAATCGTTGGAAGCAAGGCAAGAGAACATGACCACCGACTCGAACATCATAAGGGCCAGGGGGACATTATTATAGTCTAGTCATAACTCGTGACAGCAACTCATGTTTCCTCATAGACAAACAAACATTTCATTCACACAACTTCATGATTACTTAACTATATATTCCCTCCATTTTTCAATATAGAAAATTTTAGTAAAATGCACACATATTAAAAAAAAAATCTTTATTTTTAAAATTAATTAATAAATCATCTTGTGGAGACAGTATTTCCGTGCTTAACATGACACAAGGAAGCATTATTAACTAAATATATGAGCACGTCTTGATCTTATCTATTACTTAATTAAAGAAAAAAAAAAAGCAAGTCTCCTCTCTCTCTTACAACGACGATGATCGGATTCAAATGAGATCAATGAAGCAAAGAATGTTGAATCGAATCTAAAGATGCATTGAATTGTGTAGTACATACAACAAACCTGAGATAAGAAATCCGAGTTGGTGATGTGAAGAATCTGCAGGATGATGATCAAGAAAATATCAGAGAAGAGAAAAATGGGGAGGAGATGTGGGAGCTTTTGCAGGGATTAACAGTTGAGTTTGACTCTCTGGTTTATAAAGAGGATTAAGGTGTGCAGCCAACTCTGTCTCTCTCTTTGGATCGGTCGGTGATTAGTTTAATCAATCAAGTAGATAAGATTGGTTACACCTAGAGACAGACGACACGTTGTGATCTTCCCAATAGCCGTGGATCCCAAAAAGTTTATGAAAAAAATAAAGATGAACTAATAATGGTAATTATGTATTCCTTCTGTTTTTATTTATAAGGGTTTTTAGATATTTTATTTTGTTTTTTATATAAGACCTTCTCACATTTCAATGCAAAATTTAAGTAAAAAAAGAAAAAAAAATTCTGTCTTTTTGTGCTTTGGATAAATCGTGTGTTTAAGTTTTAAGCAAATCAAATATCTCATGATTTGATTGGATGATTAAATGTGTGGTTACACCTAGAGAAAAACAAAAACGTCGTGATCTTCCCAATAATCTCATGTGTTTTTAGAGAAAACTCCTTATGAAACAAATAAATATGAGTACAATAATGGTAATTAGATATAAAAAAAAATACAAATATGTGAATGTTGAGTGGTTACTGTGTATAATGTGCTACTATCATAAGAAAAATATTTTTTCCCGACTAAATATAACTCACAAAAAAGCATTTATTTTATCATGTGTATAGAAATTTAGAATCACATGGATGTGTCTATATATCTACAAGCGAAAAAACAAAACAAAAATTGCTTAGACAAATGAGTTATGGCCGTGGGATCTCTAGAGTGTGTGACATCCCATGGATTACAAAATTAGAATAAGAGAACATATCTGGAGCTACAATCTCAGCTCCAGAGATCATCAAATACTGAGACGAGTTAACAACTTTACTTCTGGTGATTATGAGATCTTGGTAAGGATCCAATGTCTTGAGTAAGGCTTTATCAGGCATTGATTCAAAATCTTTGTTGGTAAGCCGTTGTGCAAGAATGTGATGTCTCATAACTTCATAGAGCAACGGAGAAGAAGTTGACAATGAGACCAGATTCGGTGTGGCTAGAATTGTTACTCCGGTCAAGTTCTTGTGGTGATCTGTAACGATCCTGTTGAGAACAGAGTGCAATCCAATTGCAAATGGTACAAACCCATTTGAACTTAGCAGCTGAATGATCCGAATCCAATCTATCTTAACCGGGACTTCTTGTTCTTCTCCAGTGGTTTTGTTTGTATCAGACTTACATAAAGTTGACTGGAGAATATGATCCATGTGAGGTTGAAGAGGAGAGAAAGGTCCAAGAACTCCATGAATAACTAAAGAATCTCCAAGAAACATGTCGGGATGTGAGATGACAACATGATTCACTTCTGCAGTTCTTGATTCTTTATCAACGGTGGAGAGTTCAACACTCTTGTGACGGAGAAGTGTTGGGAGACAGGTTCCTTGAGGTTTCTTGAGTAGGTCATTCATCGGAAGCCTTAGAGGGATTGTGTGATACTGAAGAATCTGCTTTAGAAACAGAGGATGAAGAGATGACGTGTTGAACAAGGAAGAGTCGTGGATAGCAAAAAGGGTTGTGTTGGGAGAAGCAGAAGAGATGAAGATCTCAGGGGAGATGTGGAGGAGAGTGGCGATTGCTTTGAAATTGGATTGGCGTAGAGCGTTTGAAGCGTTTAAGGAGAGAGGATGAGTGATGGGTTTGTATGGTTTTGTGATGGAATCTGGGGGTGAACGTAGAGTGGTGGAGACGGCCATGAAAGCTAAAGCAATGGAGAGGACGAAGTAGATGAAGCAATCAGATGAACAACAACCCATTGCTTGAAACAATGAAACCCTAACTGAATCGAACTTCTCAGCAACGGAGAAGAAGAGCGTTAAAGAAATGTTTTCTTGGAGGGATGCTTGGGTTGAACGAAAGAGTTTTGTGATTTTGCCGTTTAGGGTTAATCGCTTTTATCATCTTATATTAGTCAACCCTTTTCCTTCAGGCCGTTTATTTTCCGATAATAATATTTTATATAATTGCTATAAGTAATTCATGTTTTATGGAATCCTTCAAAATCAACAAAATGATTCCTTGTTTACCAAGAAACATTTGCAAATTTGGAAACAAGTCGTATTCATCCATATGAAACAAATGTCAGCTATGGGGTCTGCCCTGAAGACATTTGTTACAGTGAAGAACACTCATGCAACATTCACACTACTAGAACAACTCTGTTGTCTACACTTACTCTCCATTCGACTTCTTGGATAGTCTCCGGCTCTCGATCCTTCTCTTGGGAGCTTCAATTTTCTTAACAAGAGTCTTTGAATGAACAATAAAAGAGAGAAGTGAATAACTTACATATGGCAGCATCGGATGCAGCAGTTCTCGGCCCATTCATATTAGGATAAATCATCCCAAGTGTTACCTCCCAATTGTACCGGTAAGGTTCCCACCAATACTCAAGCATACTTTGTGCAGGAACTGCGGCTAAAAGCTCGTTGAATGCATTGACAAGACTCGTCAGTGAATCGTTGAGAAGACTATAATGTGAAGGGTAATGCCAAAAGAGTACAGATGCCCAGCGCAGGAGGTGTAGCATTCGACGTAGCTAAAATTATATGATATAAGATGTTATGAATACATAAATAATCAAAACAGATCAATTTCTCTACTATACATACCTCATCAAAGACAGAGCGAACCAAAATGTGATCCGAGATAAATTCCATATCAAAAGAGTCCCTCTTTTCTTTCAAAAGCCAGTCATCAAGACTATCAGCATGGTTCCAGGAATCCAAACACCAATTGTAAAATTGAAAATGTCCATGTCCAAGATCTACTCTTGATTTCCAATTAAACATCTCAGCGCATGATGCAGGAAAATGTGCATTACTGTTACATTGTACTTGGTGTGCAAATGATTGGAGGTTAAACATCATAAACTAAAAATTAAAACAAATCAGATATAATAATTGATTGCATAAAAAGAGTAAATATATAAGCTACACTGACCATACAACAGAAGTATTGACGACAAAAATGACATCGTGCCACATTAGGATCTTCACCTTTGTATATAGTAAGTCGACGGGGGCAATCGTCAAGATGCTCGTATAGAGCCATCTGTAGAGAAAACACATAATCAAAAGCAAAATGATAAGCCAAAACAAAACAACAAAAACAAATTTTGAAAGATATAAATCTACTAAAGAAGACTGAAATACTAGAAATAGTCCGAGGGAACCCAAATTCGAGAAACCCAACATTTCTACGTGAGATATGAGAAAAAGAGAAGGAAAAAAAATGAATCAGAGAGATCAGAAACATAGTACCTCTGTGCTGCGTGACCTGAGAAACACAAACCTCTGGAAAAAAAAAACTCCTATGATAGTATTTATACCAACGAAACCACTGATGAACCGGACCACTATTTTAGGTGCAGCTACCCATAATATATGTAACTATATGAACATCACAGCTGGGCGTTTCGGGCCAGTTTCTTTGGAGCTAAAAGAGGGTCAAATACAACATAATGTGAATAAAAGGAGTGTCAAATATCTATTGAAAACTTGGTAATTGATTTTGACAACTACTGCTATATTGTTTTCTTGACAAAACTTCTTTTTTGTCACGCAACAAAACTTCTTCTTATAGTTTTCTACAAAATTTCTGTTTATTAGTAATGGATTAATCAAAATATGAGACCCAAAAAATAAACAGAAATCTTGTAAGAACTATAAGAACAAGAGGATTTTTGTAACCTAAACAGTTACGTTCCAGAGATGAAAGAAAAGGAAAACAGAGAGAAATCTTATATGTGCAAGTATAGCATAGCAATATGGTTACAAAAATCAAAACAATAATCGTATCCCTAAGAAAATTCACATTCAAGATCTACTCTTGATTTCCAGTTCACCATCTCAACACATGATGATGAAAATGTGCATTTTTGGTACACTATATTTGGCGTGGAAATGATTATGGGTTAAACATCATAAATTTAAACAAAAGTTCGAAATAGAAAACAAATGTAAACTAATGTGTATTAAACAATAGTAAAATGGATGCAAAATTAATAGAAAACATATATAACAATTGATTGCATAACCAAAAAAAATATAAGAGCTAAAAAAACCGCACAACAAAAGAGTTTACTACAAGTTTGATATTGTGGCTCAGCCGGATCTTCATAGATATTAAGTTCACCCGTGCAATCCTCCTCATGCTCATACAAAATCACTTGTAGAGAAAACTTAGAAAATAAAACAACAAAAGAAAAATGAGAAAGACATAAAAATATTGAAGTATACGGAGATAAAATCTGAAATATTCATAAGAGAAGACAAAAATATTAAGAGAAAGAGATCAAAACACAACAAAAAAAAATACGCAGATATAAAATGACCCATTTTCACTAATAAACATGCAAGATTTAGGTTAACTTGGAAAATGAATTAAGAACAGCAGGAAAAGTTAAACTACTTGTGTAAAAAACAAAAGAAAAACATTTTACCGCACTTTTTAACAACTTGTAAAATTGGTTGTAATATACAAAGCATGCGAATCTCAAATTGGACCTTTTTTAATGGATTATCCACTCACTTTGGTTATCCACTCGATAGAACATAAATGATTACTAAAAAAATTATAAATGCAAGTGGAGATTGAATCAGTGATCATAATGAGAATGAAGCTTTTTGGGGGGTCTAAAATGAGAATGAAGCTACTTAACCTCTCTCTCTTCTTATTCTTCTTATTCTTTGTCTTCTTTCACCGCTCTAAAAGCTGCAACTCAAATGACAAAACCACTCTCCTCAAGATTAAGAAATCCCTAAACAACCCTCAAATCCTTAATTCTTGGGACCCCCAAACCGACTGCTGCACCGACTGGATAGGCGTCGCGTGCACCCACCGCCGCATCACCGGCCTCACCATAGCCGCCGGAGACGTCGTTGGTCAGATAGCGGAGGAGATTGGCGACCTCACTGACCTCGTTATTCTAGATTGGAGCAGTCTCTATCCTCTCAGAGGTACCATTCCACGCTCCATCACTAAGCTCAAGAATCTAGACTACCTTCGGTTTAGGTTAACCGAACTCTCTGGTCCAATCCCGGAATACATCAGCGAGCTTCAGAACATAACTTTCTTGGACCTCTCTTTTAACCGGTTCAACGGTTCGATACCCGGTTCAATATCCCAGATGCCGAGACTTGAGGCTATACAGCTCAATCGTAACAAATTAACCGGTTCTATACCGGAATCTTTCGGTTCCTTTGTAGGGAAGGTCCCAGACCTCTACTTGGGTAATAATCACCTCTCAGGTAAAAACTTGTCACTCATAATTTTTGCCCAATGTTGGTTCCATTCTCTGTTTTAAAACGCGGCTGTATTACCGAGTTTGCGGTTGTAAAATCGCTAAATGTTAGTTAACCGTCGTGATTTTGGTCAACTCGGCAAAACTAATCGGTGGACAATTAATCACAATTATTTTTATCTAATTGTGATGCAGGAAAAATACCCAAGTCGTTATCCAAATCTGATTTCAACACACTGAGTTTGTCGGGAAACAAACTCAGTGGTGATGGATCCATATTCTTTGGACATAACAAAACAACCGTAAGATTGGACTTGTCTAGGAACAACTTCTACTTCAATCTTTCAAAGGTGAAATTCGCCAAGAGCTTGGTGTCATTGGACCTTAGCCATAACCGTATTTTTGGAGAACTTCCCTCGGAATTAACCAAGCTCCGTCTTGACCATTTCAACGGAAGTTTCAACCGTCTCTGTGGGTCTGCTCCAGAATTTTGAGGTCTATGAATTCTCCAACAACCTTTGTTTATGTGGCTCGCCGCTCAAACGTTGCTAAACCTATAAACCATTTTCAAAACGTACTATGAATTCATCAAATGCAAGTTTGGTTTATGTTTTTTATTTATCATTCCGAGGGGTAAAATACACTTGTGTTTAAAGTTGATTTATTCTGATGACTGGGCCTTCAGATTAGCAAAGCCCAAAAGGCCCAAAATGTTGTCAGGTCCAGGTTGGAGTTGGTTGTTGCCGTTACAAGTGAAAACAGAGGATAAGTCTTTTCACCAGTTCATGGGTTTGCTCTGTTTATGTGGTGCCCTAACTGATCGATCAAATACATTTTGAAAATGTACTTTGAATTCACCAAATACATCCTCATAACTAGCTGACGACAATCCAAAACAAAATTAAGTCAGCACATATAGTCTTTAATCATCAAAGATACTAACGAAGAGTCAAGATATTGAAAAGCATTTCCCTGCCTAATCACAAGCGACCGACAGAGTTAAGGTTTCTCCTGCTCCGACATTGTAATGTGCAAGTGACATGTTGTCCTTGAGAAGAAGCCCGGCTTTCCCACGTAACTTCTGTTTGTTCGCTGGAATTTGGATCTCCCCAGCTATTTTCTCCTTCAGACTTGCCACGTTTTCTGATAACGACTGCAACTCAATCTCAATGACCTCTGTAACAGCAACCTTGACCGTATAGGGGACCTGAAAAAAAGGTATGACTGCTAATTAGAAACAAGTCAAGACAAACAAAAGAGCTGTAAGAATATTATTGAACTAGGTTGAATGATACAAGACTTAAAACTCATATATATAGTGTATGGTTGACATATTGACATAACACCGAATAATATAAATCTTTCTATTGTTTATCACGTAAGTATCTCTAATTCTTATCACAATAGAATGAGAATTTTCTTTGGTTGGGTTTCACTTCATAATCAGGTTCTTGTGATCCACATTACTTGATACGCAAGATACACATCTTGCTACTTGAACCAAAAAGAAAAAGACTGCAAGAATCGAAAAGAATACATTTACCGGAGCTTGAGCAATAAAATGGTCTTCTGGAACAAGTGCTGACTCGCTAAACTTCAGTCTGTTTGGAACTGGTTCCTCATCTAACAGCAGTGGTGCTGGTGAAGGAGAATACACTAATGTTATAGGACGTCGAGGAGCAGTAAACTGGATCTCAGATCCCGGGTTGTTCTCTCTCTTTTTTTAACATCAACCAGTCGTTATACTCTTTACGTTGTGAAACCATCCCGTCGTACCACGGAGTGTTACGCAAAGCATCCAAACCACCCACTGCGAACTCCATATCATCCACAGAAAACTTAGATCCAAATGGATACTGAATTTTTGTTGGCGGGTTCATCGTCCTCCCATACGGTGATTGATACAAGTCTTGATACTTCGTCTCACCAAAATACTTGATAGCCAAGTTTTCTCCTTGCTCCTCCTCATTTTCAAGAACTTGACTCAGAATCTTGAAAAAACCCTCAAGAACGGTCGCAGTACTAGCACCATTTCTTGAACGCTGAAACCTACTAGAATACTCGAGAGCACGCTCAACGAAGAAACTGTGTCTGCAATCTGTTGACTTCACAAACTGAAACAAAGACTCAAACTTTGGGTTCAGAAACACACTCTTGATCAAATCCCTCTGGAAATGCATCCCGTAAACAGACACAAACATTGCTGTGAGATGAACAATGTCAAGCTCCTTGAGCGTGAACGTGACCCCTCCAGGAACACATGTGAGCCTGAGAGGTTTGTTATCTTGATTTTGCTGAGCATTTCGGTATTCGGCAATCTTGTGCATGTAAAATGCGTGATAGGGGTCTAACCACTTCAAAAAACTGAATAATGTTTTGTCCGCAACATACTCAAGGTTGTGGACGATCCTGTGTTCAAACCACAATCCATGTTTGGAAACCCAAAATGCCGTATTCTCGATATTACTTCTGGTTTCTGGAGGTGGCTCAATCATTGCCACACTCTCCGGAGCTTTGTCTGAATTCTTTTCCACTGGTTGCAAATCATTCTGACTTGAACTGGACATTTTTTTTCTCTGCAAACAACCAAACAAATAAGCTAGAAATATATTGGTGCACTTTCATCTTTGTAAATAAACTAAGTGGATACACATCATCTAAAAGTTATATTAGAGAGAGGTTTCAAGACCTAAAGAGATCAAAATATTAGAAACACACCGTACCTGTCTGCCGGTGAAGGAACAGCTCTGCCTCGAGAATTGCTTGACCTCGAAGAAAAGGAAAGACTTGGAAACCTAAACCTTGGAAAAACCCTAGGCTAATATTTATATGTACGAAACGCTTCATCAATTGGGCTTCTATTTTCCGGTCCATGATAATAAGTTAATACTACTCTTTATTAATTGGTTTCTTTTTCTTTGTTCAAACTTTTTTAGTTCATTAATGGAAATTTTCTCTATTTTTCTTGTCCAATATTCTTGGGAATATTACAAGAATATTGAGTGAATTGATTAGGATTTAGGAGTGAAGACAAACAATAATTCTAATGTTCTTCTCTGCAAGATTAATTCAATAAAAATGGATTTTAGCATATGAAATGTGAGAGAATCGATCCAACTAATTTACATTAAAGTCTAACAGAGAGAATAAGAGTTTTTTTTCCCCCTTAATTATTTGATTCCTCTTTTATGTGTAATATAATTGTTTTCCTATTCTTTGTATCAAAATGGGCTACGAACTCATCTAATACAGGTTTTGGTACATATTTTATTAATCAATCACGATGATGGTGATACATTTTCTTTATACACTTACAATGATTTTTCTCGGAAACCTAGAGATAAGCTTGGGTTACTTACAACTGTCAAGAGGTGCACCACACAAACACTTGTTGTGAAAATATGCAGATGAATCAAATTTCTGAAGAGTCCCTTCACTGGGGATGCGTCCACAGAGTCTGTTGTAGCTAACATTGAAAACCTGGAGAGGAGTTTCGGTCCACTGAACCGGAATATTCCCTGTGATCCCATTGTGATTCAAGTCCAAGATATTAAGTGTCTTATGGATCTTAACCTCGGTGAGATCGAACTGGAGCATGTTTCTTGATAAATCAACCGACCATGTCGTTTTGTTTGGTCCAAACAACATCGAAGCATCGCCTTGGAGCTTGTTCCGGGATAAATCGATCTCTTTGAAATCGAGGTTGCCTAGTGATTTGGGTATCGAACCGGAGAGCTGGTTGTGTGATAGTAAAAGGTAAGGGACTTTGGCTGGAAACGATCCAAATGATTCTGGTATTGTACCTAAGTGAAAGTTAAAAACTATAGGTTATAAAAATAACAGTTTAATAATCATATGACGACTAGAGACAAAGAGAGTATATATTCACCTGTAAGCTTGTTCCTACTAAGATTAATATAGTTGATTTTAGGCAACAAAGAGAGAGAGCTTGGTATGGAACCAGAAAGCTCATTGAAAGAAAGGTTTAAGTAGTCAAGATTCATTAGCTGACTCAGAAAATCAGGAACCGGGCCGGTGAGATTGGTCCAGGTAATCCAGAGAGAACGGAGATGTTTGAGCTTGGCAATGGTGGGTGGAATTTGACCGGTGAGGTTAGTGATCTTGTGGATGATAAGCTCTTGAAGATACGGTAAGTCACCGACTTCAGGTGGGATCTGACCGGAGATATTAGCGTAGAGTATGAATAGGGAGATGACGCGGTAGTTAACGGTTGCGTCGCCGCACTCGAGGCTGTGCCATGAGCAGCAGTCTGTTTCGGGATCCCATGAAGAGAGGTGGTAAGGGTTGTTTAGGGAGTTCTTGATCTTGAGGAGAGTGTTTTTGTCATTTTGGTTACAGAGATTTTTCGATAACGCGTTCGTGAGGTGTGTGATGAAAAACAAGACTGAGAAAAGCGGTATCGTAGTTGTCTTATCCATAATGTATGGATGAGTTATTTTTGTTGAAAGTGTGACGATGATATATAGACTATAGAGTATAGAGAGTGATATTTGATTTGATAGGAACCTTACTAGTCAACACGTAAAGCTCAATATGTCGGTGTCAACATGTGCCACTTGAGTACTACTACTCTCACCAGTCACCACCATCACGGCTTCTACTTATTTAAAAAAAAAAAAATTATTTATATGTATATCATTTGGGTTTTTCTCTTTCTCGAATATAATTTGGGTTTTTAATGTTAGAAGGAGCACTTTTAAGCATAAACATATCAAATTTACTTTTGATATAGTTTGGTTCGCGAAGAATGACACATTTTTTTAGAAAATAAAGTGCTAATTTTCGAAATGACACAAAATTTTAGCATTTTTAATAGGTATGTTTTTTTTTCTTCTAAAACTGGACGTTGGAGTTGAATAAAAACATAATTTAAAATAAATGATTTATTTTGTTTTCTTTATTTGCTAATTTACCACTAATTAAATTTACTGACTAGATACTTAACCAATGCTGGGTGTGAACTCATGGTTCAATTTCCGTCTGCTCTGGTTCAATCGATCACTAAACCGGAAGATGTATTTGAGTTAAGAAAGTAACTGGGCCTGGAGAAGTGAAGCCCAAAATAAGAATTATGTAGAGAGTCCGCAAATTGAAAAGAGGCCGATATGTTGAGAGGTCCACCTTGGAGTTAGTTATATTGCCGTTATAAGTCGTCGTCCTTCTTTTTCTCTGTCAAGTTTGTGGAAACTCGTAAATCATAATTCTATTACATTTGATTAAAGCCAGAGAGAGAGAGAAGAGAGAGATCACATAAAATTGAATTGCGAGTGCAATAGCTTCACAACTCTATATAAATTAACATACACTAATATAGCCATCATTACTAAGCATCAACACTGGGACAACAACAAAAGCGTTACCACTAAAATTGGATCCTTTACAACTTGATTAGTTGGTTCGTAAAAATTAAACTAGTTTTCATAAAATAAAGAAACCATTCCAATTTTATATGGTTATGCACCAAGCAATGGTTAGAACCAACTGATAACTTTTTGATAAAGAACCAAATCTATTCCTCCACACCTTTTTTTTCCTTTTTTTTGTTTTCTCTTTCGTTTGGGATGTTTTACAATTTAGGCAACTAAAATTTCTCTTTGTTGATAAAAAGAAATATATTGAACAGTAAGTTGATTATATGAATGTTTTAACAGATATTTTAATATTGATATTCAGTTAAATCCGGAACGAATACAACTATTAAATATACCGATCCGGGAAAAAAATCAATAGATCACACATACCATCTGAAACAAACCCAAACAAAATAATTGTGCAAAATAACATTTTTCTTTGATAAATATATCATTTTTTACCAAATAATTTAATTTGCTCAAGTGCCGGCATTAGAATTAAAAAGGTGAGATAATAAGGTAATGATGTTACCCAATCAAATAATAATCAATCCTTCCCTTTTGCTTTTTATTAAAAGTTTCATACTCTAAAAAGCTATTTTTAGATGCTTATTCTTATCAAACAAAAAAAAGAAACACACCAAGGATAATATATATGCTCACACGAAAAGTTGGTGTGATAATTATCGCTTTGCCGCTTATGCACTAAGGTTCCGAATGGTAACAGCGGATTGAGCGGTGCGGATTGAGCGGATAATATCATGCGGTACGGTTTAACTGCGGTTTTATAGAAGAAAATGCACACTGCAGAATATGAGCGGTTAGAAAAAATAAGCGGTGCGAAATTAAACTTGAATGGTAACACAAAATAATATGTAATACGTATACTATTTTATTATTATTTTATAATATCTAAAATTTATATCAATTTTTCTTATTCATTATGATAGATAGTTGTTATTTACACAATTTTTAAAATATTTTTTATTCAGTAAAAAAAAAATACATAAAAGACCGCACTTTACAGATTTGAAACACACCTTTTTTGGTGTTGTAGTTATTCATATGCGTTTCCCAGAAACGCCTGGGTCCCATCCCATTTTTTAAATTTTTAATTATCAACTTTAACTGTTAAAATTTGTGTTGAGTGGTGACCATATTTTTAGACCACAGTGCGTTTCTCCTAACCACTGTCCACATTCACAGCCTAAATATATTATCGAAAAAATACTTCAATGATATTGATTACAATAACTACAAGATTTGTAACATACTGGGCCCAACCCATTTGAGAGAGTTTTAAATGAATTAATTTGGCTACCTATAACACTAAGTGCACTTACCTTTTCTGGTCACTTGCCTGAAAGAACTCCAGAGTTAAGCGTGCTTGGGCTGGAGTAGTCCCAGGATGGGTGACCTTCCGGGAAGTGACTCGTGGTAGCATGTGTGTGAGGACAAAACACATGGAAAAAGGTCAGGGGGTGATTATAGGGTCAGTAAATTACTCGGTTGGGCCTACCAAAAATAACGCACCGACCGTCGGACAGGGGTGGGGCCCACGAGCCCGACGAGAGGGATGGGTGACTCACCGGTAGGGGCGTTACAATTTGGTATCAGAGCCTAGGTTAAGGTCTCCCAGCTCTGTCCTGGGAGATCAGCTTTCGTCGTTTACCCCAAAACCCCGTTTTCAAATCTTTTTTTCAAAACCGTTTGCGAACTTTTATAAAATGGCTACTTTGCGAAAAATTTCAAACACCAATATATCACTGATTATCTCCTGTTGTGACCTCTCATAGTTTCGTTTTCTGCAGGATGTCCACCGATTTACACTCTGATTCCGGGTCCGACTGGGCACCAAAGTCCGCCAGTGTTCTGCGCACGCGTGTTGCACCCCGCAGGAACGAACCAAGGAGACAGAGGAGACGTCTTACGATTGGAGCATCGGTTGAGATTCCCGGCGCCACCCAGCCATCCGTTCAGCACTCAGCGGATAGACCAGTGTCTGCATCAGTTCCGGTTGAGTCAGTTGTGAGACCAGCGAGGGGTAGAGGCCGACCCCGGAAGACGCCAGTAGTGGCCCCACCGACGCCAGTGGAAGCACCCCGAGCCCAGAGGCCGGGAAAGGAGCATGTAGTGGCAGAGGATCATCCCGATCCACCGAGTCGTGTGTGCCTCATGACAGTGAGACCGTCAGACGGGGTACCAGGGGCGTCGACATCGAGGAGGGCGCAGGAGATTCCCCGGGACGCTCCCCGGCCCTTCCAGGTGGAAGGCATGAGCGTGCAGGAGTACATGGATGCGTTCATTTTCAGAGCTGGCTGCACCCACCCAAGATCCCCGATCCAGCTGATGACTATGTTTATGGATAGACTAGCACAGGAGATCCGAGAGGGGATGACGGACGGGAGCGAGTATGGAGAGTACAGTCTGGTTGTGATGGCTGCTAGGTATGCAGAGGCTGTGGATAGGAACCAGAGGGATCCAGTATTTCGGGAGCGGATGAGGGAGAGGCGTCGTAGTGACGGGGAGACCCGGCGCCAAGTTATGGCTGAGCAGCAAGCCGCGTGGGATGAGGAGCTGCGTCTGAAGCGAGAGCAGGAGATTGCCGACCGGGCCCAGCTGAGTGGACAGAGAGATGCTATAGAGCGTATCAGAGAGAGGTTTGCGCAGCATAGGGCAGAGTGGGCCGAGCAGCAGGCTGACTTGGACCGAATGCGGGAGCAGCAGGAGCAGAGAATGCAGCGAATACGGGAGGAGCGAGAGTATGCCTGGTTGGATAAGCAGATGAACATCCCCGAAGAAGGACCGGATGGGCTTGACCAGCAGTGGGAGCAAGGGACGCCGCGGGTACCAGTGGAGCGAGAGTATGTCTGGTTGGATAGGGAGGGGAACATATTGGAGTAGGGACCGGATGGACAGTGGGATACACCGAGTCAGGAGCCGGCAGCAGCAGAGCCTCCAGTGATTGTCATCTCAGATTCAGAGGCAGAGCCCGAGTCATATCCAGAGGAGGACGAGAGCGACGGAGGCCAACTGTACCGAGGGGACATGGACTTGGAGCTGAGGACCCCGGGATCATCGAGTGGCTAGAGTCGGGGGGCGTAGGAGTTGTTGGGGGTAGGGCGTAGGGAATTATGTTAGAGTTTTGGGGCTTTGTTTTTCGTTGGTTTTCTTTCCGCGGTTTTCGCGTAGCTGGTTTTCTTCTTGATTCGAACCTCGTGTAGCCCTATTCCTTATTCTATTGATTCTTTATTTACATCGTGCCTTCCGAACGGATTTCCTAGTGTGTTAATTCGACGCCCCGAATAGAACGGATCCCTTGAGTTCAGAGGTGAGCGGGAAGCCGCACATCGCCGAATTCGGGACGAATTCTTTTTCAAGGGGGGGAGAATTGTAACATACCCAAACCCGGCCCAAATTTTTTTTTAAGAAAAGCCCAAAGACACAGCCCAAATCCACTTTCCCTTTCTAATTATTTCCTTAATCAGGAGTTTCCTTTCCTGATTATAGGGCCAAGCCCATTAACCAAGCCCAAGAGCCTGCTTTCCTTTTCTAAAACCCTAGGGTTTCAGCAGGTCTCCCCCTATAAATAGTGCCTCCTTTTCCCCAGAGACTTATTCTCTCTCTTTCGGCGAAGCCCTGTCGGGATCAGAAGGCGTTCGAGCATCCAGGAGCACTATTCACGTTTTCTCTCTCCTCCCTTCTCACCAGGTAACCCCGGGAACCAGATCTGAGCTTTTTAGAATCAAAAACGTTTTCAAACCTTCGCAACTTTTTAAATACCCCGAATCCCGAGAAACCGAGCACACCATCGTGACCGTCGTGACGAGACGAAGCCGGAGCCGCCGGGCCGACCGCCACGCGCCGCCGCACGCGCCCGCACGCGCCGGAGGAGCCACGGGTGCGTGAGATCCACGCGCGGTGGAGGAGCCACGCGCCGGAGCTCACGCGCCGATCGCCGGAGCCGCCCGCCGCCGCCACGCGCCGTCGCCGCCACGCGCCGTCGCCGCCACGCACCGCCGCCACCGCCACCGGAGCCGCCGCCCATCGCCGGAGACCCGCCGGAGCGCCGCCGTTGACCGCCGCCGGAGCCGCCGTTGACCGCCGCCGGAGCCGCCGTTGACCGCCCCTTCCGCCGCCGGTTGACCGTTGACCGGACCCGTTGACCGTTGACCGGTCCGGGTTGGGTCGGGTCGGATCGGGTCGGGTCTGACCCGCTCGGGTCGGATCTTTGACCGGGTCTAGTTCGGGTTGACCGACCGGTTTAATCCGATTTCCAATTTCCAATTTCAATTTCCGGTTTAGGTCGGTTTAGCTGGTTTGGGAGGGATATTTTTCAATCTATCATATCTCGCTCATCCTAAGCCCGATTTAAGCGATTCAAAAGCCTATCTCACTCGATTTCTCGTCCTCTTTTCAGAACCGATGTCCGTTCGGGTCAATGGGGTGGCTAATTCACGGTTTTGCCCTCTTCTTTGGCTAAGGTGAGGACCGTTGGTGATCTCCCTTGCTCTATTCGATTCCGGGCGATAGTCCCTTGTTAATGTCGTCTTTCCTAGGTAGTTTAGGGCAGTATGGTACCAATGTGAATGCTTGAGAACGTAGAACTGCTAGGTTGTTCGCTGAGCCCGAAAACGTTGTTTGTGTGTGATGGATATGATTAGTAGTTGTGGTAGGGCCCCCGAAAGGGTGTTTCGTGGCAGGGCGCGTATAGCGAGTTTTTGGTACGCGCTCTTTAAATCGTCGGATGGGAGGTGTTGGCGAGCCTCCCCTGGTACAAAGGCCGTGGGCCAAGTGATGCCGGGTGGGCCGGTTGTGTGAGCCTTCGGGCTAGAGAGGGGTTCACGAGTGCGAAAGCGCGAGTGGATGTAGTTTGCGTGGTGAAAGCCTTCGGGCCTGTTTGCAAGGTGATATTAGCTTAGGACTTGTGATTCGTAGTCGTGTGGTGTAAGCGGGATAGCGGACTCCCTAAGTCCGTCCTCACTGGGTGATTGTGTTTGAAACAATTACTCAGGCCTCTTTCCCCTTTCCTGTCCCCGTTTTCTTGCAGGTCCGGATGCGGGATCGATACAGTCGTGTGACGTAGTTGGTGGTTTTCAAAAGAAGGAAGCGCCGGGTCCTGGGACAAGTTGAGAAGGCGTCCCGGTTGGACCGAATCCGGTTCAACGGGCGTCCTAATGCCGCGTCTCCGGTTATGCCGGGAGACGGGTGTTACAATTTGGTATCAGAGCTCAGGGAAGTCAAACTGATTCTGTCTCGGGAGACAATCTTGGGGTTTGAGGGTTATGGTTGCTCCGGTTATGAGATGCGGAATTCGGGGACGAATTCCCATTAAGTGGGGGAGAATTGTAACATACTGGGCCCAACCTATTTGAGAGAGTCTTAAATGAATTAATTTGGCTACCTATAACACTAAGTGCACTTACCTTTTCCGGTCACTTGCCTGAAAGAACTCCAGAGTTAAGCGTGCTTGGGCTGGAGTAGTCCCAGGATGGGTGACCTTCCGGGAAGTGACTCGTGGTAGCATGTGTGTGAGGACAAAACACATGGGAAAAGGTCAGGGGGTGATTATAGGGTCAGTAAATTACTCGGTTGGGCCTACCAAAAATAACGCACCGACCGTCGGACAGGGGTGGGGCCCACGAGCCCGACGAGAGGGATGGGTGACTCACCGGTAGGGGCGAACGGGGCGTTACAAGATTGATCAACCTGGCGCTTTCATGATCTCATAACTAAGACTGATTTGTTACGTTCATCGTTGTCATGAGTGAAGAAGACAAACAATAACTGTAATTTTCTCAATATGTTATGTTTTCTTCAAGATTAAAATTGGATTGTAGCATATGAAGTGTGAGAGAATCTAATAATTTACCTTTCTCAGTGCTGCAAAGTTTCTGAATGTACATAAAGATTAAAGTCTAACAAAAGAATCAGCTTCCCTCTAAAAGAAAAGCATAAAAACATAGAGAATAAGAGTATTTTTTTCTTAATGTAATTTGCTTTTTCATTTGATTCCTCTTTTTTATATGTAATATAATTGTTTCATTTTCGTTCTCTCTTTTCTCCCTCTTATTGACTCTTTTGTATCAAACCAAATTTTGATTATGCAACACTCTTAAGTTTTCTCCAAACAGAGCTTCTTCAACATATCTAAGGTGCTACTTTGTAAATTAATCCTTCTTTAGATATATGTTGTATACACATCCTTATGTGTTTCATAAATTTTTCCTATGATTTATGTTCTTGAAATACTATGATTCATATAAAAATAGCTCTGTTTTCGTTCTTACAATATATTTTGTCTCTTTCAGTGATTTTAAACTCTGTATTATTCGTTTTGGGTCTAATTCTTCACTTAACATGAACAAAAGATGATGTAAGATATTCTGGATTTGTCTGCAAACACTTGAATCATGAAAACAGAACAAAGAGACATGTTATTAATGTTTTCTTAACCAGTTCTTTGGATATATATTAGTTTCTTTACATCCAAGAAACTTGTTTTTCCTAATCTTTATTTTCTGCAACTCTGCAATTCTCAGGTTTTTATTATCCCTGAAATTTTCTGTTTCTTTTCTTTATGTCAGGTATTGAACTAAATCATTTTTGAAGGAGAAAGAGAATCTCTTTTGGTTCAAGTAACCAAAAACCATGGCGGCTAAAGATGCAACAAAGAGCCAAGAAGAATATAAACTCAAAGACATGAAACCAGACCTTGGAGAGAAATGGCCACATGGAGGACAACGTGGAGGAAGTGGATGGATCAGCAGCGAACGAGTTGCAAGCACATACGACCTCGTTGAGCAAATGTTTTATCTCTACGTCCGGGTCGTCAAAGCCAAGGATCTTCCTCCAAACCCAGTCACAAGCAACTGCGATCCTTATGTTGAAGTCAAAATAGGAAACTACAAAGGAAAGACTAAACATTTTGAGAAGAGAACAAACCCGGAGTGGAATCAAGTTTTCGCCTTTTCGAAAGACAAGATCCAGTCCTCAACTGTTGAAGTCTTTGTGCGTGATAAGGAGATGGTTACAAGAGATGATTATATAGGGAAAGTTGTGTTTGATATGCATGAGATTCCTACAAGAGTTCCTCCTGATAGTCCACTTGCACCTCAATGGTACAGATTAGAAGCTCGTCGTGGTGAAGCTAAGAAGAGAGGAGAGGTTATGGTAGCGGTCTGGCTTGGGACGCAAGCTGATGAAGCGTTTCCTGATGCTTGGCATTCAGATGCTTCCTCTGTTCAAGGAGAAGGTGTACAAAGCGTGAGGTCCAAGGTATATGTATCACCTAAACTTTGGTATTTAAGGGTTAATGTGATTGAGGCTCAAGATGTTGAGCCTAGTGATAGGAGCCAACCACCTCAAGCTTTTGTTAAGGTTCAGATTGGGAATCAGATTCTGAAAACAAAGTTATGTCCTAACAAGACGACGAATCCTATGTGGAATGAAGATCTTGTCTTTGTAGCTGCAGAGCCGTTTGAAGAACAGTTCTTCTTGACGGTGGAGAACAAGGTGTCTTCAGCTAAAGATGAGGTCATGGGGAGGCTGATCTCACCATTGAATGTGTTTGAGAAAAGATTAGATCATAGGGCTGTTCACTCCAAATGGTACAATCTCGAAAAATTCGGGTTTGGAGCATTGGAAGGAGACAAGAGACACGAGTTAAAGTTCTCGAGTCGGATTCACTTACGAGTTTGTCTTGAAGGTGGATACCATGTAATGGATGAATCAACTCTGTACATCAGTGACGTGAAGCCCACGGCAAGGCAACTATGGAAGCAACCTATTGGAATTCTTGAAGTAGGAATCTTGAGTGCTCAAGGACTCTCACCGATGAAAACTAAAGACGGTAAGGCCACAACAGATCCGTACTGTGTTGCTAAGTACGGACAAAAGTGGGTGAGGACAAGAACCATCATTGAGAGCTTTAACCCTAAATGGAATGAGCAATACACATGGGAAGTGTATGATCCTTGTACTGTCATTACACTTGGAGTGTTTGATAACTGTCATCTTGGTGGGAGTGAGAAGTCAAACAATGGAGCTAAAGTTGATGCAAGGATTGGGAAAGTAAGGATCAGATTATCAACCCTAGAGGCTGATAGAATCTACACTCATTCTTACCCTCTTCTTGTTCTGCAAACAAAAGGGTTAAAGAAGATGGGAGAGGTCCAACTAGCTGTGAGATTCACTTGTCTATCTTTGGCTCACATGATCTATCTTTATGGCCATCCTCTGCTTCCAAAGATGCATTACCTTCATCCCTTCACTGTGAACCAACTAGACAGTCTTAGATACCAAGCAATGAGCATTGTCGCGGCCCGGTTATCTAGAGCAGAGCCTCCTTTGAGGAAAGAGATCGTTGAGTACATGCTTGATGTTGATTCACATATGTGGAGCATGAGGAGGAGCAAAGCAAACTTTTTCAGGATAGTCTCTGTGTTTTCAGGCTTGATAGCAATGAGCAAATGGCTTGGAGACGTCTGCTACTGGAAGAATCCATTGACGACGATATTGTTTCATATTCTCTTCTTCATACTGATTTGTTATCCAGAGCTGATCCTCCCAACTACATTCCTCTACATGTTCTTGATAGGTCTTTGGAATTTCCGGTTCAGGCCACGCCATCCTCCTCACATGGACACAAAGATCTCTTGGGCTGAAGCGGCTAGTCCTGATGAGCTAGATGAGGAGTTTGATACTTTTCCGACATCAAAGGGACAGGATGTTGTGAAGATGAGGTATGATAGGTTAAGAAGCGTTGCTGGTCGGATCCAGATGGTTGTTGGAGATATTGCAACGCAAGGGGAGAGGTTTCAAGCACTGTTGAGTTGGAGAGATCCAAGGGCGACTTGCTTGTTTGTGATTCTTTGTCTTGTTGCTGCGATGATTTTGTATGTGACGCCTTTCAAGATTGTAGCTCTTGCTGCTGGGATATTCTGGATGAGGCATCCTAAGTTCAGAAGTAAGATGCCTTCTGCTCCAAGTAATTTCTTTAGGAAGTTGCCTTCAAAAGCAGATATGATGCTTTAAATGGTAACAACTTCTTTATGACTTGAGGTCTTCTCTCTATGTTCGGAATTTGTGTTTTTTGTTGTTGTTGTTGTGTGTGTCAGTGTGTGTCTACTCTGTTTTATTATTTACTCCTTAATTACTACGACATTTTGGATTTCACACATGGTATTTCTTTGGTATCAATTAGCTTTGGAGAGTAATTGAGGTATTCAGACTAAATTTGGACATTTACCCGAAACCCGAATCTGAACTCGAATTCGACTCAGAAAATTTGATCTTAACCAATTCTACTAAATATTTGAATGAGGCTTAAGTGTATATATTTTTGATATCAAATTATACCCGAACTAAACCTGAACGAGTATACGAAATAATCCAAATTTATAACTAATTTTAAGTAGTTATGCTATTTTGAGTATTTTGGATAGTTTAAATAGTTTTTATCGGATTTTTTTTTGGTATGACGAATATTTTTGAACACGTTTGGATACTTTTAGATAGTTTAGATATATTTTTACGGGATTTTCGAATATTTTCATATTTTTGAATATTTTTAGAGTTTTCGAACATTTTTTTAGTAATTTAGGGTATCCGATCCGAATTCTATAAGTACTCAACTGAAACCGACATGATATATATAAATATCCAAACGGGATCACTAACTCTAAATACCAAAATCTAAAAATTCAAAAAATCTGAAAATCCGAATGAGTACCCGAATGTGTAGGCGGAGTTCTGAACTTGATAAAGAAAAAAAAAGATTTCCGAGTGAAATTTTTTGAATAAAACATGATGTGGGGGCGATTGTAAACGACATATACTTGGTCGTTTAAATGCTTCGTTGTAATCTTATCCATTAATGTGTTGTTGGGTTTAGTCTAAAGGAAATAACTACTGGGCCTATGTTGGGTTTAGTCTAAAGGAAAAAATTACTGGGCCTAGCTAGTTATAACTTGTTGATTGTAATCTCTTTACTTTGTAAACGAAACATCGACACGTGGTAATTATAACTCGCTGTAAGGACTGAATGAAACAGTCAGGGACACAGAACACTACTACTGAGTCTGACCTTCCGTCTAAAGTGGCCCACCAGCACAATGCGCGATGCTCTTACATACTGCATATAGCTCGAGTCCACAACTTGTTGGTGTAAATCGAATCAATCTTGTTTTTTGAGATGTAAAAAAAATTGTTTCTGGTTTGACTATCGTATAAAGTTCAAAAAAGTGTAACTTGAAGTTAGAAAATAAACCGAGCGGACGCGGTCCGATTTTCTCTCTAGCCAAGTAGGGTTTCATCTTCATTTTCGTCGCGGGTTTAGAGGCTTTTCCGGTGGCCGACGGTCTACGTCGGTGCCGCGAGAAGCCTCAGCAAGGGATTTCGAGCGGCGGAGCAGAAGGCGGTGGAAAACTTCAAATCGCCAGATCTCGTGAGTCTCCGGTCTTGTTGGCCGCTTGAGGACGGTGGCGGAGCAGATCGCGAGCAGAAAAACGGTGAGGAGAAGCAGATCTAAGGCCTCTCTTGCGCGGAAGTCGTCGCGAGAAAAGGTGGGTTGGGGCAGAGCGAAGAGGAGGCTTAGCGGCGGTCCTAGACCAAAGCTCGTCTGAAGCTTGATCGACGGCGACTGGTGCTAGCCCTATTGTGCGTCGGCGGTGACAGATTGTGCTCTTCTCGTCCGGCAAGGTAAGTTTCACGGCTGACTGTGAGAGATAGATCTGTGAATCGGGGAAGACAGAAGAGAGGTCGACGAAGGATGCTCGCGACGGCAGGTGTTGCCGGTTCGGTCCGTGGCCGGCGACTCCGTATTCGCAACCGACGTGTATCGGAGGCGGAGTCATCCGGAGTGCTCCTTAACAAGTTGCCGATTTCATCTCCGATGTTCTCTTTCGATTGAGATTCTTTCCGGTTTAGGGTCGTAGTTTTGCTTCTGGTTTTGATCGATTGTACCCGGTTTCCCCCGGTTTGGGTCACGGTTTATTAAATATAATATACTATATTAAAAAAAAAAGTTCAAAAAAAGAAAGGGAAAAAACATGTGACAGCAAAGAAATGAAAAGTAAAAGATGAATGAGAAAGAGGCGTTGAACCCAAAGCCAACGGTACTGATCCCAAGTCACTGACGGTCTCTTACAGAACTCAACATTTGTCACCTTCCTAACTGGTCAATACTTCATTTTTGACCTAACCATCCTTCCCTCTCTGTCCTCTCATTCTTGCATGCAATTGCAAAATTATTGACAGCCTTCTCTTCTGTTCCCTTTCAATATTCTTTCATATTTTTAGAAAAAACCAAACAGTATGTAAGTTCTTGTGTTTGGAATCGAAAGATCAAGTCTTAATTTTCACATGCACAAGGAGAAACTAAAGGTATGGAACCGTACTTGTCAATCATCATCTTCATCTTGAAACCATATATATAACAAAAAGAAGCCAAACAAATTTCCCTGATTAAGTACTGTAGATTGAGAGATAATAACATATTATAAAGAGGTCAAGCTGGCTAACTAATCATCAAACTATTCTCATTTTTTTCCATCATTAGTAGATAATTCTTGGGTATTGATCATCCATCTTGGCGTGGACGGGCAAGCCAGAGAGAACTCAGAGCTTGAAGACGGTGGAAGTACTCAGCAACGGCTAGAATACAACGTGCTTCTTGACGGGTCGTCAACAATTGATTCAACCTATGAACTGTTTGGTGCCTCAGATTATCCGCCTGTAAGTTTTCATTGCATTAGTTCAATTAAAAACAACATAGAGAAAAAGAAAATGGAGAAATAGTAATTGCAAGACAAAATAATATGGACAAAATTACGTTCATGTTATTGACTAAGACTAGTTAAGTGCAATGAATTGAATATGGACCATCACTAAAAATCTCATAAATCGGGGTATAAATAGACTAATTAATTAACTAGGGAAAAATGATTAATATCCATGACCCGAAATTATAAGGTTGATTGACGACTAATGCCGATTATTCAACGCGTTGATCGAACAAATTAAAATCAAAGCTTGTACTACACTGATAAAAATACGACACCAAATTGTCAAAAAGGTGAAACCGTGATTTCTATATCTCGGTCCCACGCCATGCTTCATAATACTTTTGGTTACTAGTTAAAAAGTTAACCTATGATATAATTAAATGCATATATCAGTAATGGTATATATATAAATAAGGATGCCGAAATTACGTAGAGACCAAAAAACCGGGATCGAATATAAGTAAAGGAATTGTTCTCAAGCGAGTGTTTTGGGAGGATGGGATACTCGATCGGGGCAGTTACGTCCATGACATCATGGAACGATATGTGCTCCAAGCAATCCATGTTTTCATTTGATGTGATATAAGTATTTACTTTTGGACTATATATATATGTGATTCTATACAAATACAAAATAAGTTCATGGTGTTGCCATTGTCACGTGTGTTTTTAGAGGTATGTATTAATTGTGCTCTTTTAGTAAACTAACCCCATGTTTACCACCTCTCTCTTTTTATATATATAAAAAATATTACTTCATAGTTGTAATTTGGAGATGAAAGGTTGTAACTAGCGTGTAGCTAAACAGGAACAACTACATATAAGAATATTAAGATATTATTAAAATGAAGATGCCGCTTTCTATATGCATGAATGTTAGATAATTAGTCTAAATAGCCATTTGCCCATATAGTATAATATAGGCTGTTACATTAATAGCTCATACACAACCATATCTATATTTTATTTTCATAAACCTGCCTGTTCTAAACTAGAAAACAATTAAGAAAATTACTATTGAATTATCTCTTATAATCTTCCAAAACAAAAATCAACCACTATATTTACTAATATATATACTCTAACCAATTAAGACCGATTCACGGTATACCTATAATATATATGAGCAATACACAACCATACAAACATTTATATAAATGTGCAGATAGCGTGTTAGGACAACAAAATATATATGAATATAAGAGTGGTGTTTAATAAGGAGTGGTTAAAAGAATCGAAATATGTAATCCTAGTCTGATTAGGACCACAGCCCTCGGGGTCCACTTTTATATCGTAGAGACATATGTATTTGATATATAAAGATTGGTATAGGTAGTTTTTAATTATAAATAAAAAGTGTGTACCTGAAGAACGAAGCCCTCGAGAGCAGAGAGTTTGTTGAGGGCTAAGGACATGTGTGACATGAAATTGGATAGATGAGGAGGAAGTTGTGCAGAGGCAGGCGAGAGAGAGTCAGATAAAATACTATCGGAAAGTGATTGATTCAATGCCTCGAGGCCTTGCGAGAGAGCTTCTTCGGCCTCTTGTGTGGACTGTTGCAGCCCACAAATCCCAACTATCTGTTGCTCTGTCAATGGCTCTATCTGGTTCACAATCACCTGCAAGTGCTTCAAACTAATCAGTACACACGCATGCATAAAAACGTTGAATGCATTAAATGTGTAGTGTACTATGCACAAGTTACTAGCTACACCCAACATCTCTTCTTTCCTTTATTGTTTCGCTAAAAAGGACATAAGAGCATCCTCATTAAGGAGTTTGTAAGAGAGTATCTAAACATTAAATTGAATAAAAAATACAAAAAGTGAGAGAGATAGAGAATGGGGTTCTTATATACTTAGAATCTTGGAGTTCTTATTTAAGATTCTTAATTAGATAGTTATGTGACAAATGTCACTTTTTGATTGATTCATTTCTTTTTAAATTTAAATTTTAATTATAAAATAAAATTGTATTATAAAGAGTAATATTTTAATGTTAAGATACCCATATGAGTATTTTAACTATTGGCCATGCTCTAAGATCGAGACATTAAAAAGGTCTTGTCAGCTATGCACACCATGACCATCCATATTTTTTTGTGAAGTATTATTCTCTAATCGTCTACACATTCTTGACCCAAAAAAAAAAAAAAATCGTCTACACATAGCATATAGATTAAATGATAGGTTAAACAGGCGTTACGGAATTATTTTATAAAAAGTAAAACACGACAATCATCCAACTACATTCACTACTAACTTATTTAGATAGGATTGTTGCTTTATTTGTTATTAACTTTTTACTCTCCTAAATTTCACGGTGGTTTGTTTCTCTATCTCTTATATATAGGACCATATATCGAAAAACAGACAAGCACTTTATTTTACACCATGTACAACGTGGGTTTTTAAGCTCGGGTTTCTTAACTATTCACGTGGGTCCCACGTGAATAGTTAAGAAACCGGGGTCTAAAAATCCTTAGCTAAGGATCGGTCCTTACACTGTTCATGACACGTGGCAGCTTGTTATTCGTCTATTTTTTTTTTTTAATTTTTTTTTTTTACACATTTCCAAAAAAAAAAAAAAATTTTTTTTTAAGAACCCCATGAGGGGGTTCAAGGTTGTACATGCTCTTACATCATGCCAAAACCTAACCTTTTCTAGAAATACTTCACCATCACACAACTGCATGCATTCCTTTTTTAATAATTTTTTTGTATTTTTAATAATTATTTTACGTGTACCTTTATTATTTAATTTAAGGACATATATACACGTATACAGGTTGCCTTTGTACATATCATCTACAATCCACCCCATGCATTATGACCCGTCAACAGTATCACTATACTCTGTGTCTTGTCTGTCTTATCTATTACCGTACCCTCTTATAAGAGAATCAAAGACCAAAACTTTTTAAAAATAAACCGGGGAAAATCACTTTTTGTATTAATTGTATAAAGTTGTAAGTACTATATTGTATGCACAATGTACGTTAAAATAATAAATGACACTGTTTTGTTCATCAATATTTTTCTGCAAGTACTTCACAGAATTTGATAATGTTCAATGATTGAATTTTGGAATGTGGATTAATCTAGTGTATAAGATAGGATTTGATATAAATAGTTAGTCTTTAAGTAAAAATCCAAAATTTTAGGATTTTATTATCATCCACATTGATTAGTTTACGATATCATCATGACTAATTTAGACACATCTTACTAAACGTTAGCTAATTTTATTATCTTAATTTATGTGAGGATGTAACACAACTTGTGAAAAAAAAAAAAAAAAAATATATATATATATATAGTATAAGAAAAGACGAGATGTACCTTAATAATCTCAGATGGGCGGAAACCACCCATCCACAAGAAGCAACGTTCGGCTGGAGTTTTCCAAGCGCCAGAGATGAGGTGGAACACATCGGTCTTAGCGACCATGGCCTTGAGGTTAATCAAATGATCATAGTGAGCTAAACAATTGTCTACATACATCCTAAGCTCGTTCTCGGCCAAGTGCTCTTGTGTCGCCACCCTTAGTTCCGTTAACAGCCTCTGCTGCTCCTCCAGCCACCTCGTGTATTCCATATCGAACACCGCTGCTTCTGCTTCACGTTGCATTTTACTCAGTTAATCAAATGGTCACGTTGCATTTAAGGGTGCATATACATGAAACTGTTACCTACCAGAGCTCGTGTTGCCGGGACCAATGGGAAGCCCACCTTGCTGTTGATCTCCTCCTATAAGAGACCCTCCATAGAATACGCCCTAACAATCAGAAATCATAACATTAAATTATAGACTTTTTGTGAAATAATTAATTATATATTATAGACTTATATGATAAGACAGGTAAGATTGTTTACTTGGGATCTGGCCCGTTGAATCTCTTGTTCCAGTTGGGTCAGCTTGATCCTACATGACTCGAGTTGCTGAACATAAGCCTGTCGTAATTTAACAAAGTATGTAGTGTCATCATAAATATTATTCTTTATAATCAGAAATGTAGTGTCATCATGAATATCATTCTTTATAATCATAAATGCTGACTTTTTTTCGTAATCTGCTTTTCCTTGCTGCTTCTCTGTTCTGTGCTAGTCTTCTCAATATCTGTTGAAAAATGAAATTAATAAACTTAATTAACGAGAAGAAACTATCAACCACAAAACAGTAAAAAAAATATATTTTAATCTTGATAATTTATATATATATGATAACAGAAGTCACCTTAGGGTCTGATGATTTTGGTGTGTCATGGTCCGATGAGGCAGGACCCTTGCGGTTCCCTTCTTTCTGCCGTAACATATGAATATGACTCATTAACTTATAAAACGACTAGACCAGGTCTAAGATTATATTTACATTTATATATGAACAAGGCAACTAAATATTTTTTTTTAAAAGAAGATAGAGACCTTGATTGATTTAGAAGGTTGAGGAAGTTGAAACTGAGAGTGACCGGTCAAGTCCATGGACGGCTGAGAAGATGGCCGAGATGAACCACTAGGTGCAACAGCCGGAACCAATCTTGTATTATCGGTCTTACCAAACACATTATAAACAAAGAAAGAAGAAAAGAATCAAAATCAGTAGTCATTATAAAAATGAGAAACGTATAATAATTGGTCTGACTTGATATTATATGAAATAGCTAGTAGTTGCGCTGACATTATAATAAAGTAGAAACATAAACCAACTAAAATAGGCATATATATATATATAGAAAAATATAGTAATGATTATTACATTGGGTGTAGAAGAAGAAGGTGGCTCTATGTGCATCGGCTGAGATGGGAAGATGTTGAGCGTCGATGTTGGAGGTCTCATAGCCAAATTCTCTGCCAAATAAGATTCATAGATATGATCAGGTTGAAGTGGTCTTGTTGTGTGTATATAATATGTGAGTGGACTAGTTCTAATAAGAAGAAAAAGGAGAGAGAGAAAAAGGGTTTAAACAAGAGTTTAAAGTAAAGGGATATGGTTTGAAAGATTTGATGTCTGAAAAGAGAGGATCTGGTCAAAGCTGAAAGTAGAGTACTGATGGCAGAAGAAAGATTGAAATCTGTTTGGCATGCTTTTGCTGTGACTCTCTCTATCCGTATAGAGGGAATCTTCCTAATCTGCTAAAACAAAACCAAACCCCAATTCCCAAAAAAGAAAGGAGAGAGAGAGAGAGAGAGAAAGAGAGAGAGAGAGAGAGAGAGAGAGAGAGAGAGAGAGAGAGAGAGAGAGAGAGAGAGAGAGAGAGAGAGAGAGAGAGAGAGAGAGAGAGAGAGAGAGAGAGAGAGAGAGAGAGAGAGAGAGAGAGAGAGAGAGAGAGAGAGAGAGAGAGAGAGAGAGAGAGAGAGAGAGAGAGAGAGAGAGAGAGAGAGAGAGAGAGAGAGAGAGAGAGAGAGAGAGAGAGAGAGAGCCAGAGAGCATACGGGTTGTGTGATGATGAGGTAAAGGAGCAGTTGATGGAGGATCATGATGTCCTTGTCCATCAAGATAGAGGAAGAGTGATGGGTCTATCTCTCCAAGATCAAACCCATCTTTGTTCCTGAAACATATACAAAAAGCTCTTAATTAACTTGGGGATCATCAAGTCAAAACGTTTATATGACTTTAGGTCTAAAAGACTTTTAGTTACATGAAGTTTCCATTGGAAGACGTGGCGGAGGCTGATGATAACTGTTGATGATGATTCTGGTGATGACCTTGCATTTTGATGATATATGATGATGGTTGAAGTCTATAGATGATGTTTGAGCGAGCTAGTGTGATAGTAACAGCAGAAAAGATGATGATCCAAGAGAGATAGATTGATGATCGATCTCTTATGTTGGATCTTCTCCTGAGGCAGCAGCTTATGATGATGACGGTGGGATTTGATCACTAGATATGATAATTCTTCTTCTATATAACTATTATTTTTTCTTCCTCTTAATTCTTGGAAAAAGATAGAGATTATGTAACGGAGCATTTAAAGCTACTTTTGTTGTTTTCAGAGAGAAATATATAGAGAGGGTTCATAAGGAGATTGGAGAGGAGAAGCAAAAGACAAACTCCTTTATTTTCTATTTTTTTTGATATTTTTGTGATTTTTATTATATTTTTTTGCTTCTTATTAAAATTGTAAGTTTCTTCTACCTTAAAATATTAGAAGACGACTTTGTTTTTGTATAAACTCAAGAAAAATATTCTGATAAAGCGGTCAAGAACATGTCCTTTTCCATCCCTCTCTATCTAGAAAAATTGGTAATAACAAACTTGTATAAATATTTTTTGTTTGTTTTCTACATTAGTATTATTTTATTCTCTTATTGTTCAACTATATTCTTCACGTATTAGTTTTTTATTTTCTTTTAAAATACATTATATAGTTTTCAGTTCCAAAAGATATCATATTTTAAGAAAACTAACTCAAATACTCATGATCAAGCGTATACTTCGGGAAGAGAATGCCGGAGCAAAACAGAGACCTAGTGAAGCACATACTGGATATTGATCATGAAGGAGGGGATGGTACATATCTGGGGCTCCCAGAAGCGTTTGGAGGAGCAAAAGTATCAATCCTAAGCTACATCAAGGAGAGAATGCAAAGCAAAATATTCGGATGGCAAAACAGATTTTTAACACCGGCAGGAAAGGAAATTTTGCTGAAGTCTGTAGCCATGGCACTCCCGACATTTAATATGTCGTGCTTCCTTCTTCCTAAAACAGTCTGTAGACAAATCTCAGCGCTGATGGCTAATTTCTGGTAGAAGGGATCAAAGGAGAAAAGAGGCTTGCATTGGAAATCATGGAAATTCCTAAACAAACCTAAGAAGGATGGGGGCATAGGCTTTAAGGACATCGAGGCATTTAACATTGCTCTTTTAGGAAAGCAAATATGGAGAATGCTCTCTCAACCTGACCTCCTCCTCTCAAAGGTATACAAAGCAAGATATTTCTCTGGCTCAAATCCACTAAATGCCACTCTAGGATCCAGACCTTCCTATGCTTGGAAGAGCATCCACCAGGCCAAATAAATGATCAAAAAGGGAGCTAAAGTTACTATAGGGAATGGAGCCAATACAAACATATGGACGGATCAATGGTTGGACTCTAAACCCGCAAGACCGGTCCAATCAACTCGCCTAATACCTCCACAAAGTCAGAACAAACTGCACCCTATAAACAATGTAAGTGATCTGTTAACCCCTGATGGAAGAAGCTGGAACTATGAACTGCTGTTAGAAATATTCAGGGAAGAGGATATCAGGCTCATAGATAGAGTTAGACTAGGAGGGAAAGTCACTAGGGACGCATATAGCTGGGAATTCACTAAAACATGCCATTATTCAGTTAAAACTGGTTATTGGATTGCATTAGAAAGCTTGCAGGAAAAAGAAGCTCAAGAGATGATCCTTCAGCCTAGTATGGAACCAATGTATAAAATGGCTTGGGAAGCAAATGCTAGCCCGAAGATACAACATTTCCTCTGGAGGTGCCTGACTAATTGCATCCTTGTAGCAGAGAACCTGACTCAAAGGCATCTCGGAAAGGACCCTTCCTGTGGTCGATGTCAGACTAGCACTGAGTCAGTGAATCATACCCTCTTCAAATGTCCTTTTGCTAGGCTTGTCTGGGCTATATCTCCGATACCAGCTCCTCCCTGTGGGATAATGAGTGAATCATTATTGGTAAACTTTCATAGAGTGATGACTACTCCAATGAAAGCTCCATATAAAGACAGTGGAGGTAGCTTAAGTCCGTGGTTGATGTGGAGATTATGGAAGAACCGTAATGATTACTTGATCAGAGGAGTCGACTATGATGCTCAAGCAACTCTGGATAAAGCCATAGAGGACATGGAAGAGTGGGAACAAAGGATAGAGAAGCGTGAGGTAAAACCAGGGGCCGAGCCAAAAAAGCTGAAGCAAGATAAGTGGCATCCACCACCTTGTGGGTGGGTCAAATGCAACATAGACGGGTCGTGGAATCACCGTTCTTCAAGTTGTGGTATAGGCTGGATCCTTAGGGATCATACGGGCAAAGCTCTCTGGACGGGTGCAAGAAGACTGCCTTTCCTATCATCCCCGAACGAAACCGAAGCAGAGGCTATGAGATGGGCTATCTTATGTATGAAAAGGTTTAACTATCGACAGATAATCTTCGAATCAGATTCTCAGACGGTGGTCAATGTGCTAAACCAGGAAGAACCATGGCCGAACATTGGTGCAATAGTACAAGATTCTAAGCATATGCTTCAAACAATTGGGGAATGGAAAGTCAGCTTCATTGAAAGAGATGGGAATGGTGTGGCGGATAGAATAGCGAAGGAAGCTTCCTCTTTTGAGACTAATGTTCCTAAGTTATATTCTACATTGGCAATTTGGTTAAAGCCTTATGTTGATAAGGATCAAATTTGATGTAAACATTTGGTTAATGAAATGAGTTAGTTGTTGAGCCAAAAAAAAAAAAAAAAAAAAATTAACCGGTCTTGCTTTCCATGGATTAACCAAAAGAGTCTGAACGAGTAAATTGATTGAATTCTTGTTTGCAATATTATAATACATACATTTAACTGGTCCATTGAAATTTGTTTGGATGGACACTACAATATGATCAGGTCGTTTAAGCTTATTGGTTTGATAAAGAAGATCTAACCGAAGTAACAATGTTTTAAATTGAACCTGTAAAATGAATTAGAATTTCTTTGCGATCATTAAATATATAAAGGTTAATTAACAATAAAGTTGTTGAAAATTAATTATCTATATTTTATAATGCATACAAATAAATTTCTTAACAATGGTTTTAAATTCTTAAACATTGAAAATTTTAACGGATTAATCAATAAACCAACCAACCCATACATAATTTTAATCTGCCACGGACCGTGAGTAAATTGGTGCGGTTAGCTAGAAAACCGGATTCGGCACATTGGATGAATTGATGCGTTTCTCTTCGGTCTTGACGAGCAAATTCAGTCCAGACTCGAAAACCTTTTGAAGTGTAAAACTTCGGAGATCTCGAAGACGATGCAGAACCAAGACGATGTTCGAAATCTTCCAATTGACATCACCTTCTCTCGTCTCGGAGGTAATGCACAATCTCGATTACGAATAACTCAGAATTTCAATATGTTTTGTTGTGTGTATTCTACGTTTGAATTCGATTATGTTTCGAGAGTCCACTCTTAATTTGATTTCAATTTTGTTGGATTGAAAGAATGGTTGGTGGATCGGAAGAGAGTTCCAGCGGATTGGAGGAAGAAGGTGGCCGCGATCAGAGTCAAAATTTTGAAAGAGTTCTCATCTTTGCCTAAAGACATCGATCCATACTTTCAAACCCTAGATCCTGAAGGTATTTTTTCAATCTGAAAACCGAAAAATTGTTAATAATATCTTTATGAGTTGGCGTTTTTTCAGTCCCGAAGTGAATTCGTCCTTTTTGAAGCACAAATGAGTAGCATAGACAGCAAAATTCACAATCGGGTTTGCTTTTCGATTCGTAGCTCTCACTTAAACTTTAAAGTGTTAGTCTTTGTTTTTGAAAATGCCAAAGAAATATGGTTTGCATCTTGTGATCACCATAAGCTTGTGTGGAGTTTGGCTGTGTCTGATGCTGATTAGGGGATCAAGGCTTTAGCATGCTACTGGTCGTGTTCTCATCCATGTGAATGTTCTTTTTTGCTTCCAGTGATTGGTTACTTGGAGGCTAAAAAGATATATGAGATTCTCCTCAAGACAACTCCGGAAAGCCGTAACATCTTTGGTCGGCTTTCAGGTGCTTCTGTAAGTAAAACTCTCTCAGTGTCTATGTTTTCTTGTGTTCGTTGTCTCCTTGTACATTTTATGATCTTTTATTTTTCCCTTTCTAGGGTGTCTGGGAAGCAATTGTTCGTGCGTTTGAAAAAGATCACATTTATCTCGGGGAGGCAGCTCAGATAATAATTCAGAATGTCAATTACGAAATGTAAGTTGGTTTCTTGCATGTCTCTACTTGATCCAGCAGAAGGATTTTACGTTAAGATCGCTCTTCTTTAGCATTTCCCAATGATTTTTCTTCTTGCACCATATAAGCCCATATCTGAAAAAGCAAGTGCAAAAGGTTCAGCAACAAATGGCAGAACTTGATCGTAAAGAAGCTGATATCAAAAGAAGCGTTGCACTCTCAGCAACCAAATATGAGGATGCTTGCCGAGAGCTTGGATTGCAGGTTTAGTTGTAAACTTGGCTTGGCTTCATCCATAGGTTTTCAAAGCATCACAGAAAGTTTAAAAATCTAAGTTTTCAGGGAAACAATGTGAGGAGTGAACTTTTGGAGACTGCAAATTCGCTTCCTAGTACCTTTGCCAAGATTTTGGAAGCTATCAACAGTGACTCAGTATCAGGGGCAATGGAGTACTACTCTGCCTATGTTAAAGATGTTCATACTGAGAAAGATGTAAGACCGCTCTATCTCTCTAAAAATTATTTGATCATTTTGTTCTGGAGATTGAACTGACCGGCTTCTGATCTGTCTGCAGAAACCTTCGAGGGTTGTCCTACAAAACTTGAAAGACGTTCGTGAAAATCCTCCATCATTAAGTGTTATGGGGGCCTCTGAAGCTCTTGATGCTGATAATATTCAGTCATCTGAGAATGCAAATGGTACAGAGGCGGCTGCAGACACCATTGATTGGGATATTACACTTGATACTGCTGAGATAGATTGGGATGTTAGTATGGTAGACGAGGTTGATAGTGGAAATGAACTAGGTTCATATGAAATTGTCAATGCCAGTGATATTCCCGAGAATTCTCCACTTAAAGTGGAAGAAAACCAAGGCACTGAGGTTGAAGTTTCTGAGATTTCTTGGGATGTAAGTGTTGAAACACCTCAGGTAGAAGAAATAGCTGATTCAGCTGTGCTAGAATCAGGCCAGGAGAATCAGACACAGTTGACAGATTCAACAACTCAAGTCTTAGGGAGTGGAGAAGAGAGGAGCCAGCTGTTGGAGACAGAATATAGGAACAAGATCCTTGATGATTTGTATGAGGTACTTTTATCCCTGAGTATTTAATGCTCAGTTTAATCATGGGGGATGCTTCGTGACCGCGACTAGACACATGATGTGGTTTCTCTTGGTTTCAGGTCAAGGCATTTCTGAACCAGCGTTTGATAGAACTGAGAAACGAAGATACTCTGTCCTTGCAACACCATGTGCAAGCAGTTGCCCCCTTGGTTCTTCAGCAGTATTCTCCTGAAACCATTGAGCCAATGGTGGTTGATATCTCCAAGGCCATCTCATTGCTAACAAACAAGAAAACTCGGGATCTGATCATGATTCTCAACTCCAAAAGGTGCTTCAAGTTAAATAATTTCTGACAGTGGATCGAAGCTGAATTACAAATCTTCTTATATATGTATAATCGTGGTACAGATTCCTAGATAGGCTTGTGTTAGAGCTGGAGGAGAAGAAGCACCGTGAAGTGAAGTTAAGAGAGAGCTTGAAAGATGTGGGTAGGAGACGCATGGAGCTTCAGAATTCTCTCTCATCTATATGGCCAAAACAGGTAAGCTCATGCTGGTCTATCAGATTGGCTGTTAGCATAGGTTTTACTTCTGTTTTGGCGGAAATGTGAATTGAGATTAAAGACTAAAGTGTCAGATTTGCTAGATTTATCAGAAAATTGAGCTTAACAAATTATGTTTATTGACTGCAGGAAGCTGCCCTTGTGAAGACAAGAGCACTGAAGGAACTATGTGAGACAAGTCTCTCTTCCATATTTGACGGCAGACCTGTGAATATAAGAGGAGAGATCAATACTTTGTTGAACGCTGGGGTTTCTGCTTAGTGTTTGATCTTTTGGATTGGCTAGAATAAAACTTAGTTTCAGAACACCGACTTGTCTTTTTCTTACTACAGGGGATTTGTCTTGTTTCAAACTCTTTTTTTCTTTCTATGATATACTATACAAACTTCCTGTTACAAACTTCCTGTTACAATGACCAGTTTATTACTATCATCATCATATGCTCGGAACTATTCTTTTGACAGTAAAGAATATTTGTAAGAAGAAAGAGATAAAGAAAAAAGTCAATGGGAGAGGTGACTGAAGGTAGGTGAGGAGATGAAACGTGTGCGTGTTGAGCAGAAAGATTTACTAAAAGGGTCAATCTCGGTCTTGTCTGCTACGCTGCTTGCTTCCTTGTTCTGTTTCTGTATCAGTGCAGTGAGTGCTTCCACTATTTCTGAAACCGCTGGTCTAAACTCCTTCGCTGCCTGCTTATGGAACGAATGATTTAGTTATTGTATTTGTAATGATCCTGACTGACTAAAGAAGCTATTGACAATTACCTGAGTGCACAGGGAGATAATGTCTGCGTAGTGTGAGGCGACTCTTGAGGAGAATGTGCCGACTATGCCATGATCTATCATTTGTTCTAAGCTTCGCCTGTCATGAAGTCTGGTTGATGCCCATTTCACCAGTAGCTGTTCTCCTTGGGGTCGTGAGCTGCAAATAATATCCACATGCCTTGGCTTATCTAGTGCACCAAGCAAGTATGTGAAATGCTTGCTTACCTGTCAAATGCTTTCCTTCCTGTTAACAGTTCCAAGAGTAGGACACCCAGAGCATAAGTGTCGCTCTTTGTGCCACTGCTTCCTGGTTGTCCATGTTCTGGTGCTATGTAGCCAGTGTTTTGTATCGCTATCTCTGAAGCCTGCTCCAAATCTCACCACTCATTAGTTATCAGTCCAAGAAGTAACCGACACAGCATATACCGTTTTTTACTTACCCGAAGCTTGACACTGTTGCTTGTAAGTGGCCTTAAACTAGCAAGCCCACAATCAGCAATACGAGGTGTAAGTTCTTCGTCTAGTAAGATATTTGTTGCTTTCAGATCGCTATGTGCAATAGGAGGGCTAAACGACGAGTGCAAATAGCTGAATATTTTCATTAGATAGTGGCGTGTTAAAATAAATCTGCAAGGATTGGGAATAAGCTACTCTTTATGTTTGAGAAGATAAGGATACTTACTCCAGAGCACGGGCAACTCCGATAGCAATGCGAAGACGCAAGCCCCAAGAAAGTGGCTTGTATACCTCATCATGCATAGCATTGTACAACGATAAATGCCCAACATACTCATAGACAAGAAGATGCTGCCCATTATCAATGCAGAAACCGAGAAGTGTTACAATGTTTGGGTGTCTTAGTTTAGAAGCTGTCTGAAGCACTTCAGTAAATTTTTCCTCTTCATGTAAAGACAGCGAAGACATTGGGATGTTTCTCACTGCGGCAAACTGTTTTACAAAAAAACATCAGCGAATGAGAAAAATAAAAAATGAATATTTCCCATTTTGAAGTTTGGAGAGAGAGGAGAGAAGACATACTTGACCATCAGGCAACTTTGCTCTGTAAACAGAGCCAAGAGGACCCTCTCCGAGTAGGTTTTCCTCACTGAAATTGTTAGTTGCCAGTTGGAGCTCTGCAGCTGAGAAAAGCTTCGCATACGCTGGATATTGGCATGTAGCAGAGAAGCTGTTTCGTCGGGCTGTTTTCTCGATTCTGACAGGTGGAGGAGGTATATGTCTCAGCTGAGGAACTGGCGGTGGCCGAACCCTTTTCATATGTGGGTTCTCTTCAGGTGCAACAGGAAATTCTGTTACATGTGAAGGTAAGAAATCAGCACTGAGGAATCAGAATGGCAATGGTGACAATGAGGGGAGAGAAAGGCATATATAGATCACCTCTGGCTGTAGTGACTGGAAGAGAGTACGTTGTGCTATTGTTGCTTCTGTGACTAGCGGCAAGGTTTTGTGCTCGTCCGATGCCTCATTCGAACTGCAAAAAGTGCAAAAAAAGTTCCAAGCAAAGCCACTCCGCCAACCAGTAAAACGGTACTCCCTGCTCCTAGGCCCTTCTTCTTCTTTTTGACCTTTTGAGGTCTGGGAAAGTTCATAATGGCACTTGACTCGAGTAGTTGGATAGCCAGAAGCATTATGAATCATCGGTATGACTTCCAGAGGGAACTTCCAGGGTTTATAGTTTGCGGGCTCTACGTGGAACCTGTTTCCCCAAATCCTGCTCAGCAAAACACCATTGATTATATCATGAGTCTTAGGTGTGTGAGCCAATTTTTTGAGAAGAGGGGAGTAGAAACTCACCACAGATTAGGAATGGACTGAAAATGATTTGGGATAATACCACTGAAGTCGTTATCGTCGATATTCCTGAAGACATGTGGAAAGACAAAGCGTTTTGAGCTCATAAACTAAATGAAGTTCACTAAAATGTAAAATCAAGGCACAAAGAGAGTTAACTACAAGTCAGTTAAAGGTAGCTCCGAGAGATAGATGATTGATCCTGTAAATCTGTTGTTCTGGAGGTACCTGTAGTTTTTTATCACAGCAGAAAAACCATTATTAGGTTTCACCTTTGTGCACAAAGCAGATTGCAGATAAAACTCAGAGATACTTACAATGAAGACAGGTTCCTCAGAGATCCAAATGAACTCGGTAGATCTCCCGTCAGGTTATTGAATGACAGATCCCTGGCACAGTCAATATTATTTGAACATGAATCATGCTTATTGCATCTATATATCATGTGGAAAGGCTAACAGAACACTCACATTTCTTTAATCTGCAACCCAGTAAACACATTCCCAAGAGGTCCAGATAATGAATTGTGGCTCAAATTCCTAGAAGACAGAGGAAGCTACTACTTAGAAAAGTCGGTAAAAAAAAGGAAGGGAATGTAATGAATATCCATTTGGAATAAGCCACTTACAGGGACACAAGAGATGTCATAAGAGGTAAAGAAAAAGGGAGACCTTGCGTCAGATTGTTATAAGCCATGTTACTGTAATCGACAATCAAATAAAACACTTGTGAGTTACACTGCTATGTAAGCCTAAATGATGAAGGAACTTGGATTAAACGCTTACATGTGTGTAGCATTTGGAGGCAAGCCAAATGGAATTTCACCTTGGAGGTTATTGAAGCTAACATCCCTAACACAAAGGAAAAATAGTATTCAATGATTCAAGTCTTAAGATGAAATTAACAATCAAGTCACAGGAAAGTTTGCTTACAGGTTCTTCAAATTGTGGAGATGTTGAAGCTGGTTTCCAAGACTCCCCAAAAGCTTTAACCCTCGTAGTTGTCTGCGATAGCATGAATCAGAGATCTTGTTCAAAATGTTTAAGGTAAAACTGAGGAAAAGGGTTAACAGGGAATATATTACAGGTCTACTATAGACGATCCAGAACATGAAACTCCCATCCATACTGTCTCCGCATGGATCTCCTCCCTCCAGTTTCCATCCTCTCAGTTGCGGTGGATTGTCCAGGGACTTGTACAGATCTTGAAGAGCCGAAACTAACGAAGAAACATGAATGCAAAACAATTACATGTAGTCCAAGACTAAAGAGTGATTTTACATGATCAAGTAACAGCAAAAGATCTAAGCTCCCGATTACAGTCCCACCCCCAGTAAAATTTCCAGCCAAGAAAGAGTTTCTATCAATTCATTGTTCCAGTAAGCGAAGTATCTAGTCATGCTCAATTCCATTAACGTTTTCTTAACCAAAGAAAAACGACGGACAAAAAATTTCATTAGCACATTGGAGAATTAGATGGAAAAGTACCTTCAATCGGATCAGTATCGGTCTCGGCCAGCACAAACAGCATCACTGTGAACATAGTTGCGGCGAGATATCGCAATTTCTCGTTTGTTTGTCATCTCAAGGAAGGAGAAAGAAGAGATATAGAGAGTGTGTGTTTGGACTTGGATGGTGCTTAGATACAGCGAACTGATACTTCTAAGCTCCTTCGAACGAAGAATAGGAGAAAGAAAGTAGAGTTCTTCAGATTTTCTCGCACACTTTCTCTCGCTTTCCGGGAAACCAAACCGAAAGAAAATCCGGAGGAGAGAACGAGAGATGAAACTGAATACACCCGCGTATATTCCACGTCAGCAAAAACAGTTACAGACGTTGGAGTCAAACTAGTCATACCGTATATCAGCGCCTCCTTTGCCACGTGGCCGTATTTTCATCTTTACCTGAGGTAAAAAAATTTTTAACCTTCACTTCACTAAATGTGTTCACGCTTAACTTAAACCAACACTTTTTATTTGATCCAAAATTGCTAGTGAACTTGTGAAAACATACATAGCAAATCTGCTCACATAATTGAAGTGCTTGTCGACTGTTTGAGGCTCACAAAGTAGCAGCTTTCTTCAACTCTTCAAAATGCTTAGGACCATCAGGGTGACGGTTCACAAATCTCGACACAAAGGACTTATCCGAGTACACAAGTATACTACTTATTGCAAGATTTGCATCTGCCTTTCCTCGTTCTTGAAGCCAATAGAACATTGCAAATCTAACCTTCATCCGGTCAAGAGTGTACTTAAGACACGAAGGGAAAGCCACCAAAGTCAAAATCGGATAGCCTAACTCGTTCACAAGGTAGTTAACCTTCGTTTCAAGTACATCACTTGCTTGAGTGAGTACATCAGGAGATTTTCTCACCATAACTTTGGCATCCTTCTCATTCAAACCCAAACTCATTAGGAAATTAAACCTCTCCCGGAGTTCAGATCCTCTTCCACGGAAACACTTGAGTGCTTTCTCCATTTCTTCTGAGTTTTGTTTGTATCCTAGGTCTAACAGAAACTGAATCTTCATTGCTTTCGAATCGACTAGGTCTACTCCGGTACCTGGTAGCGGCTGGACTCTTAACCCCATAGTCCATTTCTTCATCTCCTCTGGGTTATCTTGAATGACTTGACAAAGCCGCCTTCTCCCACCTTTCAAAGTGTTGAGAAAGGTGCTTGTTTGCTTCAAACGAGACACACCAAGCCACCATGAGTGAGAACGGAACACCTTACCAATCTCATAAGCCTCCATTTTGATACCTTTCAGAAACATGAAGCAATGCCTTAGATTCGAAACACATTTCCCTAAATCTTGACTCTGCGGGAATTTCAGAAACAAGGAAGAGAGTTCAGTTCTGGATAGTCCTAGCTTTGTTTCAAAGCCAGCTAGAATCAGTGTCCATTCCCCTGAATCATCAAAAACCAATCTTGGCTGCGCCTTGATTAACTCAATTAGCTCACTCTCATCAACACATAGATCTCTTAGAAAGCTTAAACACCTAAGGACAGAGCTCCAATCATAAGATGCTTCCTCTAATAAGTTCTCTCTCACCCAATCAAAATCAAAACCCATAGATCTCAGCATCCCTATGACCTTAACCAGTTCTAAATTCACATTCCCAATCAGTATACTCGGACTACAAACGATAAGTTTAGATAGAAACAATTTACCAAACCCCAAATCCTCTAAAGCTTGAATCTTTGAAGCTAAAACCCCAGTTTCATACCCAAACACTTCTCTAGCTTCCTTAAAGATCTTCCCCAACTTCTCCCTACCGATTCCATAGTTCCAAAAAACATGATAATTCTCCAGCAAAAAAGCATCTTCATTCAAAAACATCTTATCACAAGGAATTAAATGACTAAACTCGGATGGCTTCAAACCTAAACTCTCTAAGAACGGCTCGAATTCATTCACAGGGTGAAACAATAGGAATCTAGTGATGGATCTAACTAAATCACCACCACAAGCAGTAGCATCAACCTCACCGTTTAGCTTCTTTAGAAGATTATCATTGAAAACAGGCGCGTTCTTGCTCATACTCTCGGCGATTAGAAACTGTAATCCTCTGTTGTCGTATAAGTAATCAAACATTGCAAGCTGGACCATTTTGCGAATCTCGTTTCTGGGTCTAAGGGTATGTTTCTCGCCGGAGAGTTGAGTGTCGGCTGTTCTTCGGGTGGTGAAAGATCTAGGGTTTGAGGAAAGTTGGGGTTTTAAGAGGGTTTCTAGAGAGAGTTGATGAGATACCCAATTGGATACACAGTTGAGGAATCTACGGTTTCGCGCAAGAGACATTGTTTACCTCTGAATCTGTTTCATCATTTGTCTGATTTCACTCTGCTTGCAACGGTTCTCGTGAACAAAGTTCGATCCTTTTCAGCTGCGCCTTCTGATGAACACACAGACAGAAGTTTATTTTTGCGAGTGTTGTGTAAACACATTGCGTCATTTTTTATTCCTAAAAACCTTTAAATTTTGCTGTATAGCAATTTTTTTTAATCAAAAAATTATTTTTTTAATCAAAAAATTATTTTTTTATCAACAAATCATATTTTTTTTCACTAAAGCAAAGTACTGCTAATATTATATAAAATACAAACATACATCCTCCAAGCATAGTGCACAAGCATAGTGCAGTTACACAGAAGTCAAAATAACATACCCAAGAAAATCAGAGACATATTTTGCCAACTAAGTAAAGCAAAGCAACTGGAAGAAACCAAATCATAAACTATACAAAAAGAAGAAAGAAGCTCATTTCGTTTAAACTCATATAAGAACATAACATTCAGAAGCCCAAAGGCTTGTCTATATCCATAAGAGTTTTAAACCATGAAATGTAAACTAAAATTCGAGAAATCCAATAGGATATATTATTCGAGTAATATCCCAGGATCGAAAAGCTTCTTACGGTATAGTTCAATCCAGAAAACGATTCGACTTTGCTCCATAAGTTTGGATTCCGGCATTGCGAGGATGATGGCAAGAGTCTCTTCGGGCATTGACAATTTTTGGAACAAACTGATTTCAGAGACCATTTCAGAGCGAGGAGAATGATAATTGATTTGAAGAGACTTGTGAAGATGAAGAGGAGTATGGAGAGACTTCGAATATGGTTTGTGTGATGATAACCACTCGAACCACGACGAGAGAAGCCGGTTAGAGATTTGAGGAGTCTCGATCGGTGATGACGATTGTAGATGATGAAAAACTGAGACAGGAAAGTGCAGGAAAAGATGATGGAACAGTGTCTACCACATGTAATTGATCCTCTTCAATGAGAGAGTCTTGAAATTCTCCCCTCACACTTGAGAGAGAAAACGGTTTTCCAAGAATCGTCCAGGAAATAAAAGGTTTTGGTCAACAAATCATATTTTGTCGTAAAAATAATCATTATATTAAAACGGAATCAATATAGAATGATACATAGAACAACATAAAATCAAATACTAGTTTGGCTCATTATTAACGAGATAATGGCCTACTTCAAAAAATTTTGGAACAACAATTGGTATCTTTATTAATTAGCTAAAACTTATTTGTTCACAAAACGGAATTCTAGACGAAAAATATAAATTGGCTATCAACACAATATCGGTAAAGAACAAGAAACACTAAATCTAAAATAACTGAAATACTCTAATGTTTTAAGAAAAGTTGAAACCGCCTTGAAAACTTTTTCCGGAAATAAAGAACAAATCATACCTACAAATTAGTAATCTCAAATTATTCCTATTAATGAAAGAGTTATCATTGTTAATAATGCTAAAGAAACTCCTATATCAAATTTTTATAATATAATACAGCTTTGTTAATCTAAATTTAGCTGCTAGTCAAGTTCTTGTCAACAAACTGAGAAAATGAAAAAGGTAAAAAAATAACTGTCAAGTAAAACTCATCTGTTTTTGAGCGTTCCTAAAGAATAATCAAATACAAGATGAACAAAGGTCTACTGCTACAGAACACAGAGGCAATCAGTTGCTCCATCTCAAAGAAGCTGTTTGTTTCTTCTTCAAATCCTCCAAATGCTTAGGCCCATCAGGATGGCGACTTACAAAATACTTACCAAAATCTTTGTCCGAGCACGCAAGCAGAGTACTAACTGCAAGCTTAGGATCTGCTTTTCCTCGAGCTTGAAGCCAAGAAAACATCTCAAACCTAAGCTTCATCCGGTCAAGAGTAAACTTTAAACACGAAGGAAAAGCCACCAAAGTCGAAACCGGATAACCTAATTCATCTACAAGATACTTAACCTTAGTTTCCAGTACATCACATGCCTGTGTGAGGATATTAGGAGATGCTTTCACCATATCTTTAACATCTTTCTCATCCAAACCCAAACTAACAAGAACGTTAAATCTCTCTCGGAGTTCAGATCCTCTGCCACGAAAACTATTGAATGCTCTCTCCATTTCCTTTTCCTCGTATCCAAGATCCAACAGAAACTGAGTCTTCATTGCTTTTGAGTCTAAGTATACTTCGGTAGCTGGTAAAGGCTGGATTTTTGACCCCATTGTCCATTTCTTCATCTCCTCTGGGTTCTCTTTAACTACTTGGCGAATTCGGGTTTTATAAGCTTTTAAATTGACTAGTAAGCTACTTGTTTTCTTCAACATACATGAACCAATCCACCATGAGTGCGAGCGAAAAACCTTGCGGATTTCGTCCTCCTCCATCTCTATCTCTTTCAGGAACAAGAAGCACTTTCTTAGATTTGAAACACACTTCTCTACTTGAATCTGCGGGAGGTTATGAAACAATGAGTAGAGTTCTCTTCTTGATGATCCAAGTTTCGTTTCGAATCCAGAGAGAATGAATGTCCATTTCCCTGAGTTCTCAAAAACCAGTCTTGGATGGTTCTTGATTAACCCATATAGCTCATGATCATCGTTACAGATTTCTCTAAGCAAGGTTAGAACACAATGCACAGAGCTCCAATCATAAGATGCCTCCTCTGACAAGTTCTTTGTTACCCAATCAGAGTCAACCCCTATGTTCTTCAGGATCTCCATGACTTTAACCAGCTCCACATCCGTACCCCCAACCAGCATTCTAGGACAACAAGCGATTAGCTTCGATAAAGACAACCTACTAAACCCCAAATCTTCATACACCTTAATCTTCGAAGCTAAAACCCCAGTTTCAAACCCGAAAACTTCCCTAGCTTCCTCGTAAATCTTCCCAATCTTTTTGGGATCAACTCCACAGTAACACAGAACATGGTGATTCTCAAGCAACAACTCATTTAAGAAGAGCTCACCAGAGGGAATCAGATGAGTGGACTCAGTGGGGTTGAGACCTGAACTCTCAAGGAAAGGCTCAAACTCATTGACGGGGTGAAACCTTAGATGTTTGGTGATGGATTGGTTGATATCAGAAGCAGAGACACAATTTACCTTCTGTAATAGATTATCAATAAAGATTGGACTGTTCTTGCTCATACTCTCGGCAACCATGTACTGTAAACTCCTAGTGGAATAGAAGTAATCCAACATTGCTTCCTCTGCCATTTTTCTGATAGTGGGAGTGACTCGAATCCCATTTCGGGTCCTCCTCACACTTGAGGATTGGGCGGTTCTCTGGGTGGCGAAAAGTCTCGGGCTTTGAGTTGCAGAGCTTGGGGGTTTAAAGGGGGTTTCTACAGAAAGTTGGGATACCCATTTGAGAAGAGATGTGAATCTACTAGGGTTTCGCATAAGTGTCATTGCTTGGTTCGCGATGTTAATGGACACATATTTATCTGAGCAAGTCGAAAGCTTTTACCTTTCTGAATCTATTACGAGTTTGGTTTGGTTCGACTGTCGTGATCTCGGAGCTCAACTCGTTGCAATTCATTTGCCTTCTCCAAGGATCATCAGAAGCTGTGCCGGAGAAGACGAGTCAGATTGGTTTCCGAATTTTGGTTTGGTTTGGTTTCAAATTGGGTGATTATTTGGTTTTGTCGGATGGACCCAAACTCTTTATAAGGCCCATGAAAATTAAACAAAAATATTAGGTGCACGATCCGCCCAAATTCACGAAACTTGACATTACTTATATGGTTTGTTTCATGTCCGTTATATAATAAACTCTCTTGTAGAGATTATTCTTAAATCTATAATACATAAACCATTATCAACATTATGTTTTTATTAAAACTCATGATAGTTAGTAACTACATATAAGTGCAAATCTTACTAAAATGTATTTACGATATGTGATCATCTCGTGGAGTTGTTTATTTTGTTCTTCAACCAACAAGTACAATTCTCTTTGCATCTGCGAGAAAAAATCAAAACAATACACTTAATTCAGAATATGGTTTCAAAGTATTATCATGGAACATAATTAATGAGAAGAAAGAACGTATTGCACATGAATACCGACGATAAAGGAACAAACCTCTAATTGTTCTTGGAGATGTTGTCCCATTTCAGCGTTCGATAATTCTGATTTGGATGAGATTAGGTAAGAGTATTGAATCAAATGCGTATACATAGATCATACTATAAAAAGGAAAAATGATCTGGTACATACTTGGAGATGGCTCTTGACATGATAGATGGTCAATTCATGTGTTCTCATAAGCTTCAAGATCCGCTTTGGTGTCGCTTCTGCGAGTTTGAGAAAAACAAAGGGTAAATAATCATGTTTTGTTTTTTCTTCATTAAAATATATGATGAAGAGATCATACTCATGGGGCCACCAAGGTGATTCACACACTCTACAAACTTGTCGTGGAGATCTGTTGTCCACTTGATCCTTGTTTTAATGGAAGATGAGCTTGTAAACTCAGAGGATGTTTGGCAACTTGAAGACCTCGCTGATGGCTCCTGCTTAGACCATGCATGAAACTTAGTTATAACTCATAACTCATTAGTTCTCTCTATATATAAATATGCAAGTTCAATGATTAGTACATTCTCTATACACATAGATTCATATAACGATGCATACCGTTGAAATATGTGTTTCCACACACTCCAAAGATTGCTTTGAAAGCGAAGTGATCCGTCTCGTATCGGCTGAAACAATTTCGGAGATGTCGTAGCATTTGCAGCAATGAGAAATGTGTTCACTGCACTTCTCATGGGAGGAATCATTATAAGATGCATGTCTTCTTCCAAACTTCATTCGATCCTCTACTTTATTTTTTTTTTTATAAAAGAATGGTGATCAATGGCTTTTAGGATAATACAAAAAACATATAACTTGTTGAATCCAAGATGTGTTTATATTAGAGATGTGTTAGATAGCAAGATGTGTATCTTGCGTATCAAGTAATGTGGGCCACAAGAGTACGATTATGAAGTGAAGTCCATGAAACCCAACCTGGGCCACAAGAGCCCGATTACAAAATGAAGTCCATGAAGCCCAACCGAAGAATATTCTCATTAATATCTTATTGTGATAAGGATTAAAGATTCTATTGTGATAAGGATTAGGAAGATTTATATTATTTGGTGTTATCAATATGTCAATGATAAACACTATATATATGAGTCTGTATAATTAAACCAAAACCGATGTTTATCGAATATATATGTCAAACCATCGGTTTTGTGAGTCTTATGAGTCACAAAAAGAATTAATAAATTCGAAGAAACAGCCGTGACAGCAGCATATACGGGTCGACTTGCTTTTGTAAACATCGTTTAGGGCATCTCCAACCCACCTCCCTCTATACTCTATTTTAAAGTAGAATCTTCTCCAACGCACCTCTATATCCACCTCTAAAATAGAGATTGCTATATTTTCCTCTATATTTAGAGGAACTCTATTTTTTCCTCTATAATAGAGGTGAACTTTTTTATTTATAAAATGATCCTTCAATTTTTAACTTTTTTGTTTACGAACAAAACAAATAAAAACTGTTATTAATAATTAATAATTAATAATATAAAATATTAATATATTATAATTAATATAATTATTTATTATATATTTAATATAAATTTTTAAAAATTAAAAATCAAAATTTATATGTTTGTTGAAAAATGTATTGATCATTTGTCAACAATAATATATCAATGTTGATAGTTAAAAAAATATATTATATTTTATATAAATAAATATAATTTTCTTTATTTAAGAAATATTTAATTTAAATCATATTATAATTTTATAAAATTTTGTAAAAATATAAAATAAATGGGTTAATTTGCACATTTTATAAAGAAAATGTACTAATACTATAATAAAAATAAAAATCTTGAAAGAATATTCTATTTTAGAGGTAAAAATAGAGAAATACATTGGAGTGAATTCCACTTCTATTTTAAAGTTCCTTTATTTTAGAGGCAAATATAGAGCAATACATTGGAGATGGTCTTAACTTAACAAGCCCATTTGATAATATGATCAGGATCTTCAGTTTTTTCAACATATCATACAAACTTGCTTGTAATAATACTAGAGTAATCGAGTTTTGAGAAGAAGAAGAAAAAATATGAAAAGTAGAATATATTTAAAAAGGAAAAAGAATAAAACGTGGGGTTCCTCATGCACAATGTTAAAAGTAGCATTATTGCTAATTTAAGAAGCTATCTCTTTGTATGAGTTTAAAAAAAAAAACAAATACTTAATTAAGAATAATCTCACACATCTATTAGTCTAGGACTGATACCCCATCACACACCACTTGCACACATAAAGTACCTGATTCTGTTTCCAAGTGTTAGTGTGTGTAGCACTTTGGACATTCTCTTGTCGTGACTCTTATAACTTTATACCACTTTGAATAGAGTAAAACACATGCTTTAGGCCTTTTCTATTTAGCCAATCTCTTACTGTTCATCAGCTTATCTTTGATTGGAATTGATCAGTGTCTCCACAACTTGTTATCATCAGCAGGGCTTCGGCGTCTTGTATTGAGAAAGGAGGAGGAGGAGAGTGATCGGAATCGGAGAGAGACACTGATGCTTCGGCGTTTGGTGTCTTCATCAGGAGACACTCTTTTGTCTTTTGTTGTTGTTCTATCATTATTTTCAATTGTTTCCCTTGCTCTTCGATTCTCAGTTGTAGGTTTCGTTGAATCTAGTGAAAGAAAGACACATAAAATCAAGATATATAGATGAGACTATATGAGTGGTTAAAAGAAATTTTACTGATGTAGACTAATATGAGAAATAATTCATTGGTGAATGTTGATACAAGTATATGATACATAAAAAAAATGAGAAGATCCACAAATGTTCAAACAAATAATCTCAAACTACATGAAACCTTTTTTTTTTTTTTGAATATTGTTGAATTTCTGAACTTTATATCTATAATCTCTTACAAACTCGAAGCTTTAAATATTATAATTTAAAAAATAATTTTTCGTACCAAAAATTTTGAACTCGAAATACAAAGAAATCAATCCGCTTATGTTATCTACCGTAGATTTGGTGCTTTCATTATTTCAATATGAGTAGAACCACAAATTTTCAAACAAACAATCTCAAAACTAGAAACCTTCAATGTATCTTTTTTTTTTGAATATAACCTTCACTGTATCTTTAAAAAAAAAGTTTTGATGTCTAGCTCAAAATATTTTATAGAACAATAGTGTATTTTTATCTTTAAATGATCTAATATTATGAAGAACTCAATGCAAAAAGGGGAGTGAACCCTACATGAATACTTTAATGGGGAACTGGAATAAGCACTCATTGCCACACACACTCTTAAACTGTAACACTGGATTGCATTTACTTGGTATCCTAATTATATCTAATAAACTAAGGTATACAATTTGTAACTTACCTCTAGTTGTTCGTGAAGATGCCTCTGAACGTCTAATTGAAGCTGGAGTGCCTCTTTAATTTGCACTCCACTGCCTCCACGGTATCAAACAAAACAAAATATAAATTAAAATCATTAACAGCTATTATTTTGAATAACGTTAATCGTATATTGTTATTATTGCTACGGTAAGCCATTGTGTCACTAATTATGAACTTATATTGAGGAAAAACAATTTAGTAATAAATAAAATATTATTTTGGCACCCAGAAAAAAAGGAAAATAAAATAAAACATACGTTTTTGTGTCAAGCTGAGTCAGATCTTTGGAACATGATCTCATCTCAAACCTACCTGCAACAACAAAACTCTCTCGATTTGCATTACTACCAAACTATTATTGTATTTTATCACACATTAAAGTATTTAATTAGTGTACCTTCATGAGAGTCGGGGATGTATTTCGCAATCCTATACTTCTGAAATTTTACACAAGAACTATTGAATAAAAACTTCTTATAAACAAAATAATGTAACTTGAGAAGAAGTAATTCAGGCCTAACCTGTAAGTGGCTTTTAACATGAAATATTGTGAGTCCTTCAGAATCCATGAGCTTCAGTATTGCTTTGGGTGTTGCCTCTGCATAGTTTTCCACCAATTACACTTTTTAGTGACCCACCAAAAACAAGGGCACTTTTATCTTTAAAACATATTATAAATTTTTATTTTCCAAATAATGCGCATATTTGCATCAAAAGAGAGTTCTCAATCCACATATGGTGTTGTATGAGAGCGCATAAGATGACCTTTAATCTCATGTAATCATCATTATACTATCTACATGCATATCTAAACATAACTTTATGCTAAAGCAAAGTGACTAGATCAAGTGGTTGAGTACTAATTGTTTAATTCTAAAGTTCAAGTCTCGTTAATGGTTCTAACTTACTATCAGCACCACCAAGGCGATTAACGCACTCCACGAATTTCTCATGAAGATCTTGAGTCCACCTTATCCGAGTCTTGTTCCCAATAACCGTCCCACAGTTAGGAGCCATGGACCCTCCATGGGTTGAGAAGGGAGGAGAGGAAAATCTTGGATGTGTTTGCTTAGGTTGATGATGATGTGGTGATGAGAAATTCAGATGTGTTACATTAGAATTATTATAGGTCCTCCTGCATAGTTCCTGAAAACCCATCAAAGTAAAAACATCATTGTTATAAAGAAAAAATGTAATAAAAATAATTATATAAATAAAAAAATTAAAGAGATTTTTTGTGGCATACTTGTGGATCTTGATGACTTGCATCAAAAGAAAGAGAGTAAGAGGCTGATGAACCATTTGTTGCTGCGAAATCATTCGCGCATGATCTTTGATATAGTGGCTTTATGTATTGATCCGGAAGAGGCTCCATAGCAACCACCGATTGGGATTGGTCTAATGATGGAGATTGATGATGGTAGGGATGGAACGAGGGAGGGTAGGGCTTTGAAGATGAACATTGTACCGGGAAAGATTGATTGGCTGTGCAATCGTATGGAGTAAAACCTGAGAACGTTTCAATAGTCCATGGAGATGATGGATTGTAATGAATCATATTCACGTCTTGTAGATTAAAGGGTTGGGGCGGTTGCGGCTGCGGCTGCGAATGTAGTCGGCTTCCTTGTGAAGCGTTTGAGGATTCAAAGTTGATGTTATCCATTAAAGAACAAGCAAGAGAGACCCGGATTGCCAGCTTTGCATCAAAAACATATGATCTTGTTGCACGTTCAATGATATATTGAACGAAATTCGATTAAAGAAACAAAATAATCGGAGGAATAACGATCGAAATGAAATCTAAAGTGTTTTTTGTGTGTGTGTGTGGAATCTCTTTACATTCCTCCAAAGTCTTCAGGTGCAAGAGGGGATGAGTATTGATATAGGCAATGCCTTTTCTATTTATTATTCTTAAAATGGATAGGAGTGCGCATTATTTAATTATCCAATGCCATAATTGCAAAAGTCCAAACTTCTTATTTCAATTAAAATTTTAAAAATTTAAATTAAAATATTATTGTTAATCTTAATTAAACTCCCACTTGCGTAGACCTTGTCTTCATCCTTCTTCAATTGTAGAAACATTTAAAGAGTTTGTTCACAAATATAGTAAGCTCGCACGGAAATCGATCTTAGTATAATTAATTTATTTTAAAGCCCTAACTGATCCTCTGAAACCATGCATAAAGATTCATAAATGTATAAATATTTCGATAACTAATTTATGAATATATATATTTATTTATTTTGTAGAAACATCAGAAAGTGTTTGTAAACAAAAATAGTAAGATCACACGGAAACCATTATACAATTTACTCATTTAGTAACCCTAGCTGATTCTGTTAAACCATGCATACCTATACCCCCAGTTAATATGTGTAGAACTGTAATTCTATATGCAGGTCATTCTCTATGCGTCAGACTTGGATCAAACTTGTAGAAAAGTGTGGGTAACTCATCACCAACTCTCTCATTAGTATTAGGCTCCGAATGGTAAAAGCGGATCAGGCGGTGCGGGATAAGCGGATTAGGCGGTGCGGAAGAATTCAATTGCGGTTTGAACGAAAGAAACGCACTATGCGGAATAAATGTGATTAGTGCGGGACAAGCGGTACAAAATAAGTTTGAATGGTGACAATTATAAATATGTATGATAATTATTAAATATTGATTAGTTATTTCAATTTCTAAAATATTTTTCACTAGATAAAAATATGCAAATCAATAAATTCTATTTACTAAAAAATAATCAGATTTTTTGGAATTTAAAATAAAAATGAAAATATTGGACCACACCTTGAAACACACCTCATTTGGTGATTATTTATTTACCTGCGTTTCTCATATCTAAAGTGAAACGCCTGGACCCCATTCTAGTTTTTAAATTTTAAACTATCAGCTTATGAATATTAAAAAGTGTGTTGAATGGTAACATTATGTTGAGTGTATTTTATCCCGCAGGTGGACCGCGGTAAACACTCACAGCCTTAGTAATTTATTTTGGATTTAGAGGCAACCAGTATGAAATTTTTTTATTCATTTCAAAAAACCTCATACTAATCCAAATTGAACATTATTTATATCATATTTTATTATTTATCTAAACTTCGGATGTGGGATTTGAAATTTTACTCTCAACAAACCTATCTCCTTATATAAACCAAGAACTATATATATCCTTAGTATTTTCTCTAATGAAACCTGACATACATCTTGCACCACCGTACTCAACTGTATTCACTAATGGAATCCACCGCCTATCCTTCTATACCGTAAGAAAGATTTTTTTGACACAAGACCTTGGCATCTCTTATTTGTGAGTTCACCTTGAAAATTACTTCCCACAACAAACTTTCAGTCCATAAACACTTATGTCCACTTTTTCTAAATCTTGCGCTCTGATACTAATTGTTGATTTTTCCTAGTTCATATTCAACTCTTTTGTTAATATGATATTGTTCATTTTAAGTAAAGGCAAATCCCACATGGATTTATTTTCGAATTCCTTCAGAAAAGACATTATACTAATCAAAGTTAGACAATACTTATATATTATATTTTATTTGTGTAAACTTTGGATGTGTAATTCATAAACATGTATATATCCTTTTGTTTTTACATCAAACATGTATATATCCTTTGAACCAAATAAAGACAAATAAAGACAACATAGAAAGCTTCCAATCTCGCCAAATACAGAACAGCAGAAAGACTTAAAGACACCGAGTCGGACTCGCCTGTATATCTTTCATCTTTAATATTTTTAAATAAATGTTAGTTGTATTCATATTATTTATAACTGATTTTAAATATTACTTTATTTATTTTTAACGTATAGAAAATAAGAAATCTTATTTTGTTATAACAGATCGCAAATTTTTTAACGGATTTAATATAAGGTAAAAGATGATAATATAGTCATAGTTCATAAACGGTAAAAGATGATGGTAATTTTAAAAGTACTATGCAAATTCAAAACACAATTTAATGTCTTTTTTGTCAGTTGATAATAAATTTACAAGTTTCATATGTGATTTTTCTATATATTATTGGATCTATGTTTGACAAATTAATCCTTTGAATGAAGATAGGTTTGAAACTTAATCACAATTAACACAACCACACTGATAGTTACAAATATTGATATTAGTATATATACATATATAAAACTACTGTATTATAAATAACTCAATGCCCAATCAAAATTAATCTGCGTTTGTCAAAATTAGAGGTTGATTGGGTTTCGGATCCACTTAAGGACCACTAATTATAAAATAGTAAAATTATAAATATTGGTAAAATTATAAATATTATTTTGTCCTACCCAAGATATGGGAGAATATATTTTACATTGCATTTTCTTAATAATGTGATTATAAAACGATTCTCGCATAAATTTCATTCACTTTTTTTTGACGAACATGAATTTGACATATAGTCTAAAAAGACCTATCGAATTATTCTGGATAGGATTTGATAAAAAATGGCTCTCCATCTTCAAAAAGTTGTGTTTGGCCCAATGCAACTTCGTTATCTTCTTTTTAGTTTTATTTAAATGGTTTATTATTTGGTACGATGCGCCAATTGGATTTTATATACTAAAAAAACATTCATTGAGAGATTCAAATTCCACCTCCAAAAGATTAATTTGTTTAGAGGCAAACCACATTCCGCACCCAAACAACAAATATATTATTAATAAAAATATTTAGGTCAGACCACAAAGAAATAGAGCAGTATCGAATTCCATTCCATACTCTAGATTTATTCAAATCTTTTTAAAAAACTTTTAAAATTTTTAAAATTAGGGTACCGAATATTTGTACCATCTTTCAAACACACATTCACTTTTTATTCACGCACTAATTATATTTTCTTATATAATTTGAGATTGTTGTGTTTCCATGAACGCATTACTCTATATGAATGCGTTTTCCTTAACAAATATATATTTATGAATTTATCTGTACAAGGAGACATTCAAACCTATACTAGATTAGACATGAATTATTTTTATACATAAATTTTACGAGTAGGGACATAATATCACAAATTTACATGTTCATATATATATATATATATATATATATATATATATATATATATTACCTAACATGAACTGTGAAGACGTTTTCGTTGACAAAGTTTAGATTTTCCTTTTGTTCTGAATTTATACATAGTTTTGCTGCCCAACACTTATCTTAACCGCAGAATACGCTCACTGAATCAACATATGTGATCGTGTCAATCGGTTTTGGTCGATTCCGGATCGGTTCAAATATAGAAGATGAGGAACCGTAAAATAAACATGTTGGATTAGTATCTGAAATAATAATTTAATGTGTACTCAAATATAACTAAAATATTTAAAATGACAAAAATACATAATTCCAAACCCGAAATACCAATAAATTATCCGGAATATAATTAAAATACATGAAATGACAAAATAGCCGAATCTGGAACCCAAAATATCAACAAATATTCAAAAAACCAATAAACATTTGAATATCTATAAATTACTAGAAATGTAAAAAATCATAATAATGTGTATGTATATATATGTTGGGATATATATACATGAAGAAGGGTTTATTGAATTGAGGATTTGAGAAAATTTTATTTTTCTCTCAAATCTCATGTTATTGAATTAGGCATTTGTACTAATCCTACAAAATCTGAATTTATTGTATTGATCATTTGTACAAATTTTCTCAAATACCAGTTTATTGAAAATTAAAGGTTTCAAAAATAAATTTTATCAAATAGGATTTGGAGGGATTTGAGAGATAATTTATAGTGAAAATTTAATGAATACAAATACTATCTCTTGTGATGGTATTTGAAGTTTTTTTAAAAAAAAAAAATTTAGTTTTAATCTTATAAAAATGTAAAAAAATTTAAAAATCAAAATATTAATTAAAAATAAAAATTATTAACAAAAAAAAATCAGAATTTTAAAATTTACAATATCATATTCTCATTTCAATAGAAAATAAAGTTTAAAAACTAATAAAGATTATATATCATTTTAATAAAAGATCTTAAATATTCTAAAATCCCCACTAAAATCTTCAAAATTTTACTAAAATCACCATCAAAATCCTCAAAATCTATTTAAAATTCTCTTAAATCTAAATCTCTCCAAACTCTTTAAATCTCTAATCCAATGGATATTTTTGTCTGAACTGAAACTGAACCGAATCGGTTAATTATTACAGAGCGGTTTTGGTTCGATTCTAATTTTTATGCGCATGCCTAACAAAAAAAATAGAAATATTTGTAATCAGCCAGTTTTTTCCATAAATATATATACACAGTAGTTAGTATATATTAACCTTTTATAATATTTGTTCTTTCCTTTTTGATAGACCTTCAATATTTTTAATTTCATGTTTTCATACTAGTACAAAAGATCGGAAGTTTATATATTGTTTTTTTAAATATTTAATAATTTCATTGTATGTATACTTAGTACTAAATAAAGACATTTCAGAGATTTTTAATGTGTAAAAAATAAAGATAAAAATAGAATGAAACCATGAAAAAGAATTCTGCTCGTAACAAGTAACAACTCAATCTTCGCAGACATAGTGGCATACACTGAGACTGTAATTCTTTCTTGTCAAGTTTTAGAGACTCAGATCTTCCATTGGATACTAGCGGCTTTGTGGGCAGATAGAAACAAGAAAGTCTTTGAGTGCAGATCTACCACGCCGGAGGATACTTTGCTCACAGCAATGGAAAATGCAAGGGAATGGAGTAAAGCACAACCAACCATGGAAACTCAAACTCGACAACAGGAACAAACAAAGGAGAGAAACAAACTGCACCAGCCACTTAATTTCAGAGAGGTCCTATGCTACACTGACGCATCATGGGTAGGACAAGACAAACCAACTGGATTAGGATGGCACATGGAGGACACACACGGAACAACACTACAAAGAGGGTCGAAAACTCTCAGGTTCGTCAAAACACCTTTAGTGGCAGAAGCAATAGCTATCCGAGAAGCAGTTAAAGCTGCGAAAGACCTTCATTTTACGCAGATCAGGATAGCGTCGGACTCACGTAATATCATTACGGGACTGAACAACGGAAGACCCCCCAAAGAAGTGAAGATGATTTGTGAAGACATCTTAGCTATCTCTCACTCTTTTCAGAAATCCCAAGAACATGTAATGGGCTAGCTGATGGTTTAGCAAAGGCTGCCGCGAGAGGTCTATGACCATATGCGCCTTTTCTCTTGTAACTTTTTAAGCTTCTAATCAAAGTATTTCCAGACAAAAAAAAAAAAGTTTTAGATTTTACTAGAAGTTAATAATATGTATGTCTCTTATTATAAAGTCTCTAAGATGGCTATTACATCTAAAAAGATGAAGTAGTTGCCCCAAAAAAAAAACAAGAGAAGTTTGGTATTTGAAAATAACAGAAGGTGGACCTCTTATTAATGAACAATTTAAAATGGAAAGCAACAGTGAAACAACTGTAAGATTCTCCCTACGTGTTAAAATAATGCCCAATACTATTCTTACAAGTTGCACTTCCCACTTTTATTTTATTTAATTACATTTTTCAGACAGATCTTTGATATTTTACTTATTTTATTTCTTAATTTGTTTTTTAACTGGAATTTATATTCGTCTTCGAGAGTCGTCCGATGGTCCCCTGACGCGTGTTTACATAATAAAATTTTAATCGTTTTTAATTCAATATTTTTTGTTTTAAATGTTCGACATCGAGGTGAATTTATTTATTTATTTGCGTAAATATTATTCGCTGTTGGCACAAAAAAAAAACAATTTACTTTTTTTTTCTTAGCAGAGAAAAATTCGGGTAGACTTTGTTAAAGGCAATATACATATATGAAGAAATTTGACCTCTATGTAAAGTTCTACAAAAAAAAAAATTGAAGGTCTAAGAAAATATTTTAAAATAAAAGAACAACGGTCTACAGCTGGAATTTTTAAATAAAAGGAAAATAGGTAATATTAGGCGTATAAAAAAATTTTGGAACACGTCCCGAATCTCCACGTATGAACAAACAAATCGTAAATCTCAAAAAAGAAATCACACATACTAAGGGTTTTTCTTTAAAAAAATTATATGAGACTCATCCTGCTATGTATTCGTAACAGTGATGGAAATAAACTGCTAACAGCCTAAACACCATTTTGAAAATGGGGTTCTTTGAATCCTGGTAAATTTGTGGGTTCACCATTTATTGTTTAACGGCATATTTAATTGAAAATAGACGAGTTCATCATTCATTTTTAAAGCATGTTCATATATTATTATGTACTTTTCCTTCACAAAAAAACAAATTTAAAACATATGAAAACTTCCATTATATCACTAAAACAGCCAACACTTGATATTTCTTTATATTTTATAAATATTCTTTTGTCCAATTAATTTGCGATTCAACTAAATGTTTTATGGCAAAGGAATCTATTCAGACTAAATAAGGCCCAGAGAAAGCCATATGATCCTTTAATTTGATGGGCTCAAAGCTAGAGGTTTGGGTTCTATCGGACTTCCCGTCCACTCCGGAGAATTTCTCCAGTTCTTTTATTTATCGTAATATAAAATTTTTTTTCGGAGAATGAGAGTTGGGTCTCTCAAAGCCTTAAATCTCCATATATCCATGGATTTTGTGGTTTATTTGAAAAGCGAGAAATGATAAGATCTTCGACAGGAAAGAAATTTCCCCTAGAACCACCCTCCAATTGGCTTCTCTTGAAGCGGAAAGTTGGAGACTAGCCCGCGCTGAAGACAATGAAGAGGAGAATGAAGAGACACAAGAGTCCCAGGAACCTATTGTCCTCCTTATTGACACTCAAACCCTGATATGTCAAATTGATGCATCATGGATTGACTATGGTCTTATCAGTGGTTTAGGGTAGTGCTATAAAGATTGTATGGGGCGAGAAGTCAGCGGCTTCTAAGGGTGTCGTAAAAGCCTCTCGGCATTACATGCCGAGTTGGAGCCTTCTCTGGGCAGCTTCCTGTTTCCACAAAAAGGGGTTCTTGAGGGTACATTTTGAGACTGACTGTTCTTCTTTAGTAAAGATGATTGATGATCTTGAGGATTGACATTTATTATTGTCAGAATTGGATATCTTACTCTCCTTGAAACATAGTTTTGAGTTCTTCGATCTACGTTTTATCCCCCGTGCTCAAAACTTCCGTGTTGACTCCTTAACGAAAGAAGCTCTGGCTCGAGGCGTGTTATTCTCTCATATAAGCTAGACTGTCTCGACTGAAAGGAACTTTTCGGAGCCTTTCTTCCAACGGATAATCAAGATCGATCGTCGAAAAATAAAATTGATGGGCTCAAAGACATTAAGTCCATGTTAAAGTTTTAGGGCTTCACCGTCGGCTCGTGACAAAAAAAAATCCATGATCGAGAACTCCGATGGATTCTTGTTCTTTTTCTTCTCTGATTATCAAAAGTCGTCTCACCATAAAACTTGCATATCGTAAATACCTTTTCCATAAAACGCAGTTCTTGCTATATAGTCAAGTGAGATGCTTCTCCGCTTTGCTGATCAGTTGATGCATGCATGGTCAAGACTCCAGAAACAAACAAACAAACACGGCCAATACTAGTTTCAACATTATCCATAGCAGTATTGGGCTTAAAAGGCCTAAGTCATCATGCTGTTAGGCCCAAAAGTAATTAAACACGAACGAGTCATCTTGCCTTTAAAAAGAACTAGCGCTTCCGACCAAACTAGTTTCTCTCTCCTCCGACACTCCCGTCAAAGATCTTCTCTCTATTTATCGCACGCTGTGCCCAGCCCAACACACACTGCATCTCCACATCAATCTCTATCGAGAGCAAAAGCTTCTCTTTAAAAAAGTGTTTTCCTTTCGGCATTCTCGTTAGGTTCCCTACGATTTACCTGTTGTTATCACTCGCACGTCGGATCCCATCGGTCCCCTTTACTGCCTCTCCGTTAGTAGTCAATTTGTTATCGGGATTCTGTATCTAAGATTGTGGTTTTCCGACAGCATTCTGAATACGTCTTGTCATTGCTAATTAGTTTGAACGATTTGCTTACGGTCATTGAGAGATCTAACCGTTCTAGGGGTTTGATTTAGAACTGGAGTTGTGAAGTGAGTTTTAAGAATTGGATCTCTTTGTTAGGGTTTTCCACCAGCTTCAGTCTATAGATTGTTTGGAAATGATATGAGTGATTACTTCATGACAGATAAAGGCTTGAGAAAGAAGGGACATATTCATTTGGATGGCAAGTGTGTGCTAGGTTTTTGCGTGCTATCAAACGACAGAGTGATATGGAAGTGCAAATTCATTTACTTGAGCAAGAAGCTTATTGTGCTGTATTAAGAGCTTTTAAAGCACAGTCTGATGCAATCTCTTGGGTAAGTCCATTTCTCCTTTGCCTTAGAAAGGTTATTATTATTAACTGTAATATCATATCATTAACAAAGGATTTACTTGTATGATTAGGAAAAAGAAAGCATGATAACAGAACTACGTAAAGAATTGAGGGTATCTGATGATGAACACCGACAACTGTTGAGCAATGTCCAAAATGACGACATTATCAAAAGGATAAGGTCTTTGCGACAACAAAAGCTTATGTTTTTACATGTGATTCCGCTGTACCTTGTGATATTATGCTGTAATGATGGAACTGGACCAACAGGGACTGGAGACAGGGAGGTGGAAACCAAGTTCTTCCTAGTCCGGATTTTTCAGCTTCTCGAAAGAAACAGAAGACTTTCCAATCCGTAAGACTTCTGGTTTTATAATGTTTCTTCATAGAACAAGAAGATGGTATATGTATTGGCATATAGTTTTGGTTATTTCCTGATTAAATCATTTGTGATGTGCATGCAGTACACATCGATTGGTTCTACTAGAAATAGTTCGTTCAATAACCATATAGTCTCTGGTGCCGTATCAGCTAATGAACCTGCAGAATCTCTCATTGGAAGGAAAGTGTGGACGAAATGGCCTGAAGACAACAGCTTTTATGAAGCAGTTATTACACAGTACAATGCAATTGAGGTAACTTACTTTGGCTAAGACTTTTACTTCGAGACTGATGACTGATCGATAGAATACATCTAGTCGTATGTTCAGTAGTATATATATTGAGGTGGTTCCTGTGTTTCAAACATCAAGATCCTCATTTTTTTCAAACTTATCCGGTAACTAAAATTGTGTACTGCCTTGTAAGTAGTTTTAAAATATGACTCTAAGGCCTCTCTCTAAGCTTGATCAAAAGCAACCAGGTTAACTTAAAGAGTAAAGTAATGTGTTACTATTTTGGCTGAAAGGCAATATCTCCTATTATTTAGCATTATAGTCTAGTGCAAATGCATTGTAGTTAACCTTGGTGGTTTTTAATGGATTGTAACTGTGTTGATAGCTAGCTCGGCAACTATAGTTGAGTCGGCTGGCTAAAGAGCTAACATGATGATTGAAGTTTAGGTAGATTTGAGTTGGGGGTATTCTGTACCTTGATTTGAGCATGTGTTGAGAGTTAGAGACTTCTCTAGTTAATAAAGTCATGCTATTGTGTAGTTCTTGATGAATTGAATAAAGTAGGAGTTAACCAGTTTGAATCCTATTAGTGTGCACTTATTAGCTCACTTGTATATAGTTAGCTTAAGGGCTCTGGAATGTCCGGTTTATTAGCTTAATTAAGGTGTAGATTCTCGGTTATCATTGGTTTAATATCGAGCTTGTTCTGTATATAAGGACTCCTTTCATTAACGAGAAATCAAGTGTTTTACACCAATTTCTGTTTGAGCTAAAACACTAATAGCACTTGTGGCATACAAGGGTACACTATGACATTGAAATCTTTATAAGCTTAGAACAATTTATTAGTTTTTGCTGCGTATTTAATATCAAACAAGGCATAGTTTATGCACACAATGTTTTCTCACAGGGTCGCCATGCGTTGGTATATGATATAAACACAGCGAATGAAACATGGGAATGGGTTGATCTTAAAGAGGTAATCTTCACGGTGTCTTTTCGAGTGAAATCACTTGTTAAGCAGCTTCTAAAGTGTGTAATATGATTCCATTTATATGATTGCAGATTCCACCGCAAGATATAAGATGGGATGGAGAAGAGAACGGTGGAACAATCCATGGGAGTCGAAGAACCTTAAGCAATTGTGGTAGAGGGAGAGTTCCAATAACTCAGCCAAGAAGAAGCCATCTAGTATCAGCACAAAACGGTGGTGGAATGAAGTTTCTTGATGAGATTGAATTGTTCAACACAGACTCACTTGTGAAGGAGGTTGGTATCTCTATCTCTGCATTCTGTAGAAAGAGTTTGACTTTTTTCTTATGCTGACTTCTCATCATTAGGTGGAGAAAGTTTTTGATTCTAACCTTCCTGACCCGCACGAGCTTGATAAGGCCAAGAAGTTACTCAAGGTCAGAGACATAATAAGAACAGTTTGACTAGATAGATTGATCAAAGAGATGGTTAAGTGAGACTTGGTGGCTTTTGTTGGATGATGCAGGAACATGAACAGGCGCTTATTTCTGCCATTGCAATGCTTGCGGATGCTTCTGGTTTCGAAAGTGGTAATAGTTTCCAAGCTGAGAATGATTTTATTACATATTCAGTTCACATTGTTGTCTGTTTGTCAGAATGGTCAGAGACTTAATATCAATCACTTGACATAACAAACAACAAAACTTGACAAGATTATGAAGTGCACCTGATGATTGTCACTGGACTTAATGTCTACTTCATTGCAAGACTAATTCTGTTATGTTTTATCTTGGTTTGTGTTGAATTAGAGGGAGAAGAAGCGTATTTGCATGAGCTTCAAATGCCTGAGGGATAATAGTGGATAAAGAAAGAGATTCACCAAGTACACTGTTCTTATCTTGTTCTTATTTTTCACCTTGTGGTTCCAAAATGTATGAAAATAATCGCTTAGGAATTTTGTTTGTAAAAAATACTTTAATCTTTTTTTGTCCAAATTTTCTTGATTTAAAAAATAAAAAATCTTGATTATTTATGTGATCATCTGCTAGAAAAAAATCATTTAATTCATGATCTATTTTCAATAGGTCATTTCATTCCCCAATTATGGCCTATACACTCATATTTCTCAAGTAATAGTTAACTTTGCGAAATCAAAATTAACGAGGACAACCGTTAATTTAAAAACCCACACCTTCATAATTAAATTTTTAAGTTAGGAAATACAAAGAGAAAACATTCTTGGCCTATTTTCAATAAGTCATTTTATTTTCAAATTATTGCTTACGCAGAAATATTTCTCAAATAATAGTTGATTTTGTAAAGTTAGGATTAATGAAGTCAATTGTTAACTAGTAAACATACTCCGTTATAATTAAATACTTTTATAAACATACCATGTTGGGATTATATTTCTCTACACCCATCGTTTCCAAATTGAAAACCCTAGACGATTTCCAGTGGAAAATATCAAGCTAAAAACAATCGATTCTAAAGAAAGGAGAAGAATTTAGCTAAAAATGGTGATAACAATGTGGAAGAGGTGTCGCAAGAATCCGGTTCAAAGAAACCCACACCCTCAACGAAGAGAAGAACCTCAAATCGAATATTTAAACCCACAAATCCCCGATTCAGAACCTCAAATCAAAGATTTAGACCTTCAAATCTCCGATTCATGACCTCAAATAGAAGATTAAGACCCTCAAATCTCCGATATACCACTTCAAATCGAGTTTGGACTAGAAGTAGAAAGCCACATTGTACCCGAAAGATGATTTTAACTTAATAATTAACAGTTGACTTCATTAGTCCTAATTTAGCTATAACGAATTCCATTTAATAGTTAAAAGTTGGTTTCATTAATCGTGATTTCGAAAAATCAACTATCACTTGGAAAATATTTCTGCGTAAGCAATAGTTTGAGAGTAAAATGACCTACTAAAACTAGGCCATGAATTATATGTGTGTTTCCCTTTATATTTTGTGACTTAAAATATTTAATTATGACGGCGTGAATTTATGAGTTAACGGTTGATTTGATTAATCATGATGTCGCAAAGTCAATTGTTACTTGAAAAATATTTCCGTGTAGGCGATGGTTGAAGAATAAAATAACCTAAAAAATAGGTCACGGATTAAATGAGCGTTTTCCTGACCATCAACCGGCCATCAATATTTTTGATATAACGCAAAAAGGATATATTTTACGCTCACGTCCAATTAGTTAATTACATAATTTATTAGTTGGTAACCTAATTTACTAATTAATTACCAAATTTAATTTACATGCTAAATTCAAAGGTATTTTGATATTTTAAAGATATTTAAAGATATGTGTATATCAAATCTAAGAAGAAACCCTAATAAGGTTATGACTTGATCATATATTTATTTACGGAATAATTTTCTCTCTCTCTCATCTTCTCCACCTTCTCACTACAAGTTCTTTTACACAAAAATTCATCTTTTTCATACCACGGTCGTGGGCTCCCATATCCACGCTGGTGGTTCGACTCTTCTTTTGTATTATATTTTTTGGGTGTTTTGTTTTTCGATTGGGATTAGATTTCTCGGATCTCAATTCGGATTTGTCTCTTTTTTCCATCTGAATCACTTCCTTCGTTGATTAAGTATGAACACTAAAATCTTCCGATCTCGTATGTAATATTTCCCAACGAAGATTAGATGGTGTTTTGTTTCTGTGTTGGGCTGGATTTTGTTTAACCTTCAACCAACTGCTTGATGTTAATCCCGGTTAGCGTCTTTGCGATTTTTGTTTTAGCCGCTGCTTGGTTTTTTAGATTGGAGTAATATCTTCATCATTTGTCGGAGATGATGATTCTGGCGGATCTTTGCTGGATCCAAGATAGAGCTTCATTTAGTGAAGAAAAGCCGATATGAAAAACTGGTGGTTCTTAGACATATTTCATGTGGCAACAATAAATTTCGCACAGATTAGCGCCGGATGGGTCTAGTTCGACGGTTTATGGTAAAACGTACGATGGAATCTGAAGTTGATGTGGTGTCGCTTGTGGAGCGTCCAACTTCAACGTGGCACACGATTCGATTCTTGCGTATCTAGTTGTACACGTGGCCATTCTAGAAAACACTTCAAATCGATAAAGTGGATTGCTAAGTAGGTTTTATTTTGTTGTATTTCACAGTTTCTTAGCCCACTGGACTTTAATAAAAAACCATTTGTCAGAAGAAAAAAACCCATAGTAAGGTTTCAACTCCTTAAGTTTATTTTTGTATATGAATTACCATTTTTTTTAGAATGTAATAATGTAGAATGACTAAATCCATAATTTTTTTTTTATAAATTTGTTTTGAATAGGGTGACCTACCAAAATAGAGGAACATGGTAGTCAACTCCTTCAAGCTGACTTACCATTGACATGTAGCTTTTTTTTTGGTGGTCAAAAAACCATTTACATGTAGCTGAATCATTCTAAACCCTAAACAAAAATTACTGACAATCCTTAATTTAATAACTTTTGACTATTTTTTATTCAAACTATCCACATGGAAACTACTTTAATATGGTACAGATAGTTATGGAAACAGAGTTTTGAAGGATAGGAAACGAAAGCACAACCCAGGAAGACTATAAAAGGAGCAACAGAGAGAGATCCCACATCGAACCTTGTAGGTCAATCTTGATTTTCTTCTCTCACCAATTCCCTTCGCTTCTGTACTGAGACATGGATACTCGCAAGAGAGGATACCCTGAAGTTGGCTCATACAACTCTAACGGTGGATTCAAGAGGTCTAAGCAAGGTTAGCTTTTTCATTCCCCCTCACAGCTTATCACTATTGTCTCTAATTTTTCTAAATTCTAGATCTTCACAACTGTTAAGAAAATCTTTTATTTAATTGCTTAATTGCTCTGTAGATTTGGTTTTACTGCTGTAGCTGCCTCTCAACTAGGGAGCCAATGAATATGGAAACTTGTTTCTTACTCCACTTTGTGTTCTGTTATTGCTTACCCTTCTCCTGTTCATTGGTTTTGTCTATCCAACTAGAATATATAAGCATATAACCTTTGTCACCACTCAATATACTTGATTTGCTTGATTGATATGATCTAATATCTATGATCTATGTCAAGCCAATACTCATTGAACCCTTACAAGCTTCCCAACTATCATATTAATATTACATATTAGATTCATTAGGAGCAGATGATAGACTGGAGCTATTCTCAAATGAGATTTATTGAAATTTTAGAAAATTTATAACTACAAGTATAAAGCACTAAATGTTTGCAACAGAGATGGAATCATATGCAACTGGTTTAGGAATCAAATCGACGCCATGCACAAAATTCTTCAGGTTATAATTATTTATAATATATATGTTTCAACTCAAATCTAGAAATTAACAAGTAATATTGTATATAATTGTGCTAATGAAGTGGATAGTTGTTAACTTGTTATACAGGTACGTACCACACTTCATTCTTAAACTGACTTAGAAAATGTAACAAACGGATAAGCTTATATGTGGAAGTGAACACTACTGGTGAATTGAATATGTAAAATCAACCAAAACTTGTCTTCTCTTAGAGCTGTTAAAGCCGTTGAAAAATTTGATGATGGTAAGGTATCTATAATTTTTCATGTGCAGCATATAACTGTAATTATCGGGTAAGGTTCTTGCATTATCATTTATTTATTCATGAGTCTTTACTCTATAGTTTTCTTTCTTCATTTTTGCATTAAAAGGTTATTGCTTTTGTTGAGATTAGAAGGTAACAATAGAGTGCAATAGCCTATAAAGTTCATTGGTTTTGTTTATGTGGTTAACTTGCTGATGTGTTATACTTTATATTGCAGCACTTCTGGATGTCGGTTTGGTGATAACTGTCACTACTTGCACAATGTACCTGGTGGGTACAATGCTGTAGCACAGATGATAAAACTAGGACTACTAGTACCTCAAGGTGGTGCAAGAGCAGGCCCTGCTTCAAGCTTTGGTGCTTCTGTGCATGCCAAGATAAGTGTGGCTTCTTCTTTAACTGGTGCCATAATTGGGAAAGGTGGAATCCATTGCAAACAGATTTGCCATCAAACAGGGGTGAATTTATGGATTAAAGATCACGAAAGAGTTCCAAACTTGAAGAATATCGACCTAGAAGGAACATTTGAACAGATCAATGAAGCGAGCAGGATGGTGACAGAGCTTATAGAGAGGTGTACATATGGACCAGCTGCTGCTGCTGCTGCTAATGCCAGGAGACCTCAAGAGTTTGGTGGTACTGAATGGAAACCATTTCCTGGGATGAACTACAAGACGAAGCTATGTGAGAGGTTTGCTCAAGGGAGGTGTCCACATGGGGAGAGATGCCATTTTGCACATGGTGAAGCTGAGCTGCGCAAGTGAATCGCTTTGGTCTTTAGACTCTTGAGAAGAGAGTATATGTCGTTTGTGTTTCGGTTCTGATAAAGACAGTGTTTGCTGCATTATCCTCTGTTTGGTTTGCTCTGTTTTTATTTTACCGGTTTGTTTTATGCATTCTAATTGTGAACCTATTTAAGTTATTTACATGAAAAAACATATTATAACTAATAACAAAAATCATGGACAACTTCTCTCTAAACTAGTTGTCTCCTCGTTTTCTCGTTTCTGGTCGTCGGTCGGCGATTTGCCATTTCGATGGTCGAGTTACTTTTGTCTCATTTTGGTTTTGATTATATTTATAGTTTTTTATTTGTTTAGTTTGTATAAATCTTCTGATTGGATTTTATATCGGATATTGCTTTTTCGAATTTGTTCGAAGTAGGCTTTCCAGTTGATTGTGCCGGATTTTACTTTCCTTCATCCAGTTCTTTCAAGTTTAGATCTCTACATGCAACTCTGGGATTTCTTTATGTAGCTGCAGCTTGTTTTCGATTTCATATAATAGTAATTTTTTAATTGTAATGTCGGAGAAGTGATTTCGGCGGACCTTTCTAGGCTCAAGATGGAACTTTCGCATATGGATGGAAGTCGAGATGAAAAACTGATGGGTTTCTAGTAGTTTTCCTAAGCAATATAGGTGCTACGGATTTATAATATTAAAGTATATGAGCTTCCAACTTAAAACTAATTGGTGATAAGTGGAGTGAAACATACTCTTTATATATTACTTGAGTTGTCGATGATTGGATCAACTTTGGGTCGGATCGAGTTGGAATGCATAGATCGGACTTTGATACCACATTAAAATCTATGAGCTTCCAATCTAAAATCAATTGGTGATAAATGAACTCGCACATATCTTTATATTAATTGAGAAGTGCTTTTGACTTTATATTCACTCTCAAATTGGTTGATCACTAATTTACCATTAATGAAATTAAAGAAATTACTGTATTAATTATTGATAAATATGATTATTGTAAATGATAATATTTTATTTAATAAAATCTTATTATTTATATAAATTTTGAATTTGGATAAATACTAACAATAATTAATATGTATATTAATGTTGATACATATATATAATTTTAATTTATTATAATTAATATAAAATATGTTTACAGAATAAATTTAGATATTTATATATATAATTTTTGATAATAATTTATTTTGTTAATATTAATTTTAAATTTATATATAAACTATAAAAATTAATAAGAAATTAAATACAATAATATTTAAATTATGTTTAATTATAATTAATATTGAATTGATTATTTAAAAAAAATTATTAATGGTTGTGTTCACACATAGTGCGAGCAAATCATACTAGTTCTTTATATATTACTTGAGATTTCTTCCAACTAACGATATGTGACATTATGTTTTACATATAATAACAATCAATGTCAATTTTTTAAAAAAAAATCATAGTATATATAATATATAACATTCTTGACAAACGACAAACTCGTATCAAGAACACTTATGAAAGGAAAAACAAAACCACATAACTAAGGTTGTAAGAGCATCTCCAGAAGTAAGACCCACCTCAGTCTCTTAGCAAAAAAAAATATTAAAATAATGTGGGTCCTATGTGGGGTCCATGTGGGACCCACTTTTTTTTAGGAAACCGTATGCCAAATCACCTAGTTAAGAGACGTCCCTTAACCTGTATCGTACACGTGTCGAATGTTAATTCATCACTTTTTTTTAATTCTTTTTTTATTTTTTTTGCAGCTGTAAAAAAAAAAATTATAAAATATTAAAACTAAGAGACCCACCTCAGTCTCACTACTGGGGGTGCTCTAACTGGAAACCACTATGGCCATATACATCAAAGAATCTTGGCACAATATCTTATGCAATATGAATAAAAATATATTATTTGTAAGAGACTCAACGTAAGAAAGGTTCTTAAATAAGCGCTCTTAAGCACCGTTTCTTCACTGTGCGAGTTGATGTGTCGAATGATGATTGATTTCTTTTTTCTTTTTTTGCTTTTTGATTTTTTTTTTCTTTTCGGTAAAAAAAATATATTAAAAAATGGTTAAGAACCTCCAAGAGGGGGTTTACTGATATTCATGCTCTAATGGAAATAAATGAAATGAAGATTTATGGAATAGAAACAGTTACATGAATCAAATGAATGGAATGGAAAAATCTATTTATTAATTAAATTAAAAATCAAACTAAGCTTTCCACTCATTCCATTTATTCTTCTGTGTTTAATTACTGAATGTTTTCTAAATGTCTTTTCATTATAACTGGTGTTTTTTTTCATGGAATCAAATGGGATGACCCATTCCACATATTTGTATTCCACATTTTGTTCATCCAGTTACAGCCTAACTCTTTGCACAAAACTACCCAAAGCCTAACACGCGTCGGCATTCGAACTGCTCTACGACTCTAACCACTTACGTACACGTGTATGACAGAGAGCTGCAACACAAAGCCTACCACCTCTTGTTTCATTACACGTCTCGCTAACGTGTTGCCAAGAGCGTAATTAAATAATAATCACAGTTACCGAATATGTTACCATGTGGCAACGACAATGCCTATTTTAAGAGACGTCCTCACCGAGCAACGCATTGAATAACAAAAACACAGAAATCGTAAGCTATATTCTTGTAACAGCTTTGAGTTTCACTAAGGAAATAAGAGTGGTTCTACGAAAATGCAGTCGGCGAAGGAAACAGCTTCGAACGTTGCAGCTTCTGCAAAGTCTGGCATGGACAAGACCAAAGCCACCTTGGAGGAAAAGGTAGGTTTATTAATTGTGTGTTATCATTCATTTTACTTTGATAATAACTGTTATGTTTCTAAAAAAGGCGGAGAAGATGACGACACGAGACCCTGTTCAAAAACAGATGGCTACACAGAAGAAAGAAGGAAAGATCAACCAAGCTGAGATGCAGAAGAGAGAAGCGCGTGAGCACAACGCTGCCATGAAAGAAACCGCTGGAACCGGAACTGGTTTGGGTCTGGGGTCGGCCACTCACTCGACCACTGGACACTTGGGACACGGAACTGGGACGCATCAGATGTCGGCTTTGCCAGGTCACGGGACGGGACAACCAACCGGCCACGTTGTGGAGGGTACGACTGTGACGGAACCGATAGGAACGAACACTGGAACTGGTAGGACTACCGCTCATAACACTCACGTTGGTGGTGGCAGGACTGGGTATGGAACCGGTGGAGGATATACTGGATAAGGCGTTTTCTCATTGGCTCTGTTCTTGTTAAGTCTATAAGTTTCGTGTGTTTGTGTGTTTATGTTGTTATCCGGATCCTACCTTATGTTTTTATGTGGGGACTTCGCTTTCGTGTGGATTTTCTTTTCTGTTCTTTTGGTCTGACGACAGACTTGACAGTTGTGGCTTCGAATAATTGTTCGTGTGTTTATCTTCATATGTCAAAACTTGAAACTCAGAATGATTGTATGGATGTTTGCCGTTCACTAACGTAATGGATGTTCCGTCCATTCTATAAAAAGTAACTTAGATCTCTTTTTTTGGTTGGACATCATTTTATAGCTAGTTGTTTTTACTTTCCACAGGAGGAGGAAATGTTCAAAACACAAACGAAACAAAGCCAATATAGCCAAATAATGTGAAAATACAATGAACAGGTCCACCAAAAAGATGAAAACAGAACTTTAACATCTTGCAGGATTCGGTCCATTCTCTCTCGGATCCGAGTTTCGAGAAGTGTTCACCCTTTCGAGAAGTGTTCACCCTAAATCAAAAAAGTCGCCGCCGCTTCTTTTCTTTGGATCTGCAAGTTTCTTGGATGCTGATGGTTTCCTTTAGCACCAACGCCGGAACTTTCCGTTGGTGTTGGTGAATGGCGGCGGATTGATTTTGTCGAGTCTTCTAGTGTTGACGACTTGACGGTGCAATCTCCGTGTTGTCGCGGTGGTTGCGGTGGAGGTGAAGCGCTCCGATTACTGTAGTTGTTGTTTCCGCCTCTTCCATCTCCTACTTTTATGAGATATGCCTTCCTCTTTATCTATTTTCCTAGCGTTTTTTCTCTTCCAGCGGTTCTTATCGGCGAGTCCAACTTCTGCAGTGACATGTTCGTTGGCGTTAGCGGCGGTGGGGTGTTCTCTTTTGTTACAGTCTTTCTGTGGTGTCTTCCTCGCGACAGAAAGGTGTCGAAGATAGATCGGTCCTCCCTCGATCTTGTTGCCGGAAAACGGAGGACGGAACTTTGTTCGATTAAGGGTGTCGATGTAGGCTATTGTCTTGTGGTTAGCCTATTCGAAGTGGCTCACGTTCTTCCTGCAAACGTGGATCCTCTGGCGGTGTCTCCCTTGTAGTGGTTTTGGCGGGTGGCTCGACGATGTTGCATCCGGTGTTTACCGCAGAGTGGCCTCGTTGTCGTCTTCTATCGATGTGGCTAAAGTTTTCCGGTAGTGCTTCCATTTTTGTTGCGGCAGTTTGTGTCTAAGTTTTGGCTATGGTTGGCTGTGGGATGAGATCAGTGGTGATGGTGAGACGGATCCGATCTAAAGATGTAGAGGCGCTGGTTTATTGTTGTGGTTATTTTGTAGCTGTGGGGATTGGTTCTTGAGAGATCGCTCGATCGGGAATGGTAATTGGAAGTGACTCTTCGACGGTTCGCTTGAGCTTCCTTGTTGACAACTACAAGTTAGTATGTTATGGATTTCGGAGATACCATTAGTTTTTGAAAAAGTTGTAGACATCTCACTCTAGAAGTTTGAGACCGGCTTTAAGATGATGCTCGTAACAACGAGAATGTGAACTCTAATTCTTTAGATATATGGCAAAAACGGGATGATCTACTTCTTGGTGTGTGATTGCTGCTCTTTGGATTGGTTTTGTTTCGGTTTTAAGTCTTCGTTAAGATCTTTATCTTAACATTTTCACCTTTTTGTCAATATATATTATATAAGAGGCCGTTGACAAGGTCATAGTCAAAATTTCCAGAGTTTACCAAAAAAACGTCCACCAATGGACTAAATACAATCAACTACTCAACGAAGGACTAAAAATTGAGCAAGATATAAGCATCACAACAAAAGATCAAATAAAAGCTTTATTTCTCTCATCGGTGAAGAACCCCGCAAGCTAAAAAGAGTGGTCAATCGCTACGTATGAACCAAAGCGATCATCAAAGGTCTTAACATTTTTGTATCTATTGTTTTCAATTGTGGCATTGTATTTAGTAGTTTATTTTTGTTTGTCATGTCTTCTTTGTAATCTCCGCATATCTGTTAAAAATTCGTAAACGGTAATAAATTATAACATTTTTATCAAAAAAATACATTGAATATTTAAACTATTTTTAATTTGGAGTAATCTAAATGGATAATTCTATAACTGAATTCAAACTACTAAATCCCATAATCTGACAATTACCTGCAAGCATTATTTTCTTTTTTGTTAATACCTTCAAGCATTAAATCAGCATAAATCCGACAAATTTTTCACATAAAGTAATAATTAACTACAGAATGAAATTTAAAATAAAATTTCCTCATTGATAGTACAATTATTTTAGTATAGTAAAATAGTAAAAATATCTAATTTTTAGTGTGTGTAAAGAGGAACGCGTTTTAGACCTTTTTGCTGTAAAACAAGTCGACCAAAGACAAAACAGATATGATGTGAGATCCTTGGGAATACTTACAAAATTAAGTCAACAATTTGATTACCCATTCATTGCATCAAGATATGTAATAAATTAAAGTAAAAAAGGACAAAAAATTAATTTAATATAATTTATAGACTCGTCAACTTTAATTTAAACAACTCATATTTTTCACACTTTGCTTCAACCACTCTCACACTCTCTCTCTCTAGACCAAAAGAAAAGTCTTTCCCTTTTCTCCAAAATCTCTCAATTTTCCTCTGTTTTATCTGTAATATATTCATTCAATTCACAACCAAAAAAAAGAAATAAACTTTGCTTTTCTAAATCTCTGATTTTGCCTTTTGCACAAGCAAAGCTTTCCGATTCGTTGCTCGTTTTCAGCTTCGATCCACCACAAATCTTTATCTGTTTCCACCTAAACAAATCACGGAATCCCTCTCTCCGGCGACCTAAAAGAGGTTTTCCGGGAGGGGTGCAAATGAGGGATGTTCTCCTGGCTGGCGAGAATGGCGCTTTTTTGTTTACGACCGATGCGACGGTACGGCCGTATGAACAGAGATGATGAAGATAACAGCGATGATCATGAAGACTCTTCCGGTGACTCTCTTCTTTGGTCTAGGGAACTCGAGAGGCATTCTTTCGGTGATTTTTCGATGTCCGTCGTGCAAGCTAATGAGGTTATTGAGGATCATAGTCAAGTCGAGACTGGAAACGGTGCCGTATTCGTCGGAGTTTACGATGGTCACGGTGGTCCTGAAGCTTCTAGATACATCTCTGACCATCTCTTTGGTCATTTAATGAGTAAGAAACTGTTTCTCCTTCATTGATCTTTGCTCTGAATCACTGTGCTTGAAGTCAAACAACAAGTCCTCTCTGAATTGGAACTGAATCTGTGTGTTCGATTGGCTTCCGGTGATCGGAATCTTTATGTGGAAGTTGAGATCGATTGCCTTGAAATCATTTGTCTTTGGATGAACAGTGAACTGAATCTTGACTTTTAACAACTTGACACTTGTTAAGCTGCCTACTTTTGTCTCTCTATTTGTTTGTTTCTTGATTTGTTTAAAGCTTTGTCTGTTGCAACTTGTTTGAAGCTTTGTCTTGTTCCTTAGGAGTTTCGAGAGAACGGGGTGCCATCTCAGAGGAATCTCTTAGGGCTGCGTTTTCTGCAACTGAGGAAGGGTTCCTCACACTTGTGAGAAGGACATGCGGATTGAAACCATTGATTGCAGCTGTTGGATCTTGCTGTCTTGTTGGAGTTATCTGGAAAGGGACTTTGACCATCGCTAATGTTGGTGATTCTCGTGCTGTCCTCGGTTCCATGAGTAGGTCAAACAAGATTGTAGCTGAGCAATTGACAAGTGATCACAATGCTGCTTTGGAAGAAGTTAGACAAGAGCTTAGGTCATTACATCCAGATGATTCACACATCGTTGTCCTTAAACATGGTGTGTGGCGCGTCAAAGGCATCATTCAGGTTTGCAAGACTCAACATCCTTTGGTAGACCTATTGTATCCTGGCTTATCAAACTATAAGAGGATGATCTTATGATTCATTTGGTGCAGGTATCTAGATCAATAGGAGATGCGTACTTGAAACGCCCAGAGTTCTCTCTTGATCCTTCGTTTCCACGGTTCCATCTAGCTGAACAGCTACAAAGACCGGTTCTATCAGCAGAGCCGTGTGTCTACACAAGAGTCTTACAGACAACCGATAAGTTTGTGATATTTGCATCAGATGGACTATGGGAACAAATGACCAACCAGCAAGCTGTAGAGATAGTGAATAAACATCCTCGTCCTGTAAGTATTAACTATTAGGACATAATGTCCTACATCGGTAGTTAGAAAGGATATGGGTCAATCTACTTATCACCAATTGATTTTAAGTTGGAAGTCCATAGAACTTAATATTAATTGTTTTCTGTTTCGGGTTCTCACTGATGTCAATGAAAACAATACACAGGGAATAGCGAGAAGGCTGGTGAGAAGAGCGATGAACATAGCAGCGAAGAAGAGAGAGATGAGGTACGATGATTTGAAGAAAGTGGAGAGAGGAGTTAGGAGATTCTTTCATGATGATATAACCGTGGTTGTGATATTCATAGACAATGAGCTTCTTATGGTGGAGAAAGCTACTGTTCCTGAATTGTCCATTAAAGGTTTCTCTCATACCGTTGGACCTTCAAAGTTCAGTATCTTCTTCTCTTAAAAGTTTTTTTTTTACATTTTATTATTTTACTCCCAGAGATATAATATGCTAAAACAAAGAAGAAACTTTGATATAAAATCGATTTTGTACCAACATGTTGATTTTAGTTACAAAAATTGTAGTTAATATTCCTTCAACTGCTCATTTGTATGCTAATAATCCAAATATCATAATGTTTCCATTCGCATTCTTCTTAAAATCTCTTCTTCCTAATAATATGTTTAGTAGGTTTCGGCCAATCTGGATTCAATTGAAGTTAGTCACCCGAACTTTTATATAGACTTTCTGGCTCATGATAAGTTGATTAAACCGACTAATTCTTTGAAGAAAAATTACTAAAACAAGCAGAGTCACTCCGACCTTCACTAAGACTCTTCTGTCTAGGATTAGTTGATTAAACCGACTAATCTTAAAAGAATAAATACTAAAAAAACACGAAAATGAAAAGAAAAAAAGGTTAGGCATAATGTAAGGACAAAACTGGTAGAAAACAAAGCTTTTTTGATCATATTGAATATTCGTAGAATAATAGTTTCATATTACTTCTTAGTTCAGTAGGAAAATCAAATTTTATGCCCACAAAAATGTGTGTAATATATAAAACGAAACAAGCCATTTCTCCAATAATTCTTGATGAACACACAGATCAATATCACCGGCCAGTTAGCTCAGTGAGCGTATTGATCTGACTCCCTGTAAGAGAGTAGTCAACGTCACTAAACGATGGAGGCATCGCTGGCCACACGAAAGCCGGTCTCTCTGTAGGCACATCCGGTGGGCTAGTCTCACCCGTCAAGACCTTCAAAACCGTTTTCATGGACGGTCTTTGGTTCGGGTTCGGGTGGCAACAAGCTAGTCCTAACAGCAAAACACTTTTCATCTCTTCTTCATTAAACAAACTTTCCATTCTAGGATCCGCTGCATCCATAATGTTTCCATTTCTGTACAACTCCCATAGCCAGTTCACAATGCTATTGTTGTAATTACTCTGGTTCTCCTTGACCAATACGTAACTCGGTTTCTTCCCTGAGACTACTTCCAGCATTAGAACTCCAAACGCATAGACGTCTGTTTCAACCGTGGCTCTCCCGTTGAGAAAAGTCTCTGGAGCCATATACCCTGGTGTTCCAGCGATCTCCTTTGTTGAATGGTGTGTCATCTCGCTTTGTTGAATCATTCTTGCAAGCCCGAAATCACCGAGCTTTGCGTTGAAATCGGAGTCTAGCATTACGTTGCTTGCTTTGATGTCTCTGTGAAGTATCCTCTTGTCGCATCCGTTGTGAAGATACTCCAAAGCTTGTGATAGTCCTCTTATAATGTTCTTCCTTGTCTCCCACGTTAGGTTTGATCTTGACTTGTCTTGCAAGAAAACGTATCTGTCCAAGCTTCCGTTAGGCATGTACTCGTAAACGAGAAGATACTCCTTTCTCTCGTAGCACCATCCCAATAGCTTCACCAGGTTCCTGTGATTCAGACTACCGATTGTTGTGATCTCGGATATGAACTCTTGCTTCCCTTGATGAGATTTCTCGGACACTCGTTTCACAGCTATGTCTCTACCCTTCCACTTCCCTTTAAACACCATCCCAAACCCACCTTGTCCGAGCTTGTTCTCATGGCTGAAGTTTCCTGTTGCTCTCTTCAGCTCTCTCAGCTTGAACTTAAGCGGGTTCGCAGCGCAGTTATCTAGCTCGGCTTCTATATCCGGGTTTGTTTCCCCTGCTCTTGACCTAGATCTCAAGAACAATGACCCTAAGAAAGCTACTATCACAACAACACACACAATAGGGATGAGAATCCAGAGCCATAATATGTTTCCATCTCCATCGATCTTTAAACCTTCAAACCTCCATGACCGGACACAATTCAGCTCCGTGAAACTGCTTGTTGAAGCCGTAAATCCAACATAAACCGTCTCCGGAAGAGAGGCTGAGAGATCTATAGCCCTAGAAAACACTAGGTTCCGTTGCTCAAACAACTCGGAGTTATTTCTTGAGACATAAACCGATATGTTCTTACCATCATACCGGACATGAGCGGTAAAGTCAACACCAGAATCAATCGTGATCCCTCGACCGGTCAAGGATTCTTGAACAACTGAGTTGATGTTGTTCACATTTAGACCCACATGGTTTCCATCAAGATCATCCGGATGGCTCTTCCTTGTGTCGAACTCAACCGCAACGATCTGAGACCCTAGAGTCCTGTTTGTCGTTTCGTTGACAAGACCAAGCCACATACCAGAGCTGTTCTGAGGAGCGGTCGTCTCCGGTGTGAGAACAAAGGCCAAGCCTTCGCCTCCAGGATCGGTTTGGTTCAAGATGTTAAGAACGAAAGTGGTGTTGAAAGTAGCTTTCTTGTCTTTGCTCCATAGCCTGAAAGGCTTCTTGTAGAGCGCACGGCCAGCATGGTTCGTGAGAGCGCCGCCACGGACATCAGGAGTCACTTGGATCGCTCCAAGGACGATGTATGAGTTATCTCGGATCAAGTCTGACACATTGTTGTCGACAAACATAGGGAAATCAAACTCCAAGGATTTCACTTGTGTCTGGATCTTACAAGCTACTGTCAGAATTAAGAACAGGAGCTTGCACCCTAGAGAGGTTTTCATTTTTTTTTTTTGTGTTTTTGGGTTTGCAGTCTAGAGATTAGCAAAATTAAAACATTTTAAGTGATTTTATGGAATTTATTAAAAAGGGTTTCATCGTCAAGCACCATTCTTTCCTCGAAACTGAGTCACAGCTCACAGGAATGAACTAAAACAATTTTGGTAACTTTTCAACAGCAGGATAAATTTAGTATCTTTTCTTTTCTGGATTTATAATAAATTGTTCAACAATAAGAAAAGAAATGTCTGTGTGCAGAGTGTTTATTGTCTTGGTCGCATTTTTGGTAATATGGAGTGTGAACAAGAAATGACCTGTCCCTATTTTAAACAGCTTGTTATTGGGTTAGTAATACCATTTTGAAAAATCAATTCGTTGAAATTAGTAAATTTCATGGTATTCAGTTGCGTGTTATTGGATTAGTACTAAGTTGAAATCTAGTATTATAGAAAAATAAACGATAACGTTTTGACAATGACAAATTCTCAAGGACTTTTCCAATCATAGTAAAATACAAAATGTCAAATTTAAGAGGTGCCCTTTAACAAATTTGTGACTCTTACTGAAATCTTGGATCATATTAGAGGAACAAAATTCAGTGGAATTGACAATTATGCTAGATTACTCCAAAAATTACCCATTTGTTAATTTTTTATTTTCTAGTGGAATAGAGTGGAACTCACATTTTAAAGAGAATTCTGCTGAGATTTGTTCCTCTATTATTAAGGAGAGGAAAATTTCCAGCGTAACTAATTCTATTCCTCTATTTTTAATTCCATTATAATATTCCATTTTATTCCTCTAATTACCACCATTTGCACCCTATAACTTTATGTGTAATTAGCTTAGTATTATATGGTTACAAAATGTTAAAATAAGATAATGTATTGGATTACATATCTAAAAACCTAGATAGATTAATATGATCTTAAAATGAATTTCCAAATACTTAGGAGAACATTTAAGATATTTTTTAGTAGAGAAATTCTTCTGTATTTGTAAAAATGTTTATCCAAAAAATAATAATTTACGGGGATACCTTGAATAACAATTTATTCAGAAAAGAAAAATATATGTGATAACATATTATTTAGAACTGTGGTTGTGTTTGATAAACATATAATATGTTTTAATGAACTGCCATAATAAATAGAAAAATGAAATAAAGATGATTAAAAATAACAGTGCCTATAACTAACTTTTAGTCTTTTAATCAGTTATATTTTCTTTGTAATAACAATTTTTAAAGAGCATAGTATAATATACAAACCCTATATTCCTACTTTTCTTTGCACAAGCTCACATGTGACGCGATCAGTTAAAGCTACAACTTGTTCTTATCATAATGAGTTATATCTGGTAATGGCTTCAGAGGCTCTCAGCTCAGCAACAAAATTGATTATAGTGGAGAAAGGAGATTAGTATTATAATCACCGAAACTTTTCTTTTATTTATTTTAGAAAATATTATCATTTCTTTCCTTGAAATCCTGATTTGAAACATAGAGTGCTTTAACATGAGAAATTTAGACACAACTTTTATTTATCTTTCTGGAAAAGAGAATTAGGAGAAAAAGTTTTGCAAAGAGTAATGCACGTAAACCTGTTCATATTGTTATCGGTTTACAAGTTTTAGACAATTTTTTTTTTATGAATTCTTGAAAATATTAACGGTTTACTACGATGACTCGTCGTGGACGCATGTTGGATAATGTTTATTGCATGCACTAGCGAGCATTCCACGACAGCTTATAAATATTACAGTAGTTTTTACAACTTTCCTGTGATTGCTTTGATATAGGTCTTGCGGTTTTCAACCGTCTTACGGTTTTGGATCTTCGGTTCAACTTTTAGGTTTTCGAGTTTCAGCTTTTCTCGCATCAAATCGTGGGCTGTCGTTTGGTTAAAAAATGTGTTTCTTCGACACTTCAGTTTATTTGCATATGGTTTGTTTCATGACTTCAAAGATATAGAAGCAATATAATAAATTTTGGTGAAATATGTTTAATAAAATTCAACTTTGGATATTACTAATATCTTTTTCGATTCGTTGTGGATCCGTTTGCTTGGATGTCTTGGTTTAAAGTTTTGATCTTGCTTTTGTAGATTTATAACTAATGTTTGGACGTTTTATTTTATGTCTTTGTTTATCTCCGGGGATTTTGTTATCCGCCGGCTTTTGGTTCTTGTATAACTTTAGACTCCGAGAGTTATTCTTTTAACTCGTTGGCTACTGCAATATTTGTAATTTTCCGACAATTTTTATATCATTCCACCAATAAAATAAATAAAAATAAATACTTAAACAAATTGATATATAAATGAATAAAATTATAGATGACTGCTATTTTTTGCGAGTTCTCTAAAAAGATGTTTGAAACATTGATGATTCTGAATTAACTAGTTAGCTATATAATGAAATTGGGTAAAAAGCATAATGAATAAGTAGTAAATAATCAAAGAATATTTAGGACAGTCCAAAAGCATAACGAATTATTGGAATAAAAGGCACATGTGAGTTGGTGATGACATTCTGTAGTGTAAACCAAAGAGAATGAGCTCAAAAGATTTTGAATAATTGGATCCGATCGGCTAAAACAGTGTGGATGTGAACCTTTTTCAAAAGGTTGGGTAGGAGGAGAACTCATTCCAATAAGATAATTAAGTTTGGTTGACATCTAACCTAGTTTATTCCATTGGGCGCCTGTCGTTTGAGCCATTGGTTCAGCTACTTGGGCTCTGTTTTAACCATTATGTGGACTACATAATTGATTCAGTTTAGTTCTTATTTGGTAAGTTTGATGGGCTTAATAGTCAATTGGGCCTTAAGGCTATGTAGCTTTTATTTCTCATGCAATTTTAGTACTTCCTCCATTTCTATATAGGTTTAAGAATTTTAGTTTTTCTACGTCAAAATATAAAATTTCTCACATTTCTATGCATATATTTATTTTATTTTAATATTAAAATTTTAAAAAGAAAAATACAACTAAATTTTTTTTTGAAAATTTTGAAACATTAAAATAATAAATAATATTTTTTGTTTAAAAATAGAGAGTAATTTTTCTTAATGTGTCCATTTCACTAAAATCTTAGAAATGGAAAAAGTAATATATATATATATGTACACGTGTCATTTTAAAAGACTTTTGTCTTCTTCCAAAATGTCAATTTTCAATGTAATTGTAGTTATCAGAGATAGTTAGTTTAACTTCAATCATAGTAAAAACTAATGAAATAGAAGAAACTTTTAAGAATTGAATGTTTTGTATTAAGAAACTTTCTAGAAAATTACAAGAATCATACGTTGTAGTATGTTCTAAGCTCTTTCTAAGAGTCATAACCCATATCACCATCACTCGACGATTCCGGAGCTAGTCACGCATCTGTGAATATATGGTTAATGTCAAAGGAACATCTTTTTTAGATTCTTTATCAAAATCAGTGAACTAACAACTCATTATTAAAACACTTGATTATCATGAATCTATTTTTTCCTCAATATACAGCTGTAAAGGTTTAACAACTCTTTGATAAAAAGAAGGAAAAACAATCTTGATCACCCAATTAACGAACGAGATTTCGTCTCAAGAACGCAAAATATGATATATATTCTTATATAACTATTTATAAATCATATACTAACCGTGTGGGAGGACTACAAGTCTACAATAATGCAAGTGATGGAGATGGTGTAACCTAAAGACAAATAACTTAGAGGCACCAGCTTTTTCTCATATTTTGGACTAAGTACACGAACACACACGTTAAACTATTTCTTGGCTTTATTTAGAATCTTTCACTTTCGTGACCAGCCAATAAATACGCGTTAATCAACTTTTTCCCCTATATATCATGAGTTCAACATGATATGTAGCTCCACACAGGGAAAAAAAAATCAAAACTATAGTTACTTCCAAAACCTATAACTAATGGCTGTAACACATACGCCTATTACTTGTGATGGTTACTCCATCATAATCCTCACCACTCTCATCATCTCTTCTTTATTTTTTGGAACTTCAAATGCGCAGTTAAACGCAACGTTTTACTCTGGAACGTGCCCTAACGCCTCTGCCATCGTACGTAGCACTATTCAGCAAGCCCTTCAATCCGACTCGAGAATTGGAGCCAGCCTCATCCGTCTTCATTTTCACGACTGTTTTGTTAATGTATACTAATATTTTCTCAACCAATACAACTCTTTAACATAAAAGGATCTTTGTCACCTAAACCGCTACTTTTCTTTGATTGATTTTCTAAAAGGGATGTGACGCGTCCATCTTGCTTGACGACAGTGGAAGCATCCAGAGCGAGAAGAATGCTGGCCCGAATGTAAACTCAGCTAGAGGATTCAACGTTGTCGATAATATCAAGACTGCCCTTGAGAACGCTTGCCCCGGCGTTGTCTCTTGCTCTGACGTTTTAGCTCTTGCCTCAGAAGCCTCAGTTTCATTGGTAATAACACAATCTTAGTGAGGCATATAAGATTCTCCAACCCCACTTCATTTCTTACTTCAAACTCTATTTTGCAGTAATATTTGCTTCAATCCCATTTCATTTCCAAATTCAAAATAGAGTAAAAAATCAGATTACTCCATATTTGAAGTATAAATTAGTATTACTCTATTTATTTGTGTATAACTGTATTTTTTTACTTCAAAATATAATATGATCGAAGCAAAACATAACTATATTTTGAAATAAAAATGTAATTTTACATTGGAGATAACCTAATAAACAATACATACATACATTCATTCAAAAGAAAAACATAATAAACATTACATATATTCACTGTCCTAACATTCATCTATGTAAATGTACATGGTTGATCATCGTCAGGCAGGAGGGCCTTCATGGACTGTATTATTAGGCAGAAGAGATGGTCTCACAGCAAACCAGGCCGGGGCAAATTCGTCCATTCCTTCTCCGGTAGAAAGTCTTAACAACATCACATCTAAATTTTCAGCTGTCGGGCTAAATACGAATGATCTAGTAGCCTTATCTGGTAATAATATCTACATGTTTAACCTAACTTGCGGATAAAGTAAAACAAAACCCTAACGCAATCCAGTGTCGTTATATCTACGTAGGTGCACATACGTTCGGACGTGCTCGTTGCGGAGTGTTCAATAACAGACTATTCAACTTCAACGGGTCGGGAAATCCTGACCCAACTCTAAACACGACGCTTCTCAACAGTCTTCAACAGATATGTCCTCAAAACGGCAGCGGATCTGGGATCACCAATCTTGATTTGAGCACACCTGATGGGTTTGATAATAATTACTTCACCAACCTTCAGAATAACAATGGGCTTCTTCAGTCAGACCAAGAACTGTTCTCTACCACAGGTTCAGCCACGATCGCGATTGTTACTTCATTTGCAAGTAACCAGACTCTGTTTTTTCAGGCGTTTGCTCAGTCTATGATCAACATGGGGAATATTAGTCCCTTGACAGGGAGTAGTGGAGAGATTAGATTAGACTGTAAGAAGGTTAACGGAAGTTGATTTCCTTAAAGCTCTTTCTGATTTTGTTACTATTGGCAAAGCTCTGGTTAAATAAACATTTTTGTCTGTCATTAAAAAAATGATTCTAAGAAGCTTGGTCACTTAAAATATGTGGTTTCTTTGAATCTTGAAAAAACATCTTAATGAAATGATTGCAAATTTCAAATCTGCAGATCACTAATCTGGATATCAAAATTACTAGTTTTTGAATTGCATTTTCAAATTTCATATGTTTATTTAACTGTTGAGTTTCTGTGGTAATATGAAAACCATTGAAATTATCATATTCTTAGTAATTAATCACCAATATTTATCTTCCATTCTAATGGACATTTTTAATCAATTGATTTTTAAGGAGAATGCAGAAACACAAAAGTCTTCTCTTTTAGTAAAAAAAGTAACAACTTATCTTGTGGGCTCCAAACAAGAATTTATCATTGACAAATTATTTACGAATCACCGATCAATAACGACAACATGAAACCGTCCAACATGAATATCGTATTTATCAACCATCATGACAGTCCTTGTGGAATGATTTCACCGACAAATGAAATTTACATATGAAGTTTAGGGGAGACAGAAAATAATTCAATAGGCTGATTTTGCGGTCAATAATAAAGCACTCCTGTTCCACGCCGATCTGCTAAATACTACTAACGTTTTAATCCTCCTTCTCCTAATAGTTTTAAATGGTAACAGCGGTCGAGGTGGATTAGTCCGCGAGCGGTCAATACTGCTTTCGTTTACCATTCACAATAATTAGTTTACAAAAATACGGATAGAAAAAAGTAAAAACAGTCCGCTGCAAACAAAATGTGGACAATTTTTATAAACAAATAAGTGTAGTCTGCAACAGGCTGTTGTCCACCAAAAATGAAACGGTTTGATCTATATTTAAATTTGTCCATTGTAACTATAGTTACCATTGGAAACCTAATATATATCATCATATAACACAAACTTTAAGCATTCCTTCACTCTATATCAGAAATATAAATGATTATTTTGTGTAGAAAAGGAAGCTTTGAGTCAGAAACCCAATGATTCGAAATTTGATGTCCTTGGGTGGATTGACTTTAAACCTTAGATAAAAATGGAGTTTTGACTCAAGAAGCTATTGGTCTGAGGTTAAAAAGTTGACTACTACAGATTGGCATGAGTTCTTTGATTGTGCGGTTTGTGGGTTGAGTGTGAGGTTACTCATTTGGTTTTAAGGGAAACTTAAATTTTAAGAAAGATCGAAGAGGGCCAAATGAACAAATGATTGCATTGTGTGGAGAAATTTGCCTCTTCACAAGCAAGACAAATAAGACCCCACCGCCACCGGTTCATCAGTTCATCACACCAATCACTCGAAACACCATCCATCATGACTTCCTCAGGCGCATTGTCACGTGACTCTCTCCCTCTTTAACTTACTATGGACATGTATCACATATAATTCAAATTTGGTAAAAGTACATGTACAGAAAATAAAACTTCTATAATTAAATCACGATTGTATTCAATGTGGGTTGGTCAAGTTAGGTTTTTCTTAGAACAATGGTCAAGTTAGGTTGCTTACAAAATTATATCATATTGCAAAAAGAATTATATACTAGTGTTAACTGTTAAGGTCATGCTTTGCATGGGCAAAGAAAAATAATATAGTATACTTAATATATTGGATATTGTCATGAACCCTAAATTTTTGTTTAAGGTTGCATGGAAGGGTTTATGGTATTATTAAACTGACTTATTCGTTATATAAAATATACAAACGGTTAAGTTTTTTTTTTTTTTTTTAATTTCCAGGAGGTTATGGACTCGTCTATAATTCTTTAATATTTGAAATCACATCATATAATATCAGTTTCTTCCTAAGCGTCACTCAATCTTCTGACATTTAAGCTTTGTTTATGATACGTTTTTAGTTGAGTTAACGACATATTAAGTTTACTCTTAACTATTTAATAAGATATACGTAGGAACCAACAGAGAAACACAAATCTTTATATAACAGCATTGATGTCAAACACATACACACACACACACCTTTAAAAAATATATAGTGTCTACAAAACATAAGGGTAATTCAAAATTGTTTTTTTTTTTTAAAGTGTAATTCAAATATGGTGCATATATAAAATCTAGAAAAAGGAAAATAGAATCTATATAATTAATTTAGTAGGGCAGAGAGGAGATAAATAATTGAGAGAAAGATTGAGATGCCCCAAAATATATGACATGGTAATAATAATAACAATAACTAGATTTTGACCCGCACTTAGAAAGTGCGGGTTTAATTTTCTTCACAAATTTTACTTTTTATTTATTTTGTTAATAGTAGTTTAGATTTTTAATTATGTAATCTAATTTTGATTATAATTGTTTAACCAATATTATAAAAGTGAGTTAGCAATTTAGTTTTTTTTTTTTAAATGAATTATGTGTTATTTGGAGGAGATATATCGTAAGGATTAAGAGATTAAAATAACGATTTCGCATTATATATTTTAATATGTGTTGTATCGTAAGATCATAGTTTGGAAAAAATATATATATATATGTGAAAACAACTATTGTAAAAGTTATGTGGTATATGTTTAATTGTTATTATATTTATCTAAAATATTATTTTATAAAATACATGTTGTAGTCGTATATATAATTTGCAAATTTGATGGAACTATCCGTTAAAAACTTCATTCAAACATAAAACATAATTTGACGCTTCAAATATTTGAATAATATAAGTATGAAATCATTTTATTATTTTTATTAAGTTTAAAATATATCAACAGAAATTATTTACTATATGGGAATTTTTTTATAGAAAATTTATAATCGAGATTGGCTAATTAATTTTTCAACCCGTTTAATTAATTAGATATTTTCAGTTTGATGGAAAAACTTGCTAAAAAGTACAATCGTAAAAACATCAATCGTAATATATATATATATATTTGAAAAAGATATTAAAAGATATTATAAATATATTTTGAATTAAATCATAAATTAGAAAATCTTAATTTATATATAATAGTTGATGTATAAATTATTAATTATATTTATCAATTAATTTTTTTTGATTTTAATTAATTAAGAAAGTGAGACCCATTAGAATTTGGTTGTTTGGCTACATGTTTAATAATTGTCTTGTTTGGAAACATGGATTGTAGAGATAATGTTATATTCCCTAATTACTCTTAATGAAATTTAATTAAATCATTAATATACATTGTTTTACAGTTTTACCTTTAATGAAGGTTACAAATCCTAATAATATCAAGGGCAAATTTCGGGAACAACATTTATGTACCATGGCAAACCTTCCTGTTTTAATAGATTAGACTAGATTTTGACCCGCGCTAAAGAAGCGCGGGTTTATGTTTTCATTCTTAGAATATATACTTTTATCTTAAATTTATATTTTTATAAATTAATTTCGTTACCTATTTCGTTTAATCTATATCAAATGAAAATAAGATGATATAGTGCTAAATGTGAGCCGGAATTTAATAAATTTTGTTTTTGTTTTGATATTATTAACTTGTATATTATATATTAGTAGTTGTATTTTATTGTTATTTTTAGTATATGATTAGTCATGCTTGAACTTGGTTAATCTATTTTTCAATACGTGTTGTAATGATATATAATTTGAAAATTTGATGGAACAACCCGTTAAAAATTGCATTCAAACATGAACTATAATTTGACGCATCATATATTTGAATAATATAAATATTAAATAATTTAAATATTTATATTAAATTTAAAATATATCAATTGGAATTAGTTACTCGTGCAAATTTTATTTTTAGAAATCGAATTGGTTAATTTATTTTTAGCCCATTTTATTATAATTTAAATATTTTAAAATTTGATGAAACAACCCGTTAAGAAGTACAATCGTAAAAAACGTTTCTTACAAAATAAATAATTTATACCCGCACGCTAGTACAATATTATATACTACTTTCTTATTTTAATAATAATTTATTAATTTTAATGATTATATAATTTATAAAATAATTATGTATTAAATTATATAATTATATGTATCAATTGATTTAGTAACTTAATTATGCTTGATTTTATTTCTTTAAGTTAAATTTTAGTTAAGAATAATTTATAATATTTATTTTAATATTAATTTCGAAATTAATTATTATTTTTATTAAATTTTTGAAAAAAAATTTCGTTAGATATGATTATGATAGAAAAAGAAAACAAAAGATATTATAAGATATTATGAATAAATCAAATATAAATTGTTTTACAGTTTTACCCTTAATGAATGTTACAAATCTTAATAATATCAAGGGTAAATTCCGGAAACAACATTTATGTACCATGGCAAACCTTCCTGTTTTAATAGATTAGATGTGGAGTATGCATGACTTCAATTATTGCAAGGAGCCTAAAAGCATGACACCCAAATCTTTTGTTGAGGATATCATCCGCGCCCCCACGCGTGTAGGTCCTCTCACTCATTTCATGTTTAGCCATAACTCGGCTCTCAAATAAAACTCTGGAAAACTCTGCAAATATAACAATAAGATATAATATTATATGCGTTGAAGGAATGAATATACTAATATAGTATGAATGTTTTCGCCATCGGTTCATCATGTTACTAAATAGTGAAGAGCAAACTTGTCGCTATATAGTGATATATTTAAAAAAGGTCAAAACACTATAGTTTATGTAACAATAAACTATCAAAAATCTGCTAGGTACTTCGAATCCGTCAACCTCAGTGCCGTCTGTGGAGTATATTCAGGGACTCCATCCTTATAGATGCGATGCTGGACTGGTCGGTCTTCTCACTGAGATTCCTTCAGATGTTCAGATCAGAGACGCCCTTTTTGGTTTACCGAGAAGCAAGGCGTCAGGGCCTGATGGATTTTCAGTCGAGTTTTACATTTCTGCTTGGGACATAGTTGGGCATGATGTCCTAGCTGCGGTAAAGGACTTTTTCTTGAATCCTTTCTTGTCAAGACAGACTAATGCCACGGTAATTTCTTTACTTCCCAAGGTTCCGGCTGCAGCAAGGCTTACTCAGTTTAGACCGGTTTCGCTTTGCAACACGGTTTATAAGGTCATTAGCAGAATATTAAATCAAAGGATGTCTCTCTTTATCTCTGATGCAGTTCAGCGTAATCAAGTCGGGTTCGTCAAAGGAAGGTTATTGTGCGAGAATGTTCTTCTTGCTTCTGAGCTAGTTACTGATTTTCATAAAGCAGGGGAGGTCACCAGGGGTTGTTTGCAAATAGACATCACTAAAGCGTATGATAATGTCAATTGGGATTTCATTCTTAACATTTTGGAAGCTTTTGAGTTGCCAGTAATATTCAGGAATTGGATCCGATCCTGTATTACTTCTCCCCACTATTCGGTTTCGGTCAACGGGGAACTTGTAGGCTTCTTTCCCGGGAAAAGAGGGCTCCGTCAGGGTGACGCTATTTCTTCTTCCTTATTCGTTTTGGCTATGGATGTCTTGGCCAAGGAGCTGGATAAGGCGGTAAGTGAGGGCGTTTTCGAGCCTCATCCATTAGGAAGGGAACCTTTAGTTACCCACATCAGTTTTGCCGATGACGTGCTGATTTTTTTCGATGGATCGGAGAGATCTCTCGCTGGTATTTTGGAGACTCTTAATCGATTTGAGCTTCAATCGGGTCTTGCGTTAAGTCTGCGAAAGACTTGCCTTTTTCTTGATGGAAATAATTCGGGTCTTACTAGAGAACTGTCTCTCCGATTTGGGATTATGCAAGGTGCTCTTCCTGTGAAATATTTAGGATTGCCTTTAATGCCTCACAAGTTAAGGCCGCATGATTATCAACCGTTGATAGACAAAGTCAAAAATCGAATGCAAGGTTGGACAGTTAGGCATTTATCATTCGCTGGAAGGTTGCAATTGCTGCAGTCGGTGATCTACGGCATTATCAATTTTTGGGCAGGTATCTTTCCCCTTCCTAAAGGGTGTCTGGACAAGTTAGAGAGTATTTGCAACGCGTTTCTTTGGTCCGGAGCTGCTGAGTCTGCTCGCGGTGCAAAGGTATCTTGGGAGTCGGTTTGTACGCCTAAGAAGGAAGGTGGTCTCGGGTTAAGAAGGTTGGTCGACATGAATACGATCTTCGGGCTGAAGTTAATATGGATGTTGTTCACGTCAAATGGATCCTTGTGGGTTGCCTGGATTCAAAGTCATATTATTAGAGGCCGGCTATTTTGGACAACAGATTTTTCACGTACGGGGAGTTGGATTTGGAGAAGGTTGATGAAGCTGAGAATATTCGCTCGGCCGTATCTTGCTTGTATGGTAGTTTCGGGAAAGAAGGCGTTATTTTGGCATGATGATTGGACTAATCGAGGCCCTCTTATTGAAGTGATCGGATCTTTGGGGCCGCAAATTACTGGTATTGATTCAATGGATGTGGTAGCTAGTGTTGTTGACGATATGACTTGGAGGTTATCGAGCAGTAGGAGTCCGGTCATACGGGCTCTCTGGGCAGCTCTCCCCACTTCGGTCCCGGATATTCACAGCTCAGAGGAGGATTTTTTTCTTTGGCGCAACACTCTCGGTCAGGAACCGGCAGCTTTCTCCTCAAAGAAAACTTGGAACTCTCTGCATCCCAGTAGTCCGGAGGTCCCATGGTTCAAAGAGGTTTGGTTTTCGGAGAGGATTCCTAAGCATGCTTTCAACGCGTGGTTGGTTACATTGGATCGCCTTCCAACTCGTGACAGGCTGCGACGATGGGGGTTGCTAGTCTCTCCAACATGTCTTCTTTGTGAGTCTGGAAATGAAGATAAAACTCACTTATTCTTCACTTGCAGCTACTCCACCGATGTGTGGACGACTTTGTTTGGTAATGCTCATCTTAACCCTCCTTTACTTATTAATGACATTATGAATTGGTTGAGGAATTGTTCGCCGGATAGAATGATTAGAACTGTTTGCAAGTTAATGTTTCATGCTGTGATGTATGTTCTTTGGAGAGAAAGAAACGCAAGGTTGCACAATTCCCTGTCGAGACCAGCCCATGTAATCGTTAAGGAAATCCAGCTTCTTCTCCGCTCAAAGATGGCCGCCTTGGATCAAAGGAGGGCTGCTAACCGGCCGAGCCACGATCGTAGTCAATCGGAAACCACTTTCTTGCATGTTTGGTTCGCTAATTTTCAGTCATAGAAGAGCTCACTCTCTTATATCGCTTGAGTTTAATTTTTTTTGTTGCTAGCCTTCCTCTGTCGTTGTGTATTGGTTACTTCTGGGTATCTTTTTCCCTTTTTGGGATTTAATAAAAAAAAAAAAAAAAAAAAAAAAAAAAAAAAAAAAATGTAACAATAAGCGGCATACATTTCTCCTTGAATTAGTTTACAATTTTTAGTAATTGATAACAAAGTACTATTCTGAAACCAACCATCATGTCCATCACATGTTACCATTCATACACACAATAATGAATCTATTTAATGTCGAACTTTTTTTGAAAGCAACTTGCAATAAGTTTAAAAGAAGTTATAATAATGGAAATTGTACTCATGATGTTGGATAAGAACACATTAATCAAAATTTTCTAGGACCATATGTGGTGATTAAAGTTTTTGAGCACATAAGAATTTTGTTCACTTTTTTAACAAAAAGAAAAAAACAATTTTGGTCAAACTAAAAAGAAAATTAATATGATTGAGTGTTTTCGTGACCGTTTGATGGGTCATCGTTTCACATTTTAATTCTTCTTATCATTAAGTATCATGGTCAATCATTATGTCTTTTTATTTAGGTAAATACAGCAATAAAAATATTTAGCAATAATGTTTTTTATTATTATTCAAAGAAAACATTCCCTGCTATGTATTTTCATGTTTTTATTCATTTATATATTTTCCCAAATACACGTCGTTTAGAAAATATAATTGGTCCCAATGAAATAAAAGGACAAGAATATAGACTTAAAATAAAGATACAAGATTTATGATACAAGAAGCTCTCAATCGGGTTGAATGAACCGGAACCAATCATTCCCTGCTATGTAGTTATATGTTCGAACATAATCATGAGTCTCTAATGCTGAATTCTAATTTTAACCTATGATTCTAGAATAGAAAGTAAAGAAAATTAATCTGATTTAGATGAAGTATTAAACGGTAACTATGATGTCAACCGTCACTACGTCCTGTTTTTAATTCCAATTATTTTTTTCCTGTTTTTCCCCAACAACTTCAACTTTTAAATCTCTTAAAAGTTAACAAAACTTATATTCAAAATCGCCATGATTAACGTGTGACCAAGAATTACGCTGGCTGGTCGTCAACCTAATTATGCTGAATTCAATAATTTTCAACAAACTATGATTCTAGAATTCTTCAAGAAAATCAATCTGATTTAGATGAAGTATTAAACGGTAACTATGATGTCAACCGTCACTACGTCCTGTTTTTTAACTTCCAATAATTTTTTCCTGTTTTTCCTCAACAACTTCAAGTTTTATAAAAGTTTTGCTTTTCAACTTTTATAAATAAAATGTGTGATTAGTAAAATAAAAAAAATATTGGAGAGAATATTCTTTTTTAAAATATAGAGGTTGGAGCAAAATCCACCTCAAAAGTTTCTCTATTTTAGAGGCAAATTCAAAATCGCCATGATTAACGTGTGACCAAGAATTACGCTGGCCGGTCGTCAAACTAATTATGGTCTTCAATGATTTTCAACAAACAGTCTAATTCTTCAAGAAACTCACAATTTTAATGGTTTTACTATACTTAATTTGGTTCAATGAAATACTTAAGATCATTAGAATAAAATTCATACTATTTCCTAAAGATTCGACTTTCGTCTTATATATACAAACATAAATGCATATTTGTATATATAGAGATATATATATATATAATAATAGTAATAATATAATATATTATTGTTTTAAAATGTTTTTCTTTATAAAAAAACCAAATAACAGTCTCGTGTAAGAATGAGGTATATATTTATATGCATTCAATTGTCTATATGAATCGGCAGATACGTTGTCGGCCAATCTCCTAAACTCTATCTCAACCTCAAAATACCACATTACGTATGCATATATTAAATGGAGATGATTAAATTCAAAATTATTAATTTTTGGTAAAAAGTAAACTATAAGCTTGTTTATCTTATATAAATATTAATAAAAATAGATTGAACTTGGAAATAAATAAGTGGGGCTTCACTTCATGACATGACTCCATAAGGCTAAAACACATCTTCTTATTTTCTCTCTCTCTCTCTCTCTCTCTCTCTCTCTCTCTCTCTCTCTCTCTCTCTCTCTCTCAAAACTATTATTTTCTTCGGAAGAGATGGAACTAGCTTTGTGTCTAGGTGACAATACTAACAAGTTCTCTTTTCTGGAGAAGCCCTCGAAGATTAATAATAATCCTTCTGCCTCATCGACCTCAACTTCTGACAAGGATCTTGGGTTCAACATGGGTTTAGATGTACTTGGTTTTGGTGGTCACAGACCGTTGTCATCCTCTTCGTCTCCGTCGGTAGAAGATGAGAACAAGAAGAATAAGAAGAAACTAGCGCCGAGGGCAAATGATTCTGATGGATTTAGGGTTTCATCTTCCGTAGATCCGTCATTAAAGCTTCAGCTTCACTTCCATTGGCTCCCTGAGAACAGTAAGGATTCTAGTTTACAAACAAAAAGTGTATAAAAATCTACTAGCTAGTTTGGTTTATTAGTCTCCTTAAATTGGTTTACATGTTTTCTTTCTTATTTTAATAAGAATATGATTTATCTTACTGTATATACTTATTATGATTAAAGTGTCGATGGGATGTTGAAATCATTTTCCAAATATGCTTTGACTGATTTGTGACTAGAAAGAAGACCTAGGTTTTGTAGAAAACATAGGGTTTGAATGTGGTTGAAGACTTACCATTTACTGTTTTGATGATCATCGATCATAAAAACGCTAGTAAAAGCGATATGATTTATTTTTTCTTTCAGTTTTTTTCATAAAGTTTTCTTCAACCCCGATTGTTCTTACATCTTTGCACTATTCTCTAAACGTTTACCATTCTCGGTTAACGCTAAAATTACCATTTCACTTTTATTCATCAATCGGACTAATAATCAATTGTGGATGTTTGAATTACAAATCATTCGTTTATTCCATATATCCCGATAATTAGTTTTTTCCCGATAATTAGTTTTGATTTCAGCTAATAAAGGTTCTTTGTTTATAAAAAACATTGTTTTAAAAAGACAGTTTCAATATTTACAGGTCGGCAAGGAGGAAGGATGCTCTCAGGAGCAGCTACGGTACCGGAGGAGGAAGAGGAGGCAGCACCTAGTATGTCAGTGTCCCCACCGGATAGTGTAACGTCGTCGTTTCGATTGGACTTTGGGATTAAAAGTTATGGTTATGAGAGAAGAAATAATAAGAGAGATATCGACGATGAGGTTGAGAGATCTACTTCAAGAGCCAGCAACGAAGATAACGATGATGAAAACGGAGCCACAAGGAAGAAACTCAGGCTGTCTAAAGACCAATCTGCTTTTCTTGAAGATAGCTTCAAAGAACACAGCACCCTTAATCCTGTTCGTGTCCCATAATTCTTTTTGTAAATTTTCTTGAATTTATTGTATTTTCATATCAAATCTTAACCTTTTATATTTTATGTAAATATTATTGCAGAAGCAAAAGATTGCGTTGGCAAAGCAGTTGAATCTTCGTCCTCGTCAGGTTGAAGTTTGGTTTCAAAACAGACGAGCCAGGTTAGCTTATGTCATTATAGCTTCATTTTCTTTTTTATGAAACTGTTTTTTGTGTAAAATATTTTTTTGTGATGATTATAATTTCTGAAAAAGGAATGAGGACGACATGCATCACGAGTAATAATAACACATTGTCGCATGTCTATTATTGTCATTTTTCGTGCAAAAATAGCATATCACTTCTGCTCATCATTTCCATATATAATTGCTTACACTGACTTATTTATAAAAAGAAAACAAATCATAACTCCTTTTCACAATTTAACCAAATACCAAAACTATACTCTATTTATATAAGTATACAAAAAAATTGAACCTCGAAAATCGAAATAAAGAAAACAGTCTAACCTTACATCAAACATTTTTTAGCTCTTGGTGAGCTTTTGATTATGTAGCTTAAATCATATTTCAAAAATTGCTATTTATTCGAAGTTCCCTTAGAGTTGCTCCTTTACCTGAATTTAGTACCTTGTTGTACAATATAGCAATGAACAACATGAGTTTATGGACTAAACTATATATGAACTAAATCACTCTATTTTTAGGGTGGATACAATCCGTTTACTAAATTTGTTTATTCACAAAAATGATATGCATTTGATATGCATCAATTTTTTTTACTTTTTTATTTTCAGACTATTGCAGACTAAAAGTTATGAATGATAAATAAAACAGTCTAGACTATTAATGGATTTATCCGTCTTAACTGCAACTATCATTCAAAGTGTAACATATTGAATACTCTATTTGGATGATTATTATTGAGGGTTATGTTAATGTATTTGAAAAATAGGACAAAGCTGAAGCAAACCGAAGTGGACTGTGAATACCTAAAGAGATGTTGTGAGTCACTAACCGAAGAAAACCGGAGGCTTCAGAAAGAGGTTAAAGAATTGAGAGCCTTGAAGACTTCTTCTCCTTTCTACATGCAACTTCCGGCCACCACTCTCACTATGTGCCCTTCTTGCGAACGTGTTGCCACTTCAGCATCACAACCATCTAAGTCAGCTGCACACAACCTCGACTTGTCCACCTCATCATTTCCGGTTAAGCCTGGACCGGCCAAACAACTTTCATGAAGCACGTGCGATAGAAATGGTTACAGTTTGAGCAAATGGTTGAGTGGTTTTAAAATTGGGTCTTCAACTGTGTATATATTAAGATTTATTTTCCATAGAAGTTGGGACCGTCTCCTATTTTAAAAGAGGACTAGAGAACGATTATCCTGTTAGTGTTTTGTGTTTTGGATTTTTTGGCATTGTTTTTATTTGGGTAGGACCGGATAAAAACTGATGGATGAAAAGGGTTGACATGTGTCATTGAGTGAAAGACAACAAAAATATATGGTTTGATCTATATTCATATCGGCGTGACAAAAAAAAAAAAAAAAAAAAAATCTATATTTATATCTTGTAAAAGCTGTATATTTTATATTTAAGCAAAATGGTTTCTCGTGCATAGAATCCTTACCAAGTGTGTCCTCCAACATCAAGACATAGTCAAACCGTTCTCAAATGTGAAATACGGAATAGGTTAAGTTGCTAGATGTGGTATTTCAGAGTTATTTAACTCTCTGCTAATTTAGAGAACAAATGAGTCGACGAAGCTTGTTGTTACGAAATTTCGATTTAGTACAAATAACTCGAGCTACAATTAAAGGAGTTCGAACTAATGACGTGAGAGTAATTTTAGGCGATCGGGTTGAAAATTGTTCTATTAATAATAAGGCCGAAGACGAACAGTGAACATGAGGTGGAAGTCCGTCACATTACGTACTCCTTAAATGTTACTCAGGTTCGTAGCTTTATAGATGTAGCTCGGAACCTTCACAAGTTACCAGATGTTTCAAAATAAAGAGTGAAGAGACTATTTATAGTGTTAAAAGTCTGATTTTCTGTTGGACCGTTTGACTCTTTAGCGAGGTTATTTCCCGGACCGGAATATTTTTGATGAGGTGATAAAATTTCTAATAAACTTATGAAATGATGTCAAACACATATCTAACAAAGCTTAGGGTTCAGAAGTTGGCTTGGGCCTTAGAAATAACGGGAAATGCCGAATGGTACTTATGGAGAACTTCGGTCTAGCCAAAAAAAAAATGTTCAAAGGTTTGCGTACCGAGAATCTCCATGAATTTGTGGAGATGTCTCGTACTGCGTACTTCAGGTATATCCAGTTTTCATCCATTTAAGCAACCATAGTCTTAGTTTATACACTAACATAAACACATAGTAATCTGCTTTTCCCAATCTTCAAGCCAAATAGTCACATGTATATATTAACTCTTACATTAATACATAATTAAATAGGTAAGAAGTAGGCCACGTGGAGAAAGAACAACTGCACCAGGTTAGATCCGATCGCACTTAACTCATAAAAGCATTTGACCTAATGGACTTTTTTTAAGACCTTCCTTGTCAAACAGTCCAAACATCCCATGTGAAACGTCGTGACCAAATCCGTTGTCTTCTTCTTCAGATCCTATATTTCCCGAAACTGGACACATCCTATATAGTATAATAATTTAGTCGTCGGTGGTCGACAACCTCTCACATCCATGGTTGATGGTTCGAAATGCAAATTTTTGCATTCACATTTACATTTTCCCTAAAACTAAGTTATCAATTATCTAATTATAATTAATGTTTTCTAATTTAAAAAAAAAATAAAAATAACAAATGAAAGTTAACTTGATTTTAAAAATTAATTAGATTATCTTTCAAATAAAGTTTGACAAGATGTTTTATCTTCTAGACATCAATTTCCTTCTCTCTTTTCATGAGAGTTTTCTTCCAACCATGATCAAGCGTTTGTTTCGGAGATTTTGTGTTGGCTTCACTCCATTAAGGAATCCTCCGAACGGTATATTTCGGTTTATCTTTGTAACCGTTCAAATCTGGGATCCAGAGATATTAATCATCTGTGTGGATGATGAATTTCAGAGAAATCAAAAGACTAATCTGAGATTGCTCTTGAATTCCATCGAAATTGACCAAACGCAACACCATTTCTCAGTAACAATGGTGGAGGTGAAGCCCAAAGTTGATTTCATCAATACGGCAATAGAATGGATCTCACAAACTATACAATTTGACGTTAACTGGCCGTGGTGACAAGATATGGGCAATCACTTGAGAAGAAAGAATTATTTGGAAATCAACGTGTATGGGTGGAAAATATAATTGTCATTATCTATAAACTTCATGGGTTGGTAGAAAAGTGTTTACAGAAGAAGCAACATCAGCACACAGAGATCTCGATATATGTATCAAATATTTTGGTTTCATGGAGAAGACAAGATTCAAAGGCATCACCAACAACATCTCGAGTCATTTTCTTATTTAAAATAATGTTGAATGCATTTTGGAGTTTTATCAAACCGATGATAGTCAATGACAAGTATGTGAAGGAGGAACAAAACAGATTTATTCTGTTAGTTTATAAAACTTTCATTAGGAAAGCTTGGGGATTCTCCTCTTCTTCATCAAAATTATTTCAATTTCTTATATTTGGATTAACGGTTGTATATGGATTGTGATTGTATACTGTACTTTTTTATGATATTAATATATGATTTGTCGGAAAAAAAATCATCAAACATAATCTAACAGCGATTATTAAAACCAACTGCATTATAAAATATTATTATGTAACTTTTCTTTGGCGCTAAATATAGTAATCGTAGTGACAAAAGCATTTACAACAAACAGTGGCAAAGATATCAAGAATCATATATTTCATCTTTGTATTTCACTCTACATATTCTATAATCAACTAAGAACAATCAAATAGTAGAAACCAAAGTATTGAGATCAAACAAATGTTCGAGATGGAAAAACCTTTTTAAGGTTTCCGTCGTGTTTGTCCAAGCTGATTGAGTTTAACAAGCAGCTCAGCGTAGAGGATTTCGTTCCAAGAGTCAGGAACTCCCGGGAGGCACCAATGGCTACAGTCTTGGTACAGCAACGGCGTTTTCTTTTCCTTGTCCGATAAGCTATGTTTTCGGTACACTGACGGGTGACCATCCTTCCTATAGTCCGTTAATCTGGTGATGTTTAGATACGTGACGGGCGTTCTCATACCCCTTAACACTTTCTCTAACACCTTCATTTTAGACGGGTAAGGGGTTAGGTACGTCTCGTTCTTGATTGGTTCTGTTTCGCTATCGCATGCTCCTCCTGAGTTCCATTGTCCACCACTGCAAAACAATCCAAACACCATCAAGATTTAGATTTCAATGATTCAAAGCATATTAGTCCACAAACGCCAAAACCACTTTTATTTACCATTCGCAGTATTTGGTTTAGAGCAGTGCGAACAAGAAAAACAGTCTGATGCGGACCAAATGTGAACCATTTTTATGAACAAATAAATTTGGTCCGCAAAGAACTGTTATCCTTCCTAGAAATGGAATGGTTTGGTCCACACTTAAAATTAGTTGACTGTGACCGTTGTTACCATTCGAACTCTTGAATACAGTCTTCCATTTACCTGAAGTGTGAGGCGGAATAGCCCCGGAAGAACACAAGAGACTTCTCCGGATTCACATTCTTCTCAACCCATCGACCCCATGTGGTTAAAGCTTTACGGAAAGCTTCAAGAACAGCGAGTTCGTGATAAACATTGCTTCCTTCTTGATAATAATCCTCCCTTTAAGACCAACAAACCCAACACCAACAACATCAGTTCATCATTACACAACACAAAGACAGAGCAATTCCCATTATAGATTAAGAGGTTTTTGTCTTACCCTTTGGATGTTTTCTCATGAGTCCACCAATGTCCGGTATTAAAGACAATTATATCAGCTCCTTTGTATTGCTCTGAAGACTTCCCAACCAAATCCAACCGTAGAGTCTCCTTCTTCGTTCCCTTCTTGTCAACAATTTCTGTTTCTTGAACCAAGAACGGTGAAACAAAGAACTCCACCGTGCAATTGTAATCCTATCAAATCGAAAAAACCCGAAATCAAAACCATGAACAAGTATTCAGAAAACGGTATAAGAGAAACCAAGAAGCCTTTACTTGGAAGACGAAGGAGTACTCAGCCTCCCCACGGAAATGATGTCTTCCACTAGCTTCATAGACTTTACTCTCATCTTTCACTGATCCTTTAAGTATACAAACCAGAGATTCCCACATGTTTCTATTCAAAGAATCTCCAACAAAGACTAGCCTTCTTCCTCTAAGCATCTCCAGCAATATACCTCCATTCAACCTTCAAATTTTATTAATAAATACGTATATCAATCTATTATTAGAAACGTATGTGGTGGTTTTAAGATTCTAAGTTCAACTAACGTACCTTGGTAAACTACATTTCTTAGGTTTCCACTTCAATTTCTGGAAGTCTTTGTCGAGTCTTCCGTTTGAAATACAATTGAACTGTTCATCGATCAGCTTACACGAACCGGGTTTGTAAAGCGGATATGTATCATCCTTAATCCATTCACCGTCGAAGAACTCACAGTTCTTCAAAGACTCACTCCATTTCTCGATCTCTTGTTTCACTGAAGAAACAGAATCATCTTTACCAATTTGCTTTCCCGGTGTAGAAGCAGTTGATGAGCTGGAATTGGCTGTCAGATCCACCGACAAGGGTGCTTTCGATGGCGACGGAGCTTCTGAATTTTGAACAGCATCGGTGGTCTGTGACTGGTTACTCGTTCCTGTCGGCGACTTATTAGGAAGCAGAGGTTGAGAAGTGTTGGTTTTTGCAACTGGGTTGGTTTTGTTTACGACCGGAGATTCAAAGGTCGCGTTTTTAGCAATCGGAGATTGATTTTCCGGCGGCGGTGCTTGCAAAGTACTGTTTTTGGCAACTGGGTTGGTTCCGTTTACGACCGGAGATTCAAAGGTTGCGTTTTTAGCAATCGGATCTCGATATTCCGGCGCCGGTGCTTGTAAAGTACTGTTTTTTATAACATCGGAGACGGAATTCAAACTGGGGGAAGAAGAAGTTGAGTTTACAGAGGCAGGAGCCGTGTTGTTAGACGTGGCGTCGCTAGATCTATTGGTGGGTTTCGTTGAAGTGACATTGGGGATGATATAAGAGAAAATCGTAGAGAAGTGAGATCCGGAAGTGTTTTCTGATGAAGAAGCGGTGGTGGTTGAGGAGAAGATGTTGGAGAACCAAGGAGAAGATGAGTTCGGAGAAGGACTAAAGGCAAAGAATAGAGTGAAAGACACGAAGGTGATTACAAAGGCGTAAACGAAAGTTGATGTTTTTTTGGGTTTCACGGCGGAGAAGAAGCTTTTGATTTCGGCTGCGGCGGCGGTTGTTGTTGTAGTTGTTGTTGTTCCGGTGTGAATCGGCATATACTTGACGCCGTCCGACGCCATAGACGGTCACGGAGAGGGGAGAGATACAGTAGTAAGTGGGGAGGGAATGTGGTGTGTGGAGGAGTTCGTGGCGCGTGACCAGTGTTTAATTGGGTGGTTCGGAAAGAGAAATAATGTTTTTATTTAGGGTTAGAGAGAGACAGAAAGTGAAGAGATGTGTTTTAAGAAAAGAGATGACTTTTTTTTACAAACAGGAGAAAGTGGCATTTGTTTCAACGACACCGTTAAGAGGATGACTTAAAGTGGAGAGTTTTGTATTAAATACCCCCTCGGTTTTAGTTAATTACGGAAACACCACTTAGAAATTGCGTGTCGGCGGTTCGAGATTCGTAACTTTTTTTTAATATGAATTCAACCCCAAGAGAGGAAGTGATTAATGCAAATGGTTGGGGGAAAATGACACCCTTGTAACGGTGTAGTTAGAGCATATCCAACGCGGTATGTTAGCAAGAGTCCTTAGCAAAAAAAAAAAATATAAAATATTGTGTGGGTTTCACGTGAACCCCACACAAAATTAACAACCCGTTTCTAAAAATTTTTATATAAGTTGATACACAAATTTCCAATTTGCGTTTAAAGTCTTTAGCGCGTGGGACCATCGTTGGCATTTTTCCATCTGATCCATCTTCTGGATAAGCTCTCTCTCCATCTCCTCACATCTCTTCCCAAAAACTCTCATAACAAAAAAATATCTCAATTATGTCATATGAAAAGTTTAAAATATCTCATCATCATACATCTCTTTCTTTTGAAAAGATTATAAGAAAATAAAAGAAAAAATGGCAGCTTTGTCATCAAACCCTCAAATGCTAACGAGACAAGGTAACTACAAGAAGGAACAATTCTGGAGGAAAGAGAGTTTGAATTTGGAGAAGAAGTACTCTGAGTTTTGTTGTGTGAAGGTTTACAATTATGAAAAGCTTGGGAGGTCCAAGGAATGGAGTTTAAAAGCTTTTTGGTCAAACGTATCACAACCTGAGACTGTGGAGATGGAACCCATTAACGACGTTGATGAGCTCGAAGCTGTTCTCTCTCACGCACGCAGCCTCTCTCAGCCTATCATCATCGAATGGTAAATAATAAATATACACACCAAAATCATATATCTCTGTAATTAGAGTATAGGCCAAGGAAACCATGACTTCGAAGCTCAAATTTATATGGTAAATATTTGTAACAAATATGTTATTTTCTACGATTAGCAACGGAAAATTAAAAAAAAAAAAACTTTTTGTAGTTTTCTTGTTACTTGTTAGATTACATTTTTCTTGCTAGATCATTTTCCACCTCCATTTCACTGATTTTTTTTTTCCCACTTTTATAAACTCATGAGTCACTAACCAGTCGAAGCCTCTATATATGTTCCTTATGTATAATATTCATGTTTTCTTATAATGGCAAAAATATTTGGGGGGGGCAGGATGGCTTCTTGGTGTCGGAAATGTATTTACTTGAAGCCTAAGTTGGAGAAATTGGCAGCTGAATATAACAACCGGTAAGCTAATAACAAATAGTGTTACTGCAAAAGTATGATTCTTTTGCTGAACTCTAATGGACACTACAACAACAGAACAAAGTTTTACTACGTGGATGTGAACAAGGTACCTCAAACCTTGGTGAAGCGTGGCAACATTTCGGTAAGATGCTTTCAAACAATCAAACACGTTCTATCATTCTTTTTGTTTTGTGTGCCAAATCTGAATCAATTTTCCATATTCATGTATTGTTATGCAGAAAATGCCCACCATTCAGGTATGCTTTCTTGTTTACAAATTGTTTTGAATTCTAGAGATGCATTATTTTGACAATATATAAGAAAGTGAAATGGTAAGTGAAATTATTAATAATGTAAGGAAGAGAGAATTGAGTGGTTATATCATATGATGCAGTTATGGAAAGAAGGGGAGATGAAAGAGGAAGTGATAGGAGGTCACAAAGGATGGCTTGTTATTGAAGAAGTCAGAGAATTGATCAACAAACATATCTGATCATTTCTCATTTTCCCCCTTAATTCCTCTTTTATTTTCTTTTTATCTGTACAGTATCTTTTTATTTCATTTTTGCCCTTTCTGATATATTAGAGGATGGAGAAAGAGAACTAAAAAACTTGATAAGTTTTGTTTTTAGTTTTCAAACAATTTGTTAACTTATAGATGACATACAAGACTACTAAGTATACATATATGTGAAGTATAAAATAACAAAAGTAAAAAAGAAACTCATATTTCTCTAGTTAATTATCTTGATTGGGTGCTTGTAACACAAGCGTTGCTTTGGCCGAGTGGTTAAGGCGTGTGCCTGCTAAGTACATGGGGTTTCCCCGCGAGAGTTCGAATCTCTCAGGCGACGTGTTTTCTCTTTTTATTTTCATGTTCTTTTTTGGTAAGCCTCCAATTTGTTGTTGTCTGATTGTCCCTCACTTTCCAAAAGAACTGGTACATTGTGATGTGTGTTTCTTACACGACTGCTTTAAATGGTTCACTAACAGAGATCAGTGGGAACTGAAGTTCATGCCCTATGTGGATCTTAAAGAAGATGAATGACCCTCAAAAAGGTTCTTCTAGATTTTCATGAGAAAGCCTTGCAGTGAGCTTAATGCTAATGCTGGATCTCAGGCCGTGGCCACAAAAGCTTTTAGAGAGCCAAAATTCAGAGAGCTTGGAGCCATTCACAACAAGGAAATACACAAATATTATCAAACAACTAATTCCTTCTCATATCACAAATAAACCAAGTCATGAAACAAATCAGACCAAGCTCAAATAGAGCTGACAGAAACCACATGGAGAAAAAGAAACTAAAGCTGCAAATTGAAACACAAACCTTCCCCATTTTACCAACACAAAGAATCTGTTTCCCAATCCCAAACATTGAAACAAAGCCATTGAAACAACAATCTGTGCAAATAAAAGAAGATCTATGAGGCAGTCTCATAAATAAGAAACAGATTCTTCCACGCACCTAGATTCAAGAAAAGATCCTCAGCAAGTCAGCGGTTAGTCAAAGTAGACCATGTCTTCTTCTCTTGCTACAGTGGAATATGCTTTTCAACTAAACTCGATAACTCTTTTTCAACTTTCTTTTCCTTTCGAATGCAACCGGCTGTAGAACTCAGTGAAGTCAAGCCGGAAGAAGAGAAACTTGAGATCTACAGATTGTTGGAGAGGCAACAGAGACAGGAATGCATCTAGTGAGGATGTGTATTCCTTTGCAATACTGTCCATATCTTGACTCATGCTTTGAAGAAATTCTCCAGCACGCTGTGTTATGGCCTTCCTACCCTCACTGATCCATGAACTTGACTCTTGTGTTTTGTTTCTTTCTCGTCCTGATTCTTTAGTTCTGCAGGTAATCAGTGATATTACAGATCAAATTGTGACCCTTAAAACAGGGGAATATGTTCAAGTAAAGATTTTAAGTCTACCTTATTTGCAGCTCGTAAATTCCTTCATACAAACGATCTGCATGACTTCTGAACCGTAATATAAGCTCAAAGAGGACGAAAAGTGATTTGCTGATGGTCTGCGACTGTTCTCCCAGGAGAGATTTCCCAACGATGAAGTTGAGGTACTTCTCATGTGCGGCCAAAAGATCATCGAGGTCTTTAGCAGCCTCCATTTCTTTTGAGAGGTTACACCATGACACCTCCAACACCTCAAACATGATGTAATACTGAAAGTTGGTAACAAAATGATTCATTTCATTCCAAAGTACCTGGCACCTCCTCAGCGCTGAGAGCAGTTGCAACTTCACTGAAGTTTGGAGCTTAACGAATGAATTGGACGTGATGCAATTTGGTTTCATGGTCTTCCAAATTCCGATAAGAGCATGCTCTACCCTTTTCAACTTCCAGAGAAAATTGAACACTCTCAAGTATTTGGACATAACAGATTCAGTAAAAACAGTATCTAATGGAACCCTGGCCTCATATTCCAATGAAAATACATCCCAGCCTCTGTCTCCACTGCCATGAGGCATCATTTTCACCCTCAATCTGTCTAGCATGTCACGGTCATCATACTGCGCATTAGATGCCCGTATTGCAGCTTCAAGAAACCCAGCTAGCTCAAATGAACTAATATTATTGGCTGGCTCAGAAAGCTTAGGTCCTACAATATCCATCAAGTATTGGACAAAATCACCTTGACCAAGTAATAAATAACGCTTAATCGCAAGACAATGCTCCTTAAACTTATATCTCTTATATAGAACATCCAATAGATGCTTGTCGATTCTCTTGGCTGCCTCGGTAACCAGATGTTCAAGTGCATCTGTCTCACCATACCCGAGACCTCCTCGCCTGGTAGTTGTCCCAGAGGCAGCAGCTGCTTCTGAAGCTGCATCAGCCCACCCGTGATCATCGCAGCAAACACGAAGAAAGTTTATAGATTTCCCAGTTCTCAGAATGCTCTGAGCTAGACTCGGTGAAATAAAAGATGGAAGCATCCCTGGGTGGAGCTTATACCCTTCTCTCCAAAGCAAATCGACTTTAACCGGTTGACCTACGATAAAGAATTCACCAAAAGTATCTTCCAGCTCCCCTTCCAGAACCCAACTTCTCACCATTTCGAACAACGGAGAACACACACATCTAAGCAAATTCATCATAAACTCATGAACAAGCGGATCACCGTGCTGTGCGTGCAAATGGATAGCCCCAGCCATCGCCCCACCTCTCAAAACCTTACACTTGTCAACCAAAACAGCCATCAGTCTCATTTTCACCATGGGCTCCGCGAACCAAACAGACAATCTCCTCAAGGAAAGGTAGTTACTTGAACTAGCTGATTCAGAAACCAAAGGAATAGGATTCATCGCCTGCGCTTCTAGAACGGCCAACAACTTATAATAATCAGAGAGCTCATCTTGCAACGCCGCACAAAACGCTTGCCCAACAGTTCCCACTTCCTCAGCTGGAAACCGATCCATACTCTCGGAGATAAAAGTCTTAACTTTCCTAAACAACCAGCCAAGCTCAGAGAGCATACGGACCATAATCCTCGTAGCTCGAGGCACCTTAACATAATCCAGCACCGCATAACCATCTATCTCACTATTGAATTTCACATACTTCCCATCAATACCTTGGCAAGCATACAAGACATCTCTCACTAGAACCTCCTCAGTCACTTCACTCTCTTCCTTAACCAAACTCGCATACTCTCTAAACGCAATATCCCTCAAATTTTCAGGGTCTTTACTAACCAAAAGAACCCCATTGTTCCAATCCTTCTTCTTAGCCTCTCCACCGCGCAAACCTAACGATGAAGCGGCATCACCAAGCCCCAAATTGGGTAACAGAACCGACGAATCGACGCCGTTTACAGCCGATTTACGATCGTCAGAAACGATTTTAAGCAGGTAAACGAGAGCCCATTTATTATTGACACTACCGGGACCAGTCTTGGAAGCGAACTTGGTGTAGAGATCGGCGAAAGCGAGAGCGTCGGAGGACTTACCTTGAGTGGCGAGGCGGCGTTTGAGTGACTCGGCGATGGCGGTGGCGTCGGGGGCAACGGAGGGAGTGAGGCGGCTGGAGAGGATGCGGAAGGCGTAACGAAGGGTTTTGAGGAAGGCGGGAGAATTGGGATCGGGATTAGGGGTTTGAGGGTTTTGTGAGAGGAGACGAAGAACAAGCTCTTGAACTAGATCTGCAGCCTTCTGCTGATCGTCTTCCTCCATTGTTGCTTTTTGCTTCCTTCGAAGTTTGCACCTTTTTGATTTTATCTTTTTTTATTTTTCCGATTTTTGTTGAATTTGATTTTTGAATCGGAAAGAATTTGCAGAGTGGAGTGGTGAGCAGCAGTGTGGGCTCTTTTGGACTTTCATCGGCGGGGCAATTGAATATGTTGCAGTCCAAAAATATTGGGGGAAAATAATAAAAAAGGAGATTTCAAAGAATTTCGTTGTGTATATTAACAAACACGATATGGATATTTTGTAAAATAAAATTTTTACTTAGATAATTTTAATTGATGAGAAATCATTAATCAAGAAGTTTTTGACAATTCAAGGAGGAGCTAGAGCAGCTTAAACAAGGAATTAAGCTAGTTTCTAAGCTAAAGCCACATTAGTGAAAATAGTATTATATCCGATTGGTAAACAAAAACAGATCGGATATGTTAACTATTAGTGGAAGGGAAAATCAGGTAAAAATAGTGTAAAATTGTTAATGAAAACAGTAATAAAAATTAAGAATAACAATTTTTAATGTAATTCTTAATACCTCTTTTATAATTGATAACAGTTAAAAGTGATATAACCAATCAAAGCCATTGTTGTCCTGGAGCACAAAATATGTTTTACTGTCATTGATCCCTATACTTAAAATGTGCACATCCATTGTTGATCAATTGATGAAAGTGAACACAAGTGTTTAGGAATAAATATTATTACTCTCCAAAAAGTGAAGTATAATATGCATAGAGTTTAATAGAATTAACATAATTTTTATATTAATATGGAGTATATGTATTGTATATAATGATGGATTTCTTATTATCGGATATTCTTCTCGATCTTTTCAAATTCTTCTTGATTTTTTTTATACGGTCGATGGTCTCTCGATCTCCCAATACATGGATGCCTATCTTTTTGGCTGATCTTAGTTGATAATGCACGGTCAGCTTGCTTCCTACTACCATACAAGAGGCGAGATTTGATGGATGATGAGAACCTTGAATTCTATGTTTCTCGTGAAGGGAATCCTGAGATTATTGATGATGCATTTAATTAGCGAACAAAAAGAAGACCATGAAGCATGGACTACTGAATTGGTTGAAACTTAGGTCTTTATGATAAACTTCTACTGTTGGCTGTTCTTGTTTGATTTAGAGCATTTCCCTCAACATCATAACCTCATACTATAGTTAGTACTGGCACTACGTGTTTCAAATATTCTCACAGCTGATAGCACATTCCTTTTTGAACTGGTTTCTTGAGCTTTCTTTAGAACAAGTGATATAAAATTCCTTCAGCCTTGTGCTTCCTTGTTTTGGCATTCCCAAAGTGATTTTATCTCTTATCTTCAGGCTGTTTCTGAAATGAGAAATGTTTTGAACTTGAGGTGTTGAAACTCAGCTCCACCTGTTTCTGGTATTTGCCGGTGTAAAAACTTACCACTTGACCACTATACCACGGTTGCTTCCACACTTTTTCATTTTGTGTGTAGGTTAAAGATGCATAACCTTATCATGAGGTTATAACCTTTTTATCGATGTAACTCTCAAACCTTAACCAATTTTTCAATGTTACACATAGTACATAGAATCTAAGCACTTAATTTATGTTACACCCAAAAAGTAGATGTGGAAAAGAGTGAGCCAAATAAATTGTGAAGTGAGACATCCTTTTCTTGATTGGGATATATTTAGGTCATATAATTTTGTTATCATTGTCTGTTTTTTCGTTCCCATTTAATATTTAGGGTAGAGTTTCTGAATGTGTGGGACATGAAACTTTCCATTATTAATTATGAAATGTTTCCTTTGTACTTTGTACAACCAAGTTAGATTGAAATTAAAAATACATATACCCTACCACGGTCTTTTCTCACATCACACATCAATAATTGTGTTGCAAATCAACTAGGAACTAATGTTTAGTTTCCTCGAATAAATATCATAGATTCAAGAAAATACATTGTTCTAGTTATACTTCTCAGTTCATACGTAACTAAAGAACTTGAAACACGTCCTTTATAGTTTATAGCGTTTATTGTATTGTGATTTATTCTATATTCAGTTCATAACGAAACTATATATCTATGTTGGATTGTGTATAGGCTGACACCATTTTTTGGTTTCTGGCTAGACGACATAAGGTGGATGATGAAAGTTCGAACAAATAAGAACATGTATTTTGTTTCTCTTATTGTTGACTGGAGGCAAAATAAGAAAGAAAATTGTAAATTTGTTCAAGTTAAACTTAATTAGTGGTGATGTTTTACTTGGGACCCTTTTGCGATTCGATTTAGATTTGAGAGTTAATGTTATTGGCGTGGACATTCAAGAACCAACCAGAACATCTTTCCAAATCAAATAGATGTTACCAAAATTGAAGAAACAAACAATATGTCTGATAAACGGGTTGTATAGTCAAAACATGACAAATTTATACAAAATGTTTTAATAGAAAAAAAACCGTAATTTTTTTTAAATATCTTGAACAATTTCATTTCTTTTTTTTTTTGGGTATTTAAATCTGACGTTTTGGCCAAATATCTCACTTACAGATTTATATAGAATGTTTTAATATAAAATCCAATTAACTCTTTATTTCTATTTAGATTTATTTTAATATATATAACGTTTTTCATAGTTGGACACAAATTTTGTAACACTTTCCAGTTCTATTAGATGAACTAATGTACACAAGCACCGCTGAGAGTTCTTTATTTCATCTGCATGAACTACTTTAACCGTAAAATATGATGTTTATGGAAATTAACTATCATATATGTAAATTAAAACAAAAATTAGAAAAAGAAGAAAAAAAGCAAGAGATATTAAGAAAAGGAACTAGAGGCATAGATCCAAACTCACGTGGTCCGGTACATTCGTCGTCTTGGACTCGTAAAATAAACCATGCCTGCTCTTACCACCACCAACATACGTTGGTCTAGTCTGGTGATCACCGACTAACAAAGGCATATATCTATTGTAAGATGTTGTTGGGGAATTATACCTACGCCATAACCTTAATCTTGCGCCGTTGATGCGAGCAGCTTCATGGCTAAAATGATCCTCGAAGAACCTCGAGGCAGCAATATGGTCTTGGTTGCGGTGGAAAAAAGCGGCTGCGTTTGAATGGAGGTTGTAGCGTTTGGTTTGTTGACGTTCTCTCTTGTGGGCGTTTTGATGGCCGCCTAGGGCTTGTGAAGTAGGAAACTTCTTGGAGCAATAGTGGCACTTGAATTTCTTGTCTTTTTCATTGTTAGTAGTACTGATTTTGTTGATGCTTTTGTTGATCTCGTTGTGTTTTTCTTTGGACTCAGATTCTTCATGAGAGGTTCCAAACTCGAACCCGAAAAGGCGAATCGGTCTTTTGCTTGGAGGGGAAGTTGAGTCCACGTTCATGAAGTCATGAGTCTTCATTTGGATATGGTGAGGCTAGGCTAAGAAAAGAGATGAGAGAAAAATTGTTGAGTGATGTTTTTTGGTAGTTGTCTAAGTGCGAATGCAAGTGCATATACTTTGGCTTTGTATGTTAAATTGGCAACTTGCAAGTACGGTCTTCTCTATGTTTCATCCATTTAATTCCCGATGGAGTTATGTACCTATATAAATCATATATATAATTAATCATATATAATGGATGTGGCCACAAATTGTTGTCATTGCTTGTTTCCTTTGTACTGACCTTAGAGCATGAACATCGCGAGTATCTTAAGAGAGTTTCTTAAAAAAAATATTAAAATATTGTGGATCCCACGTGGACCTTACAAAATAGTTAAAAAACGATTTCTTAAAATCCTTATATAAGGATCGACTCTTCCACTGTTCACGCCACGTGGCGTGTAGCCATTGGTCCTTTTTAATTTTTTTTTCTTTTGCATCTGAGAAAAAAAAATTATAATTTTTTTTTAAGAACCCCTAGTGGATTCCTGGGCTGGACATGCTCTTAGTGGCTAGTAAAATCATATATATAATAAGGTATTTTTTTCTCTTCTCTCAGCTTATCCACATCAGTTTTTTCCAAAAATCTAGGTGGCCTTTTTTCCTAAAGACCACACAATCCCAAAATTTTTCGATTCACACAATGTATCGATAATATTGATCTCTACCCATTCCCGACTGTCCTTTCAAATTCTTCTAGGTTACACAACGATGAGGAAGAGAGTGGAAGTGAAGAGGTTGGTGCTTATAATCTCTATTGTTCTTTTTCTTCTGATGCTATGAAAAAAAAATCGCGGAGAATCCAACGAAGAACAAGTTTAGGCTCGGAGGCCCGGTTTGAATTAATTGTGTTGATAACTTCTACCTATTAAACTACCATCACTGATGTCATATCAATGTTTAATGAAGAGCTTTAGTACATTTATTTGATGTGAAGATAGTATACATATATCTTCATGGTTACTATTTCTGTTTTAAATAGTGATAGATCGAGACTTTGATCATGGCCTACGAGACTATGCCTTAAATCTTCGCTCGTGATCTAAGAACAACTTTTCTTTGATCATTTAGAACAACAATGAATTAACATATAGTACAACTTTTCAGGTGGATCCCTCAAATTAATATAGTTAGATGGTAAATGTTGATATGTCACATCTTTGTTTCCTCATCTTCACGATTCTTTTTCTTTTCTAGTTTAGATTTTTGTTTGGGTTTGTGAGTATGAATGTGCTAATACTTTCTAAAGTTTCATATTTTTTATTAAACATGTGTTATTTCATCGATTTTCTAATGTCTCAAAACTATATTTTACATGTGCGTTCTGTTTTATCCGCAGTTTTTTTAAAGTGGCAAAATAGAATATGCAAGAAAGGTAGATCGAACCCTAATTGTGGTGCACTCAATCCCATTTTCTTATCGCTACACCAAAGACATTTGATTCCAAAATGCTATATTGACGATAGGTTTGTTTGTTGATCCCAAAAATGAACACCAGAGAAGAGCATTCCGTTGAATATGTTTCCCGCTAACGATCTTCATCCATCTCAAGATTACAAAGAATTATAGTTCCAAAAAAAAAAAGACAACAAAGAATTAATTAATACGATAAAAAGTTCATCTCCAAAGATGTAGTAAAGACTTAGATGATTTTAACGAATAAAAGAAATCTTTCTCTAATCAAGTTGATTATGCGTTTTTGTTGTTGTTGTTAAAAGACATATACAAGATCATATTGGTTGCGAGGAATTGTACAAAGTGCTGATGAAGTAAAAGCAACCAAACAATATATTGAATACAACTTAGACATGGTGCATGCAGACTTGTCAAAATATTTTATAAAAATCAAGTAATATTCCAGCCGACGATGTTCCCATGACTACATACTTAAATTTATAATTAATTGGTGTTTTATATCATTCAAAGAATCTTATAAATCTTTTGTGGTTAAAGAAATACTGGTGATACTGAAATAAATTTTGCTTTCATCACATTGATACGATGAGAAAAAAAACATCTTTTGTGGCTAAAAAGTTATAAATTAAAGGCTTCTTGTTCTATTAAGTTAATTGTGTCTAAAATCAAACAATATAAGAAGAAAACATCTTATACGTTAACCTATTGGAAGTTGCAAGAGGCTCTGCTAAATTTCAGATCCTCCACAAATCAGTATTTTAAAAACAAACAACTTAGCACGTCTTATGTATTTGAAAGTGCCAAACACGAACCCAAGTGGGAAGATAATATAAAAGATTAAACAAAAACGAGTATATATAAAGGGGTTTCATGTTGAATCATATCATAAACCAAGAAAAATAACTAAAAAGAGCAGCTATGGCTAGGATGAGATCCTCAAGCATGATGGGGTTAGGGCACTGCATGGTTTATGTAATCGTCTTTAGTGCCATTGCAGCTACAGCTTACTCTTACTCATCCCCTCCAACACCAGAATACAATTCCCCGGTCCACAAACACGAATCACCATATCCACCCAAAAAGTATTCTCCATACTACTCGGCATCACCACCTCCTCCACCACAATATAGAAGACAAGGACCTAAATACACACCACACCCAAAACCATATATGTATAACTCTCCACCACCTTCACCGTACTACTCTCCTTCTCCTAAGATCGACTACAAATCTCTCCCACCGCCATACGTCTACAGCTTCCCACCTCCCCCATACTACTCTCCTTCTCCTAAGGTCGACTACAAGTCTCCACCACCACCATACGTCTACAGCTCCCCACCTCCTTCGTATTACTCTCCTTCTCCTAAGGTCGACTACAAGTCTCCACCACCACCATACGTCTACAGCTCCCCACCTCCCCCATACTATTCTCCTTCTCCAAAGGTCGACTACAAGTCTCCACCGCCACCATACGTCTACAGCTCTCCACCTCCACCATACGATTCTCCTTCTCCAAAGGTCGACTACAAGTCTCCACCGCCGCCATACGTCTACAGCTCTCCACCTCCACCATACTACTCTCCTTCTTCTAGGGTAGACTACAAGTCTCCACCACCGCCATACGTCTACAGCTCCCCACCTCCACCGTACTACTCTCCCTCTCCTAAGGTCGACTACAAGTCTCCACCACCACCATACGTCTACAACTCACCACCACATCCACCGTACTACTCTCCTTATCCTAGGGTCGACTACAAGTCTCCACCACCGCCATACGTTTACAGCTCCCCACCTCCACCATACTACTCTCTTTCTCCTAAGGTCGACTACAAGTCTCCACCACCGCCATACGTCTACAGCTCCCCACCTCCACCGTACTACTCTCCTTCTCCAAAGGTCGACTACAAGTCTCCACCACCGCCATACGTCTACAGCTCCCCACCTCCACCGTACTACTCTCCTTTTCCTAAGATCGACTACAAATCTCCACCACCGCCATACGTCTACAACTCACCACCTCCACCGTACTACTCTCCTTCTCCTAAGGTCGACTACAAGTCTCCACCACCGCCATACGTCTACAGTTCCCCTCCTCTACCGTACTACTCTCCTTCTCCTAAGGTCTACTACAAGTATCCACCGCCGCTATACGTCTACAGCTCACCACCTCCACCCTACTACTCTCCTTCTCCTAAGGTCTACTACAAGTCTCCACCGCCGCCATATGTCTACAGCTCCCCACCTCCACCGTACTACTCTCCTTCTCCTAAGGTCGACTACAAGTCTCCACCACCGCCATACGTCTACAGCTCCCCACCTCCACCGTACTACTCTCCCTCTCCTAAGGTCGACTACAAGTCTCCACCACCTCCATACGTCTATAGCTCCCCACCTCCACCGTACTACTCTCCCTCTCCTAAGGTTGACTACAAGTCTCCACCACCGCCATACGTCTACAGCTCCCCACCTCCATCGTACTACTCTCCTTCTCCTAAGGTCGACTACAAGTCTCCACCACCACCATACGTCTACAGTTCCCCTCCTCCACCGTACTACTCTCCTTCTCCTAAAGTTTACTACAAGTCTCCACCACCGCCATACGTCAACAGCTCACCACCTCCACCCTACTACTCTCCTTCTCCTAAGATCGACTACAAGTCTCCACCGCCGCCATACGTTTACAGCTCCCCACCTCCACCGTATTACTCTCCTTCTCTTAAGGTCGATTACAAGTCTCCACCACCACCTTATGTTTACAACTCACCACCTCCTCCACCTTATTACACCCCTTCTCCTAAAGTTACTTACAAGTCTCCACCACCACCATACGTCTACAAAACTCCATACTATTGATTCTTACTTTGTTTCATGAAACAAATAACGGAGTGCAACTATTTTTCTGATGATTTTGTCTTTTGATTCTTCTGTTGTTTTTGCTTCTTAATATTACTATTTTGTTAAGCTTTTATCAAATCAATAAACTTTGGCTATTTTTTAAATGCAACTATAATGTTTGTTGTTGTTCAAACTCATTGGAAATTTTATATTCCATTAAGTTTAAACCAGAATCATTCAATTTTTTCCGGTACATTAGTTATTTAGTTGCATACTAGAGAATCGTTAAAAAAATTTGATGTATATTATTTCTTTCAGTACTTGAAAATCAGTTTATTAAAAAAAAGGAAAATCAGTTTATAAAAAAAAAGGAAAAGTACCATCGGTCATACCAAGACGGTCTACAGGTCGAAAACCGTCTCTGATAACAGAACCGAAGCGAAGCTGGAGAACGAAATCAATCTTGTTTTGTAAGCACCAATTTACAAATCTCGAATCTTTGTATAAAAAAGCTTCATCGTTTCTAATCTTTCGGTTTTTTTTCGCAACGAAACCCTAGATTTTATCGTCTATCCAAAGGAGAATGAGTGATCAAGGATTGGAGTGATCCAGTGGACGTTATCAACCATCCATCAGGGATAGTTCCCACACTTCAAAATATCGTCTCTACAGTGATCTTGGACTGCAAACTTGACCTACGATAGCTTTGAAGGCACGGAACGCTGAATATAACCCTAAACGTTTTGCTGCTGTGATCATGAGAGTAAGAGAACCAAAGACCACAGCATTGATTTTCCAATCTGGAAGAATGGTCATTACTGGAGCCAAGACTGAAAACTTTTCTAAGATGGCTGCGAGGAAGTACGCTCGGATAGTTCAGAAACTTGGATTCCATGCAAAGTTCAAAGATTTCAAGATCCAGAACATCGTAGCTTCTTGTGTTGTGAAATTATGGCTGTGGTAAGACTTTCCAAAATGTCATCATATTGACGATGGATTTGTTCGTTAATTTAGCAAATATTAAGGGTCCTAAGAATGAACGGAAGAGAGGACCATCCCGTTGAAATCGTCAATTTTGCGATAGAAACTTATGGGTGTGAACGACGCGCTCCAATTGGTGACCACTAAAATGAACCAAAAGAATTGGACAAAATGTCATTTGAGTAATTGAATTAATAAAAAAAATTAGGAATGTAGATGAATTTTTATTCATATTTTGTTCCTCATCAAATTTGCAGGGGAATTTTTTTGTTCATTCATTCCTTAAACATGAGAAAAAATATTAAATATTGTGGGACCCATATGTCTGAATTTTGACAAAAAATTCCTTTTAATTGGTAAAAATTTTGAGGAATTAAAAATTCATCATAATTCTTTTCCTAAACTATGGTCACCAATTGGAGCCGTAATTTTTATGGGATGATTTATGTATTTATATATTTGGTCGCTCTAAAATACAATACAATTCTTCAATATATTTCCCGCTAATGATGTTCATCCATCTCTAGACTCTAGACTACAAAGAATTAATTAATACAATAAGAATTCTTCATCTTCAAAGATGTAAGGATTTCGCTAATTTTAACGAATATAACAAAATCTTTCTCTAATCAAGTTCGATTATGCGTTTGTGTTGTAAAAATAGATACAAAACCTAATGACGAATCCATCTAGGTACGTGCATGATCATATTGGTTGAGGAAGAGTGCAGATGAAGTAAGCAACCAAACAATATATTGAATATTGTATAGACACGGCGCAGACTAGTCAAAATATTTTATAAAACCAACAATGTTATTCCAGCCAACGATGTTCCCATGACAACTTAATTTTATAATTAGAATTGGTGTTTTATATCATTCAAAGAATCTTACAAAGTTTTTGATCTTTTATGGTAAAATAAATACTGGTGATCGATACTGAAATAAATTTTGTATTCAACATATTGATACGATAAAGATAAAAGACATCTTATTTGTGGTAAAAAGACAACAATCAAAGGCATCTTGTTCTATGTAATTAATTGTGTCGAAAATCAAACAATATAAGAAGAAATTTTTATAAACCTATTGAAAGTTGCAAGAGGTTCAGCTATAATTTCAGATTCCCCACAAATCAGTATTCTAAAACAAACAACTTAGCACGTCTTCTACATGTATTTGAAAGTGCCAAACACGAATCCAAGTGGGAAAATAATATAAAAGATTACACAAAAACGATTATATATAAAGGGGCTTCATGTTGAACCATATCATATCATAAACCAAGAAAAATAAATAAAAGAGCAGCTATGGCTAGGATGAGATCCTCAAGAATGATGGGGTTAGGGCACTGCATGGTTTATGTAATCGTCTTTAGTGCCATTGCAGCTACAGCTTACTCTTACTCATCCCCTCCAACACCAGAATACAATTCCCCGGTCCACAAACACGAATCACCATATCCACCCAAAAAGTATTCCCCATACTACTCAGCATCACCACCTCCTACACCACAATATAGAAGACAAGGCCCTAAATACACACCACATCCAAAACTATATATTTATAACTCCCCACCACCTCTTCCACACTACTCTCCTTCCCCTAAGGTCGACTACAAGTCTCCACCACCGCCATACGTCTACAGCTCCCCACCTTCACCGTACTACTCTCCTTCTCCAAAGGTCGATTACAAGTCTCCACCACCGCCATACGTCTACAGCTCCCCACCTCCACCGTACTACTCTCCTTCTCCTAAGGTCGACTACAAGTCTCCACCACCGCCATACGTCTACAGCTCCCCACCTCCACCGTACTACTCTCCTTCTCCTAAGGTCGACTACAAGTCTCCATCACCGCCATACGTCTACAGCTCCCCACCTCCACCGTACTACGCTCCTTCTCCTAAGGTCGACTACAAGTCTCCACCACCGCCATACGTCTACAGCTCCCCACCTCCACCGTGCTACTCTCCTTCTCCTAAGGTCGACTACAAGTCTCCACCACCGCCATACGTCTACAGCTCCCCACCTCCACCGTACTACTCTCCTTCTCCTAAGGTCGACTACAAGTCTCCACCACCGCCATACGTCTACAGCTCCCCACCTCCACCGTACTATGCTCCTTCTCCAGAGGTCGACTACAAGTCTCCACCACCGCCATACGTCTACAGCTCCCCACTTCCACCGTACTACTCTCCTTCTCCAGAGGTCGACTACAAGTCTCCACCACCGCCATACGTCTACAGCTCCCCACCTCCACCGTACTACTCTCCTTCTCCAGAGGTCGACTACAAGTCTCCACCACCGCCATACATCTACAGCTCCCCACCTCCACCGTACTACGCTCCTTCTCCTAAGGTCGACTACAAGTCTCCACCACCGCCATACGTCTACAGCTCTCCACCTCCACCGTACTACGCTCCTTCTCCTAAGGTCGACTACAAGTCTCCACCACCGCCATACGTCTACAGCTCCCCACCTCCACCATACTACTCTCCTTCTCCTAAGGTCGACTACAAGTCTCCACCACCGCCATACGTCTACAGCTCCCCACCTCCACCGTACTACTCTCCTTCTCCTAAGGTCGACTACAAGTCTCCACCACCGCCATACGTCTACAGCTCCCCACCTCCACCGTACTACTCTCCTTCTCCAAAGGTCGACTACAAGTCTCCACCACCGCCATACGTCTACAGCTCCCCACCTCCACCGTACTACTCTCCTTCTCCTAAGGTCGACTACAAGTCTCCACCACCGCCATACGTCTATAGCTCCCCACCTCCACCGTACTACTCTCCTTCTCCAAAGGTCGACTACAAGTCTCCACCACCGCCATACGTCTACAGCTCCCCACCTCCACCATACTACTCTCCTTCTCCTAAGGTCGACTACAAGTCTCCACCACCGCCATACGTCTACAGTTCCCCACCCCCACCATACTACTCTCCTTCTCCAAAGGTCGACTACAAGTCTCCATCACCGCCATATATTTACAACTCACCACCTCCTCCACCATACTATACCCTTTCTCCTAAAGTTACTTACAAGTCTCCACCACCACCATACGTCTACAAAACTCCATACTATTGATTCTTACCTTGTTTCGTGAAACAAATAACTTGAGTGCATTTATTTTTTCGATGATTTTGTTTTTTGATTCTTCTGTTGTTGTTGCTTCTTAATATTACTATTTTGTTAAGCTTTTATCAAACAAATAAACTTTGGCTATTTTTTTAATGCAACTATAATGTTTGTTGTTGTTCAAAACTCACTTGAAATTTGATAAAAAATCCATTAAGTTTAGGCCAGAATCATTCAATTCTTTTTCGGTACATTAGTTATTTAGTTGCATGCTAGAGAATCGTTAGAAATTATTGATGTATATTAATTTCTTTCAGTGCTTTGATTGCTGCACCAACGAAGTTGGCGTATATATTCAATAGGAAAATCAGTTTATTAAAAGTAAAAAGGAAAATCAGTTTATAAAAAAAAAAAAAAAAATCTTACCCTCACGGTCAGGGGTAGTTTAGGCTCATATATGTAGGTTTTCAACTTTATAAGGTTCCAATTCCAAAACGCAAGTCGGTCGCCGCGTCTCACAGGTCTGATAAGAGAAGCGAAGCCAGAGAACGATATTAATCTTCTTCTGTAAGCACTAGTTTACAAATCTCCTTCACAGTCTTTAATCTTTAGTTTCTTAGGCTCCGAACCACTAGATTTCGTTTCGTAACCAACACATTGGATCGTCTAGGGAGAATGAGTGATCAAGGATTGGATAGAAGTAGTGATCCAGTGGACGTGATCAATCATCCATCGGGGATAGTTCCCACACTTCAAAACATCGTCTCTACGGTGAACTTGGACTGCCACCTTGACCTAAAAGTGATAGCTTTGAAGGCACGGAACGCTGAATACAACCCTAAACGTTTTGCTGCTGTGATCATGAGAGTAAGAGAACCAAAGACCACAGCATTAATTTTCCAATCGGGAAGAATGGTCTGTACTGGAGCCAAGACCGAACACTTTTCCAAGATGGCTGCGAGGAAGTACGCTAGGATAATTCAGAAACTTGGATTCCCTGCAAAGTTCAAAGATTTCAAGATCCAGAACATCGTAGCTTCTTGTGATGTCAAATTCCCTATAAGGCTTGAAGGTCTTGCATACTCTAATCATTACGCTTTCGTAAGTTATGAGCCGGAGATATTTCCAGGACTTATTTATAGGATGAAAGTACCGACGATCGTGCTACTGATATTTGTGTCTGGGAAGATAGTTATCACTGGAGCCAAGGTTAAAGAAGATACCTACAAAGCCTTTGAGAATATATACCCGGTCCTCACACAATTCAAGAAGAAGTGCCTCAATAACTAGGGTCAGGACCAGATCTTGGAGTTGCTAAGCTTGCTGCAAGTTTTGTCCTTGGAGAGTGTTGACTTTGACTCCCTTTTAACTGTTGGAAAATTTTGTTCTGACTATTTTTTAGAATGTAACATTTGATAAGAAGAGTCTTCAGTAGAACTACATGAGTTTTGAACATTTTATATATATGCAGGCTTCAAATATATTAATGTTTACAGCTTCTAATGCAAAGTGAAATAGTCATACCGTTATCTTGTTGATTCCTCTTATTACATTAGATTGATGATAGGTAACTATGATCAGTCCTTGGACTGGCAGCGTAAGCAGTTGCAGCAGAAGCCAAAGCCTTGAGAGAGTAGAGTTTGCCGAGCTTCATATCCCATGCTTGCATCTATATAGCAAATACGAAGCTCTTCGCCTGCAAATATGCAGTATTACCCATTTATGTGAACTGCCCAATAAGTTTGAGATTCATGCTAACTGGGAAACATCAGTTTTAGGAGTAAAAGACCATACCTTCTTCGACATCACGTAGAGTCATCAACCTTGCATCTGCGTTCTGCAACCATAATATGTGTGCATTGGGATCTGTGTACATTCAAACCAGTTTATTAGTTTCTTTTCCATACATTGGTGATTTTGTTTTTGTGTGGCGTGTGATACATATTGTGTCGCATATTAGGCATCATATGACTCGAGTTTTCATACAAAAACCAGGCAAAGACTGACATGGATTAAAACGAGTGAAGATAATTACCACAGTCGTGATTGTAGAAGGATGGCAGCATATAAACGGCATGGCCAACAGCACCTTCACCTTCCACAGAGGCTGCAGCCAGTGAAAGAAGGTCTTCGCCACATGAGCCTCCAACCAGATCAATACGAAATGCATTGATACGAATCCGGGCGAGAATAGCCGTATACCATTGTTTAGTTAAAACTTCCAGACGTTAAGGGCCATAAAATAGCAGAGAGATAAAAACCAGAACAGTGCAAAGAGAATGGATTTGATGTAAGATGTAGGTCCAAGGATACAAGCAACATCATCATCCGTGAAATTTGCCTTCCTGAATGCATTCCATAGCAAACCGTAACCGTCTTCTATCTAAAACAATAACAAGCCAGTGGTTATCCGGGCAACAAACCACTTTATGGGGCCAATGAATTCAATTTCAATTTTCTATTAATTACTCATGTCTGTGATGAATACTACAGCGACAAGGTGAGCTTCACATAGTGTGAATGTAATCCAAAGTATGTACAAGCCACCATGTATGCAATCAGTCCCTTGTCTTTTGACTCCATAGTTTCAAAATCTATTATTAGTGTATTATTTGCATCCTCAATAGCTCACCTTTGAAATCATCCCAGAAGATAATGCAGCCGGCTGAAGTATGTCAAGACAATCAGCAGACAAAGCACCTGATATTACCATACAAGACAACCTCTTGACCATAAGCGGGTACTTGAAGTTGTGCGTCCTGAGACAAAGATAATAGAGTGTGTACTCATCATTAGTACTAATAGAAACAAGCACATTCAATCCAAAAGATACGAAAAAGTCTTCATGTGGAAAGACAAAGAACAACTTCAATAACTTGATGTAAAATAGAAGTCTATATGTCACATATGTTAAAATGAAGAAACCAGAATGACAAGGTTGAGTATCATACCTACAATAATCAACAAAACTTGACCAATCTCCTCTAGTTTCGACATCATAAAAACCCTGTAAATCATAATATATATATCAATCAAACATGAAATCAAGAGTTCACAGGTACGGTTATGATTCATCACTAGCAGAAAAATAGAAAAATGATGTTTTTTTCCACTGAAGCATTTCGTCGTACACTTGGTACGCATTACTTAACACAGGGCCAATACAGAACGAAAGTGGTAGCTGGTGAAGCAATCCAACAACATGAAATAAAATCACACAGCATAAATACTTAAATAAAACAAAATTGGACCTTTGCGTTCGCTTGACACTCTTTGCTGCAATACGAGACTCCACGATCATGAAATTTAGCAGAGCCCATGAGTTTCCTGAGGCAAAGATAGCAAACTGAGTCGAGCGAAAGGAGAGAAGGGCAAGCTACGACAGGCTTGGCCGTGTGTATAAGATCTCCAGAACCAATTCTACGCGTTGCAAAAACAGCCCGACCCGCTGACTCGGTGAGACCGACCCGGATCGGTGGCGGACCCGGCTGACAAACGCTACCATCACGATTCGAGTCCGCGGAGGAACAGAAAAGCGAAGGTTTATTCAGATAAGGCAGTGGTTTAAGGCGCGAGAGGTAACGGCTATAACGACCTAAAGCAATTCGCGACATTTTTGTTGCTTCACAACCTTCTTTTTTTTTTTCCCGTCTTAATCAAATACATATACATGAAGGAGTAGGCCTCCTTTTTTCTTTTTTGGTTCTTTGGTTCTTTGGTTCGGTTCAATTTGATTCGTTTTGTTTTCAGTTTTTTTCGGTATATGAATTTAAAAACCATTTGTGCATTGACCAAATGTTGTTCCGTATCAGTTCGGTTCTTTCGTTTTAGGTTCAGATAGTAAATTTAAGAAGTCCAAAAAAAACCCAGGTACTTCGGATAAAAATTCGGATAATTCAGATAGTTCGGATAAAATTCAAAACTTTTTGGTATTTCAGTTACAAAATATTCTGATTATTTTGGATAATACAGTTTTTTTATTAATATTCGGTTAATTTTGGTTATTCGATTATTTTAAATTTAAATATAACTAATATTTTTAGGTATAAAAATCATATTTTGGTTAGTTCGGATACACATTCGATTTTCGATTTGGTTTCAGTTTGGTTCGGTTATTTCGGCTATTAAAATTTAATAACCATTCGAGTATTTATAAAATTCAGATCGATTTTGGTTTTAGTTTCCGTTATTTCGGTTCGGTTCAGTTCGATTTTTTGGTTTTATGTCCATGCGTATGAAGGAGGTAGGAACATACTAGAATTATTGGTTTTAAAAATGGCCCCAAAAGTTTAAATTGTATCAAAACACCCTTTTACAGTTTTCTATATAACTTTGTCACGTTTTTTGATTTTACAACTTCTGCCGGTCATCTAATAAGTTGGGAAACGTCGTATTTTGACCGTCTTGGTGGTGAAAATCCATCTTCATCTCTTTAGGAGGAATAAAACAGTCGACGGAGAGGCCAGGCACATCGAATGCAACATCATCTATAGTCCATCTCTCCTCCATTCTTGTCACAGAGATTCCTCCCTTAAGTGTCTCTCCAAATCTTGATATCAACACATCAGTTCTACCTGAGTGAGCTATCACCACTTCACTACCTTCGATTGCTCTGTAATCTTCCATCCACGACGACATTGAGGTCTCCCAATATTGTGGAAGTGTTCCTGGTGTCTGAATCCTACATAACAAACCAAATCTTGTGTATCAAATATCTACTAGTTTAAGACTCAGCTCGTTTTATTAGGGTTTTGAAATACATAAACCCTAACCTAGTTAACGAAGAGTCTTCAAGGCCAAGTAATAGGCCGCTTTTCTGGCAGAAGTAACCGAAGGCAACATGTTTGATCATCTCGGCCGTGGAGTCGCTGCGTCGTGTTAGGTCAATTTGGTCGGTTGATAACTTGAGGACGAAGCAATCTTTTCCACTGATTTCTTTCTCTCCAACGAATTGTGCCGATGAAAAGACTGATGATATTGTTAGAGGATCCAGCCCCTGGTTGTGAATTCAGATAAACAATATCCATTAATAAAAATGCAGTCATGATCCTTACAGAGCCGGAGTTGAGCACATTCTTTTGAAACTTTTGAATGGGGTCCCGCTTTTTATATAGGATCCCAAAATTTATAGAAATCTTATGAAAATTAATATGTTTCATATATTTATTATAGAAAAATTATAAAAAATAAAAAATTATATGAATTTTTAGTGTATGAAATTTTATTTTTAAAATATTTCTTTGTTTCTATTTTTTTATATTTTGTTTATACTATTTTCTTTATTTTGTATATTTTTTTATATAAAAGTTTTTTAGTGTAAAATTTTTTTAAAAAAGAATAGAGCCCCGGAAACCTTAGCTCGGGCTTTGGATCCTTAACAATCTACATAGTATCTCTATATAGAATACAAGTACCACCTTATCAACATTTTAAACTATGTTATCTATGACTATATAGAATCCAAGTACCAAAAATTTAAAACTATGACCAATAACTAACAAGCCACTAATCCAAATGGGTTGATAAAATAGAAATGTATGTTTGTGCTAGCCTGGCGGCCGATTAGACGATATTTTTATATAAATTATCTTTGTTTTCTGAAAGTATAGTATTTTGTAGGATTGTTGAGATAATTTCTTACTAGAAAATATTCATGTTTGGTTGATTATTTCTTTCAAAACCGGATTTTATATTGTAAGATTTGTAATCATACTGTCCTTTCAGACAGAACTCTGGACCACAGCCAAACAACAAAATAGAAAATTACAAAACTGATGACACTATACATGAATAAGAGCAAACATAAAACCCTTTGTTTTAGTGTATATATTATTATTTTTGAAAGCCGATAGAGGTGTAGTTTTTAATTAGGATGGAAAGTATTATTGTTAACAATGATTTATGTACCACAGAAAGGGACCACTTACACATGTTTTATATATCCCTAAAATCTAATAATTGTATAAAATTTTGGATCAATTATATATCAACTCTGAATCTCTCCTCAAAGTTCCGACCTTTAATCCATTTTTATAAGCGCATGATAAAGTCAATTAGTAGCACGTGATTAAGGCGTAAAGAAATATCTCAGTAGAAAGCTAAGAAAGCATCTCCCAAAGTAGAATGTCAGATCCAACACTCTTCTTTTTTTGCCTAAAGCAAATTAATCAATATACAATTCCTGTTCTCCAGCTTTCAGTGGATGCATTTGCTATATACTTCAAATCTTGGAATATGTATCGTTACAAGTTTTTCTTCAAGAACTTTAGGTAGAGATTAATTAAATAAAATATCCTAGATCATAATTAACTAAAAGTCTAAAAGTTAACAATGGTGTTTTGGTATTTTCACATTGATATAAGTTAATTTTAAAAAAAAAACCACAATAACCTTGTATATCCGGGTATTCGTTCAAATTTGGGTCAGATCTTTTGGGATATAGAACCTATTCGGATATTTATTTTTTGAGTTGGATTCAGGTCGATTTTAAACAAGTTTGGATCGAATATATATTTGACTTGAAAAAACCGATAAAATCCAACATTGATGCCAAAGAAAAACCGACAAAATCCCAAAAACGGGTATTGATTACTTCATGTATTTTGGACGATTTAGCAAACAAAAATTTCATAGCTTTTTGATATATATTTAATAAATAAAATTTAACAAAATGTATACTTACTTGTAGGGTACGTCGCAAAGGTCGTATAGCACCTTTAGCAGCGTGATCACCGAGCCATGGTGTATAGCGCCAAGCAATCTCTCCATCACTTCCGGCTGCAATCTTATGCCCGCCACCAACAAGCTCGATGAACCATTTTTCCGGTAGCATTTGCCACATGACAAAGCATCCCTTATAAGAGACAGATGAAGAATTTATTGTGTTTGAGCATGTGGGATCATTCACCATAGTCATTGTAAACTTTCCAGTCACAAAAGTGTTTTTAATTCCTCTTTCGAGTTTCTTGCATCCCGTTGCTGCAGCGAAATGTTGGATTATATATTGTGCTGACGATGATACCTTCAATGATCATAGTAACTATAGATTAGTATGATTTTCATGCACATATTAGCATGGATCTAAACCTTTTATTTTCTCTATTAATATGTTGGAAACCATATTGTAAATAATAAACTACAAAAAGTCTATATTTTTCCTATAAGAATAGTAGTAAACTGTTGAATCAGAAACAGTTAAAACTATGATCTGTATATGCAATGTCATTTTAAACAACTACATCATGTATTTTTTTACCTTTTTAGTGTATACAAAAAGATCATATAATAAAAATTAAAAAGATCATATAATAAAAATTAAAAAAGATCATATAATTTAGATCTGAAAACCAGAGGTTAATAAAGGAATAATTTAAATGTCTCCCGGAATTATGTATGGATCTCGTGATCGAGTCTCGCATTGACTAATTCTTATTCTTGGTACAAGACAGTGACATGCTGTCCACAGGTTTTGGCTAAACTCACATCTATCATGAAATCTTTAGAAAATAAAAAAGGGAAGGCTATAGTATAGTTTTTTTTTTGTCAAAGGCTATAGTATAGATAGATAATATATAGGTAGCTTTTTATAGGATTAAACCACTTACCAATATAGATTCTAGTATTTTACTAAATATAACTTTGAAAGAAAAATATACAGGACTACTATAAACTTAAAAACTTAATTTAACCCAACAAATCACACACACACACATTACATATATATATTATACTCTGAATTAAATATGGAAACGAAAAACAAACTGTACATGAAGACTGTCTGAAATTCTAACAAATACCTGCGAATTTTCATTTAAATATACTTTTTGCATTTGTCATATTTTAAAATATCCGGAAAGAAATAGGTAAAATAACATTACTTCTACTTCCACTGAAAAATTAAATATACCAGAAACCATTTATAAGGTGTGTAACTGTTGTCAAGTAATGAATGTGAAGTTAATAGTTCTCACCATATTAAATGCATGTCGAAAACTTTTGATCTAATTAATATGAAAGATATTTCAGATGCAAAAATAGAAAATATACAAAGCATCATAAACTAATCCAATTTAATGTTTACCCACCAGAATAATTCATTTAGTTAGTTGAAATAAATTTCCATATAAATACATACATGTATAAGTAGTACATATACGTAAATTAAATATCATGTATACGTCGTATGACTATCTATACCTGTTGTAGAGAGTTTTGGGAGAGAGGAGGTACAGGGAAGAGAGGACATCCAAGAACACTGAGAAGAACCTTCGCATCTGGTTTCTTGTGAAATACCTTAAACTGTAATTGTGTCTTAATCCATTTCTTCCATGATTTTGATCTCGTTGATCTTCTTCCTCTTTCATCTTCTTCTTGTTCTTCTTGATCCATAGGTTCTTCCATCAATGGAGCTAATCTCTGCATTTTTTTTTTGTTTCTTATTTTCTGGTTCTTGGTTTCTTTCTCTCACTTTGTTGTTAAGCAGCTTATAGACTTAGTGCGTCTTGTTCACCTTTCTTTTTCATTGTTTGTTAAATATATATATATATATTTCTCTATCTTTATGAAAAAAGTTATATGGGCAAATTGGCATAGGTCGTCACTACCTTTCCTTCTATCTAACCTCTTTTAAGTTTATTTATTATTCTTGTTTAATTTTTCTTGTACTGTTAATATATTTATTTTTCTTCTTTTCTTAGGTCATTCAATATGATTTTTCAACCCCACAAGGAAGATTCAAGGAAGCTGAAGCTGAAAAGAAATTAAAGTGTAAACAACTGTTTAGTGTATGATATTATAACATCAATATTTGAGTTAACTTTTAAGTTATAACCTCACATTGGGGATCTTATTGCTTTCTATTTTGCTGAGATGAATATTGTTTAACTTTGTTAGAAATTGCATCTTCTCAGATGATATCAACTTGAATCACCAACTAGTTTAATAGATGTTGGGTAATTAAAGACGTTTCTATGTACCTACCAAATTCTGCATCAACTTTGTTACTTAGACTCCGGTTGGTAACATTTGAGAAATCACATAATAGTGAAAAATAAATAAATAATTTAAATTTCGTAGAATAGAATTATGAAATAATTTATGTGATTGAATAGATTTTATGAAATAATAGAATACAAAAATTCTGTGAATGATCTTTTTTTTTAACGCTTGTTTGTTATTCATAATCAGAAAAAAGTTCAGTGTTAAACCAGCATACAAGAGAGCTGCAGAAAACTAATACAGGTCATTAAGCAGAGTATCATTAGATACCTTCAGACCCTCGAGAGACACATACTCCCTGACAATGAAACCCTCCGAGATGAATGAGAGAAAGGGAGTTGCAACCAACATTAGTTGCTGAGCACGACAACAGGGTCGAGGTAGCGGTAGACTAGCTTGTAGGCGAGGCTTCAGCATCAATTATGTCCTTTAGCCATCTAGGACCTGACCTGGCTACATATGATTGATGGAAGGATTCTGAGATAACACTAGCCGCTATAGCCCCTGCGACGCGGTTTCCGGCTTCTGGCACTTGGACAAAGGACCATGCATTGTACGGCTGCAGCATAAGAGCAATTCTATCCAAAAGGCATTTACAATGGGGAAACCGTAGAGGATGAGTGATGGCTATTCTAGCTGCTAGCAGGTTAGATTCGAATATCATTTCAGAGAAGTGCAGTGATTGTAAGGATTCAATGGCCCATACGAAGCCTAAGAGTTCAGCTTCTTCTCGTGATTGAACCGCCACATAAGACCTTCTACCATGAATAATAGGTACACCATTGTGATCTCTGACTATCCATGCAACACCAACTTCTCCTGCACCTCCATCCCATACCGCACTTAAATTGCATTTGAAAAGGTTAGGAGCAGGTTTGGTCCAGCCCTGGTAAGGTTGCGGTCTTAGTGAAGCAGAGGTGCCTTGTGATGGATGTTCATTGTCATTGTCCTCCTCTGTCTTCGCTTTAGACCACTCACTGGCGTCATCAAAGGCTCTGGACCAAATAGCATTGGCTTCATAACGTGTTCGTTCGAAGGTAAGAGCATTCCTAGCTTTCCATATGTGCCATAAAGTCCAAGGAAAACTGTATCTAATAGATTCCTCTATGTTCTGTTTTTTTGCACAAGCTATCAGGTAGTGAATATTCAGGAACATGGACGTACGAGAGAACCCAGCTGGTGGGAGGGGAAGGCCAGACAATCTCCATGTTTCCTGAGCCTCATCGCAGTGAAACAGTACATGACAAATCGTTTCAGGTGTATTTTGATGACACACCTCACATCTTGTGTCAACCTGTATACCTCTTGAGCGTAATCTTTCCTTGACTGCTAAGGCCCCAGAGAGAGATTTCCATAAGAAATGGCGAAGTTTAGGGGGAGCTTTGATCTTCCATAAATCTCTCCAAAGCTGCGTTTCCAATGGCGCGAGAGTTTGAGGGTGAGAGGATTGTGAGCTTCTGATGGTATCTAAGAACTTATACCCACTCTTTGATGAATATTGACCATTCGCTGAAGCGCACCAGAGTTTTGAGTCATTTCGCGTTGGTGATGTTTTAGTACGAAGTATATAAGCCGCATCATCCGGGGTGAAAGTCTGACGAATTAGAATCTCGTTCCAAGCCCCTGTTTGAGGGTCCATGAAATCTGAAACTGTGTGCGTCAGATCAATGATAGCATCATCTCTGTAATGTGGGATGCGAGGAACCTCATCCATGATCCAGTGGTCAATCCACACTCTTGTTGTCCTGCCATTACCAATTTTCCATATCAGCCCTTGCTTCAATAGCTCCCGGCCATGGAGAATGCTTCTCCAGGCGTATGATGGTCGAAGGCCAACAGAACAATCCATGAACGATGAGTTATTAAAGTATCTATGTTGAAGGACCTGGGCCACAAGAGATTCCGGTTTACTCCATATCCTCCAAGCTTGCTTACCAAGAAGGGCCTGATTAAAATCTTCAATGTCATGAAACCCCAACCCTCCTTCTTCTTTGGGACGACACAATTTCTTCCAAGAAACCCATGGGATCTTCTTTTTCGTAGTTCCGCTACTCCACCAAAACTCCCTCATCGCACTCGTGATCTTGGCACAAGTGTCCTTTGGAAGCTTAAAACAGGACATAGCAAATATAGGCATGGATAATCCGATAGATTTCAGGAGAATCTCTTTACCACCTTGAGAGAGCGCCTTTGCAAACCATCCATTCATTCTGCCTTGGAGTTTTTCTTTTATGAAGCTCAATATCTTCCTTTTGGAGCCACTAAAACACTCTGGCAATCCAAGGTAGGTGCCTTCACCACCTATGGTCTCAATTTCCAAAGCATTCATAACCTCAGATTGTACCTCCGGTGGGACTTTAGAGCCGAAGATAATAGACGATTTTTGTTTATTGATTTCCTGTCCCGAAGCTGCCCCATATAGTTGCAGACATCGACAAATCTCTACTGCTTCCTCGACACTGGCTCTACACATCAGCAAGCTGTCATCCGCAAAAAGCAAATGATGAACCGCCGGGCCAGAAACACCCAGCCGTATACCATTCAGACTACCCGCATTTTCTGATGCGTTCAAGCAACTCACTAAAGCTTCCGCACATAAGATGAAGAGGAAGGGAGAGAGAGGGTCTCCCTGACGAATTCCTCTTTCAGGTCTAATAAACCCATGTGAGATGCCATTGAGCAAAACTGAGTACGAGACAGTACTTACACATGTCATGATCCATCGAATCCACTTATGATCGAAACCAAGTTTTTCCATCAGTGTTTCCAGGAAACACCATTCTACCCGGTCGTATGCCTTTGACATGTCCGTCTTAACTGCCATAAAGGAGTCCGATACCAACGGGTTTGTACGCAGCCCATGCACCATTTCATGTGCAATGATAATATTGTCCGAGATCAATCTACCGGACACAAAGGCGCCCTGCGTATCAGAGATGATGTGAGGAAGAAGAGGTTTCAGTCTTTCACAGAGGATCTTCGAAATTATTTTATACTGAACTGGGCATAGGCTTATTGGACGCATATCCTTCATTCGTGTAGGTTTCACAATCTTCGGGAGTAAGCATAGCTGAGTGTGGTTCCAGCCTTCAGGTAAGATCGATGTCTCAAAAAATTGCAATATTTCCTTCGTCAATGCAGGGCCCACGATCGGCCAGTGCTTCTGATAAAAGTCTCCGGTTAGCCCGTCTTCACCCGGGGCACTAGAGCCTTTAACTGAAAAGGCAGCATCCTTGATTTCTTCTACCGTGATTGGTCTTGTTAATCGGCTGTTCATCTCGGCTGTAACTCTTGTATCAAACCCTTGGAACAATGATTCCATGTCATGGGGATTTGAACTGAGGAACAACTCTCTAAAGTACTCGACTGCAATATTCCCTTTAGAGCCTTCGGAGAAGTTTTCTTGGTTCATATCATCCAGCAACATTAGTATCCGCTTCTGGATTTTCTTCCCTTTGACGCTATTGAAGAAGAATTTTGTATTCATATCGCCCGCTCGCAGCCACTGCTCCCTGCTCTTCTGTCTCCAAAACCTTTCCTCATCACGATAAGCCTCAGCCAAATCTCTCTTTAGTGACTGCATACGCAGTCTGTCAGGAAAGTTCTTAGCGACTTCAACCTCTAAGGCATTCTTCAAACGATTAATCCTGTCCTTAGAGTTAGAGTCTGATCGTCTCTTCCATTTTGCAATCTCCTTTCTGCACAGAGCTATTCTGTCCATCACATTCCTTGGTGCAGTACTGTCTCCATTCCAACCAAGATTTACAGCCGCTTCAAACCCTGGTTTCTTGCTCATCCTCTTATCGTAATAGAACCGTCCCCGTCTTGTTTCCTCACCTTCAAGAGCAAAGTTCAATCTAGTTGGGCGATGATCAGACGCCCATAGATCCATATATTCCATACTCACTCGCGGAAACAAATTAAACCATTCATCATTACCAAAACTTCGGTCCAGCCTGCATTGGATCCAGATACTATCTCTCCAACCTCCCCAAGAAAAATGATTCCCAAAACTGCGTATCTCTTTGATTTTGCAGTTCTGAATCATATTGCGGAAGCCCCAAAATGTAGCCTCCTCTCTCAAAGGACCCCCCAACTTTTCATCATTTGAAACGAGTTCGTTAAAGTCTCCTGTTAAGACCCACGCCTCATCTCTGTTTAGACCAATCTCAGCCAACCGGTCCCAAACTCTTTGTCTTCGAGCTCTAACCGGATCACCATAGACGCATGTGAGAAAAAAAGAAATCGACCCCAGTGAGACTTTGAGGTCAATCAATCGTTTGTCTCTGGATATGACATCAACGTTGTAACTTTTCTTCCACAACACAGCCAAACCACCACTCAAACCAACTGGTTCAACTGTTATTAAATTATCGTAACCCAAACTTGATTTCAAACCATACATAAAACTGAACTTTTGCTTTGTTTCCATAAGAAATAAAAAATCAGGGAAGAACTTTCTTCGAATTCCCCGAAGGTAACGAACTGTCTCAGGGTTGCCAAGCCCTTGACAGTTCCAGCTCAAGATGCTCATTTTGGTGGCAGCGGCTTCAAATCGGAAGCCACCGCAAAGTGTTGGGAGGTGTTTGGTTTCTTTGTCGCATCTCTGGTCTGAGGTTCAGCTTTCCTCTTACTGCTTCCCTGTGGAGCCGAAACACATGAGCGACCAATGTGATTGGTTCCAGAAAGACCAGTCATATTCCTTACGTTCCTCTTCCAAGCAGGAGGACGACCACGCTTTTTCTTTACCACTCCAGCAGACTCTGATCGAGCACTTTCATCCTCAGCTTCAAAGCAAAACATAGGCGGACCTTTAGCAGCTGGGACAGACGTGGCGCTTTGTTCTGAGGCTTCATCCGCTATAACGTTTCTCTGAATCTGTGTAGGAGCAGAGGCTGTCGGCATGACCGGAGAACTTGAGATGGACTTTAGCCTGTTACTCTCGTCAGCAAACCCATAAACCTCTCCAAGCTCTTTGTTTCTGTCTTGAGAAAGTTTCGGAAGGCTCATTGTTTCCATTCTTCTATCCTCCTCGATAGACATTTGCACCCTTTGTATGCGAGCAAGACGTTCAGTTGCATCATCATGCGTAATATACATCAGGGCCATGTTACGCGCTTGTCCCGAGAGCTCCGGGAACAGAGGAGGGAAACCCGGTGGTCCCTCCAACAGATGGTTGATGTTGTTACCTTCTCCCGAAGCTGGTCCAACAGATGAATGATCTATGTAAACTTTATTTTTCAATTAATAATTTTTGTTTGTATTTTTAAACTCTGCCTTTTACGTTTTTCTGTTTCAAATGTTTTAATGATTGGCAAAACTAATGTGGAATCGCGTTTTAAACATAATTTAGTAATTCCGTTACTTGCTAATCAAGCCTTAGATTCATCAATATTGTGTTTCAAGTTCAGAATTTATACAAATGTTTTTTTACCGCACACCAAGTCAAACAAAGAGTTATATATATATTTGCTAGGAACGAAATTCTACATTAAAAGATTGCATCAATGTTTTTAATATATACTTTACTTGAATGAAAAAGGTAGTTCTTACTAATACACGATCTAGTTCAACTAGTGTGATCAATACAACAAATTAAATGATCCAACTTATAAAGAATATAGAAATCAATTTAAAATTCTCTGAATTGGTAAAGTAAACCCTTGATTTGTTAAACATGGTATTGGAGTTCAAAGTTTGGTCGGGTGAAAATGAAAGTAAAAGGGAAGCAAGAAGAGGTGACTTGTCCACATCGTTTTATCAGGCAAGTCTAACATTTTTGTTCATTTAGATTGATTTAATTCCATGCTTATATTTCTTTAACATATATTGTTTGGGAGTAATTTCATAAATAAGACAAAAAAACTACACAACTTAGAAAAATCAAGTCGATTGATGATGACACAAATTTAACCTAATCCTATCTTCAAGTTTGATGTTATATATAGAGGAGATAAGGCTAATATATTTTTAACAAACAAAAATAAAAGTTAGTGAAAAAGATATATAAACCATAAACTGAGTTTATTATTAATGGGAGCTAGTACAATTCTTAACAAGTAAACTTCTCAAAATTTCAGCTTACTAGAATTTATACCATACCCTTTAACAAAATTACTTGTACATTATCTCTTGTTCTTGCCTCTATTTCTTCTGCTCACTTATTGATCTCTGCAATGATTGAAAGGATATTTCTCACCCACAAATCAAGCATATCAAATTTCACATTCCTCACCAGCCATTTTTATTGTGTATGGACTCAATTATTTTACTTAACTTTTGCTCTTTGGAAATTTAGGATTCTTATTAGTTAAGGCTTAAGATCATGAATTAGCATTTTCATTATTTCTAGTAAAAATGCCAACTAAAACATGCACAAACATATGGCTTCTCAAAAGGCCCAATTTTGTTAAGGCCCAATTTAAAGAAGATATAAGAATTGGATTTTTGATGTTTTTCGTGTGGTTGTTGTCTAAGACACTAAAAATTGACAAACACACTAATTATGCAATTAATTATTTTTAATACACTTTTAACATATTTCCATTTTAATCACTTTTTAATATATTTCCATGTCGCCCTTTTGCTATCAAAACATCACTAAAATGAAAATTACACGATAATTTTCTTTTTTAATATTTACACATGTTAATTAAATTAAAATGGATCATATATTTAGTTTTCTTAAGCTTTATAAATCTGAAAAATTAATTTATAAGTGAAAATTTTCGATCTTATGCCCTAACGTTTTTGACAAGAATGTCCACAATTGCATTATCTTACGTAAATGTAAACAAGACTAAAATAACATGCCAATTACTTATGTTGTACTATTTAGTAACTCTTTTTCTAATTAGTTTATTTAGGTAATTTAGGCTATGACAAAAATCAATCATAAATATATTGACAGGGATAATTACAAATAATGAAAACAATCTTTTAGAGCAAGATGATAACTCCCAAAATAAAAATTAATCTTTATAAAAAAAAAAAAAAACAGACAAAGAGCAAATTCGAAGTCCCACGACGTCAGGTGAAATCTAATCAGACCAATCTTCCTTCCAAGCAGACACGTCGAGAGTTTTGTATGACAGCAGCAGCGTCCTAAGGCTGTTACGTGTAGCTTTCTCATTGGTCTGTCTCGTTAGAAAGGACCCAACCTCGGAGAAGATATAAATCTGAGTACGGAGCGTTGTGAAATTACAACAATAACCCTTTAATTATCGAAAATATCATTTCGAAGCCGAGAGAAAAAAAAAAAGAGTAAGAAAAAGAATGAGCGATTGTATTTCTCTCTAGTCACTTTGATTTTTTCCTGTGTTCGTCGGTCTCTCGATCCCACCGTCAATCCTTCTCCGGCCAATGACTATGATGACTCCGCCTCCGGTTGATGTAATCTCCGATTCATCATTCTCTGTCTCTGGTTAATTTGATGTTCCCGTCGTGGCTCGTTCTGTACTCGCCCTGAATCTGCTTCTGATTGTTTGCTTAGCTGATCCCTTAGGTTTTTAATTTGATTTGAATTTGAAGCTGTTGGATCATAATTTCAAGTGCTGCGATTTTTGTTTCTGGTCTGTTAGTTTAGTGATTGTGGTTTCTATTATTTTTTTGTTCTGATCACCTTAGGGCGAGATTAGGGTTTTTTTTGGGGTCAGAAGTCTTATTAGTGGTTGTCTGTTCATGATTCGCAGCAGCAAGAGGACGAGGAGATGCTTGTGCCGCATTCAGATTTGGTCGACGGCCCTACTACTCAGCCCATGGAAGGTAAGACTTTTTTGGTTTGATTCAATTTGATCGGCTGCTTGAATTTCTCGAATCCTTGATCTTCTGATGGGATGGAGTGGATGAGATTACTTGAGGACCGTATTAATGGTTTACAATGCTTAGGGTTTTGTCGTTTTTCCTGCTCTTTGCATTCCACCAACTGTTTGATGCATTTGCAGTTTCCCAAACTGAGACTGCTGCGAGTACTGTGGAGAATCAGCCAGCTGAGGAGCCACCCAATCTGAAATTCACGTGGACTATCCCAAACTTCTCTAGGCAAAACACCAGGAAGCTCTACTCTGATGTATTTGTCGTTGGTGGTTACAAATGGTAATAGGATAAACCTAGTTGCACTGTAATTTATTGTTGCCATTGTTTGTCCAATATGCATTTTGATTGGTCGACACCATTTGGATTTGCTTGTGCAGGCGCATATTGATTTTCCCGAAAGGGAACAATGTCGACCATTTGTCCATGTACTTGGATGTTTCTGATGCTGCGAGTTTGCCGTACGGTTGGAGCAGATATGCTCAGTTCAGTCTGGCTGTAGTCAATCAAATCCACACCAGATATACCATTAGAAAAGGTACCTGTAATTTACTAATTATGTATATATAAACCCTGGATCATGAGTGCCTGCATCAGCATACAATGCTTATGCACAGGAAAATTATGATTTGGGAAAGTTCGAATGCTGGGCTGGAAAAAGGGAATCACTTTGTTCATAATTGAATATACTCATGCTATTATCTTATGCTTTACCTGAACGCACAGAGTGAAAATTAAATATTCATGCCATGCACCCTTTTCTACTTTTTATCAGGCTATAATAGTTTTAACTGGTTTCTGGCAAACTTGGTATTCTCATAATTTAGCTGTAAAAGACATTTGGTGGTACAAATTTCACTGACATCATGATTCCTATGTGTGGTGCAGAAACGCAGCATCAATTCAATGCAAGAGAAAGCGATTGGGGATTTACATCATTCATGCCTCTCAGTGAGCTTTATGATCCAAGTAGAGGATATTTAGTGAATGATACTGTTTACGTTGAAGCTGAAGTCGCTGTACGTAAGGTTCTTGATTACTGGTCATACGACTCTAAAAAAGAGACTGGATTTGTTGGTCTCAAGAACCAAGGTGCAACTTGTTACATGAATTCTCTCCTACAGACACTATACCACATACCTTACTTCAGAAAGGTTAGATATATTGTTGTTTTTTCCCCCAGTTTTAAATCCATGGGTTTTCTTCAAATTCTAAACCAAGACAACTGAATCTTGCCTGTCGCTTGTAGGCTGTATACCACATGCCGACAACTGAGAACGACTTGCCCACAGCAAGTATACCTTTGGCTCTCCAGAGTTTGTTTTACAAGCTCCAATATAACGACACTAGTGTTGCGACAAAGGAGCTGACAAAGTCGTTTGGTTGGGATACATATGATTCTTTCATGCAACATGATGTCCAAGAACTCAACCGAGTTCTCTGTGAAAAACTTGAGGACAAAATGAAGGTAATTCTTATTTTTTCTGCTATGCCATGATTTCCTTCTCAGTTGGTGTTTCTTGTTTTGAGCTTTTCCTTTTCTCTACAGGGAACTGTTGTGGAGGGAACAATACAACAGCTATTTGAGGGCCACCATATGAATTATATTGAGTGCATAAATGTAGATTACAAATCTACACGGAAAGAATCATTTTATGGTATAGTATTATACATTTCACATTATTGTCTTATTCTACGGATCCAACGTTTTTGTCAATTTTTCATGTTCTTATTATTATCTTACGGCAGACCTTCAGCTGGATGTTAAAGGCTGCAAAGATGTTTATGCTTCTTTTGACAAATATGTTGAAGTTGAACGCCTTGAAGGAGACAACAAATATCATGCAGAAGGACATGGTTTACAGGTTAGTTGTCCTCACTCTTTCTATTCCACTTTAGTTAGTGGGGATGGTCGAGTTATTCACAACAGGCTTATTTGGATACCTAGCAATTCTTTTCTTGTCTTGAATATCCCATATATTAAAAGGTGTGGATACTTCATAACGCAATAATTTTACGGAGCAAGTTTAGTTAAAACCACCGACCTAACTGTTATTATTACAAGTGTAATTCTTACTCCTTATCTAGTCTTATTCTGGAGGAATCACATGTCTATTGTCTCAGGATGCAAAAAAGGGCGTTCTGTTCATCGACTTTCCACCAGTTCTACAGCTCCAGCTCAAAAGGTTTGAATATGACTTCATGAGGGACACCATGGTGAAGGTTAGTATTTGAAGTTGCATGTGCTTAGGAAGTGAACATGTGGTTCTAACCATGAGTTGTACTTTCTCGTTTGGCTGTGCCCTGATTTGTGAATACTGATGTAGCTTATATTGATAGATAAATGATCGGTATGAGTTCCCTCTTCAACTGGATCTTGATAGAGACAATGGAAAGTATTTATCCCCTGATGCTGACAGAAGTGTCCGCAACCTTTACACGCTTCACAGGTATTTCTTATATCTTTCGATCTACTTGTAGTAGATTCCGCAAGTGCTTGCATTCAAAAATTAAATTCGTTAGTATTTATTATATAATGGCATTTCGTTGCACGATTTAGTTTTCATTTGATTATGTGGTTGCTCTTCATGAGGAATATGCTTTATGTAGCTTATATTTACCCTGTACATGCACTGTTAATTCACATTTATGATAGTAAAAGACATAAGGAAAGGGTATCATTTTCATTTGGTTGCTGCGCGACATTTTCCTGCATGACCTGCTAGCTCTTATTTGTCTGCAGTGTCTTAGTTCATAGTGGAGGAGTACATGGTGGGCACTATTACGCTTTTATAAGGCCGACTCTCTCGGATCAGTGGTATGCAGATACTATAATAACATATTCTGTCTGTGCATTCCTCTTAGACTTTGTCTCTTCTCATGAACAAATTTAAGCTTCTATTTTCAGGTATAAATTTGATGATGAACGAGTAACCAAGGAAGATTTGAAAAGGGCATTGGAGGAGCAATATGGTGGTGAAGAAGAGGTTTGCATTTTCTTGCTACATTTTCTATTATTTGAAAAGGGCATTGGCCTAATTCCTTTAACCTGACATTTGTTTTGGTGTCTTTTCAGCTACCACAGACTAATCCTGGTTTCAATAACCCTCCTTTCAAATTTACAAAGTACTCTAATGCATACATGCTTGTATATATCCGGGAAAGTGACAAAGATAAAATAATCTGCAACGTTGATGAGATAGACATTGCTGAGCATTTAAGGGTAAAATATTTTCAGGCATTTTCCCAGTAATGTGCCTCTTGGTTTAACCTGATCAGTTCATTACATTTTGATAGGTGAGACTGAAGAAAGAACAAGAAGAAAAGGAAGATAAAAGAAGATACAAGGCACAAGCTCACCTTTTTACGATAATTAAGGTTTGCTTTTCCCTAAATCATTGGGCCTGATCATATTTTTAGCTGTTTTAGAGTATAGTTTTGACATGGTTGTTACTAATTAAATCTTTGTTAACATGAAAGGTTGCAAGAGATCAAGACCTTAAGGAACAAATTGGGAAAGATATATATTTTGATCTTGTTGATCATGACAAAGTTCGTAGTTTCCGGATCCAGAAACAGACACCATTTCAACAATTTAAGGTACTTGCCGAAGGAAAGAAATTACTCTATTGAAGAAATGGGTTATGTGAAAACAGTCTTTCTGGTAACTTGATTCTACATTGAAGACGAAGAGCAATTAATCTGGATTTTATGATAACTTTCACATTGCTGCTAACTAAATTGTAGTTTAAACATTTGCCATCTTTGACCACCAATCTTATGCTGATATAGGAGGAGGTGGCCAAAGAATTTGGTGTACCTGTTCAGTTACAGAGGTTCTGGATTTGGGCAAAGCGACAAAACCATACCTATCGTCCCAATCGCCCCCTTACTCCTCAGGAAGAATTGCAACCGGTAGTGTTCTCCTTCTAAATGCTATTTATGCATGGAGTTTGCATCTCTCTTATTTTTCTTGGACATTTGAGTGTATACGAAGTAATACTCCAACTATCATAGTATCTGATCATCCACTAGATTTTTTATTTCCATGTTATAATCTTTACATCTAATTATCTGATTTTTGGTTTTAAGTGTCTCTACTCCTGCTGTTTGGAACCTGTTAATTCGTTAGTATTTCATAATTTTCTAGCACAAGTTTCTCTGTTTGCTTTTAAATAAAATTGCCTTGTTGTATGCTGGAAACTATATTTTTATAACGTAGAATTATATATGAGTCTCTTGCTAATATATTCATGTGCATCATGCAAGAATGTGTTCAATTTGGAAAATGGGTTTTGTAGGTTGGGCAAATAAGAGAAGCATCTAACAAGGCAAACACTGCAGAACTTAAGCTATTCTTGGAAGTAGAGCTGCTGGTAAGAACTCCTGGTTGCAAAGTTTAATTGTTGAAGCCTTTATCATTTAAGGAAAAACAGAAGCTAATTGATCAACAGAGAAGATGAGCTAATATTTTCTTACTAATTCTTGAATAAATTAGGATGAACGTCCTATTCCTCCTCCTGAAAAATCAAAAGAAGATATACTTCTTTTCTTTAAGCTTTATGACCCTGAGAAGCCAGAGTTAAGGTAATATTGTTTCCACATTTTCTTTAGAGCTCTGACTTCTATGTAAAGTGGTCTTCCACAACTTTTGTAACGAATATAGTTTCTCTTCTTTTGCTTTGTGATCAGAGAAGCTCAAATCGTTTTGTCTCCTTTCGTATTTTTATCCACTGCACCTTATTTTCTTTTGTAATATTTTTTTTTTGTTTCTTGTGCTACCAGGTATGTTGGTAGACTGATGGTGAAAAGTTCCAGTAAGCCTATGGATATAACTGGAAAACTGAATGAAATGGCTGGCTTTGCTCCTGATCAAGAAATTGAACTTTTTGAGGTTTGTTGCTGCTGGTGCCTCTTAACCTTATTCGTATCATGCTTATGGTTGTTTATTCTGTTATTGAACTAATGGTTTTGGGACTTATTTACAGGAAATCAAGTTTGAGCCGGGTGTTATGTGCGAACACCTGGATAAGAAAATTTCATTCAAATTGTGTCAAGTATGTTTCACTCTTTTTTTTTGTTTTTTTTTGTAATGTTTCACTCTTATCAGCAGAAATTTTCAGTCTCGTGTCTCTTTTGTGACATTGGGTTTCTTGATGTCAGATCGAAGATGGAGATATCATTTGCTTTCAGAAACCGCATGGTAACACGGAGATTGAATGCCGCTACCCAGCTGTGCCTTCGTTTCTTGAATATGTCCAGAATCGACAGGTATAATTCGACTAAGCACTGGTTCCTCAAGTCAAGCTTGGTAGAGTTAGGCTAAGTATAGCTCTCAAAATAAGCTTTCTTTCTAGTGGCAACTAAGTGTTTAATTATTTAGGCTGGTCTGGTAGACTGGTTTCATGCAGCAGCTCTGAAATTCACTTGTCCTATTATATTTGTACACAACTTCCTAATATGTTAATCGAATCAAAGCAAAATGTATACTGATATCCCACTAATTGTGTATTGTGCTGGTATGCTAGTATTCCTTGTTCTGAGCGTTCTTGTTTTCATAGGTTCCGGAAATTGTTTCTTGCTGAGATAATTTGGTTGGCGATTAACTTTTGCTGTTTGTGATTTTGTAGCTGGTCCGATTTCGTGCTCTGGAAAAACCTAAAGAAGATGAATTTGTTCTGGAGTTGTAAGTACCTCTGTGGACGAATTTGTTTCAGCTGATTTCGGTGAGGAAATCATAATTTTTTTTTTCTTAGGTCAAAGTTGCACACTTATGACGATGTCGTAGAAAGAGTGGCGGAGAAGCTTGGTCTTGACGATCCATCCAAGCTTAGGCTTACATCTCACAATTGCTATTCCCAGCAACCCAAGCCTCAGCCTATCAAATACCGCGGAGTAGACCGTTTGTCAGATATGTTAGTTCACTACAATCAGGTGATCGGCGTGAAGTTACTTTATTATTTCTTCTTACTAAAGAATACATGTTTGCTTATTGAATTGTACTATTCTTTCTTTTTTCCAGACGTCTGATATTTTGTATTATGAAGTACTGGACATTCCTCTTCCAGAATTGCAAGGTCTTAAAACCTTAAAAGTTGCTTTCCATCATGCCACGAAGGAAGAGGTACGTATAGATTTTTATTTGTGATTCATATTCTTTTCTTTTGTATAAGTGGATTAATATTAAAGCCTTTTAACCATCACTATACAGGCGGTAATCCACAATATCAGACTACCTAAACAAAGCACAGTTGGAGATGTTATCAATGAACTTAAAACAAAGGTAAAATGGCTGGTTTACTTTCTGAAGTAGGTGTATTCTTCCTTTGATTGCTCTGGCTTGTTTATATATCACTGCGAAAGTACTTTAAAATGACGATCCACTGAAGTTGAAGGCATTCGGATTATAGAGTGCATCTATTGCTGACCTCCATGTTTGATTCTGAGGAAAACTCGTGTTTAAGGCTTTGGTTTTTAACGACTTCTAACAAAATCGATGTTATGCAACTAAATCTAAGGTTAATCCCTGATACAGGTGGAGCTTTCGCATCCAGATGCAGAACTGAGATTACTTGAGGTGTTTTACCACAAGATCTACAAGGTAACAAGCGGCTTCTTATTTCTTCATTGTAGTCAAAATTAAAATGATGGCTTCTTTTCAATTATATCTCCTGATGAAAATCTTACACCCTATAAAGTACAACGAACATTAATTCAAGGTGCTTGTATACCTTGCAGATTTTCCCATCAACTGAAAGAATTGAGAATATAAACGACCAGTACTGGACTTTGCGAGCTGAGGAGGTATTTTCGAAGTCTTAGTAGGCTTGCTGTTCATTAATCATTTCTGTTTTTCTTAGTCTACTTGTACTCTTGTAGCTTTGTTTCCATTTGATCTACGAATGGAATTTGGTTTTCAACGTCAGATATTAAACTAAAGAGATTGGCTAGTTATTAAGTGGATTTGCTGACCTATGTCTTGCTAAATCTCAGATTCCGGAAGAAGAGAAGAATATTGGTCCAAATGATCGCTTAATTCTTGTGTACCACTTTGCTAAGGAGACTGGACAAAATCAGGTGATAACCAGCTCTCAAGTTTCTGTTGTTAAAACTGTGGCAAAAGTTTTCTTATCAGTATCATGTTTGTTTGTTCCTCAGCAAGTGCAAAACTTTGGGGAGCCCTTCTTCTTGGTGATCCATGAAGGTGAAACTCTTGAAGAAATCAAGAACCGTATCCAAAAGAAGCTTCATGTATCAGATGAGGACTTTGCCAAGGTATATATATATATGTAATTTTGGTGGAAGTGGTACAATTCTTATATTTCCATTTATTATATAGTGGAGGTTTGCGTTTATGTCAATGGGGCGTCCGGAGTACTTGCAGGACTCAGATGTTGTTTACAATCGCTTTCAGGTGTCTACTTCTCCTCTAGTTTTTTTTTTTTTAAATGGAAAAGCTTGTGCTAATAATATCTGAAATCTAACTCGACTTTTTTTTTTTCCTTGGGGATTGAAAATGGGTAAACAGAGAAGAGATGTCTACGGTGCTTTTGAGCAGTACCTCGGGTTGGAGCACACTGATACTACTCCTAAGAGGGCTTATGCTGCAAACCAGGTAACATTTTCTTGTGATAGTTAGATTCTTTTGCCTAAGAAGGTGTAACCAAACCAACGAGAGTTGGTTCAGTTGGTAAAAGTCGGCTAATAGCCTTTCACCAACCAGAGTTTGATTCCCGTTGGGAGGGGTCTCCTCTCCAAAGCAGAATGAATTTAACATGGTCTAGGCCCCGCTCTAGGAGACATACATGCCTACAGGCCCGAACCACCTAGTCAATCAAAAAAAAAAATTGTAACCAAAGTCCCTCATTTGTTAATTTTTGTGGTGTTTGCGTTGTCCTTGTAGAACCGACACACTTATGAGAAGCCGGTGAAAATATACAATTAACCGGGGGGTAAATGTCGTCAAGACATTATGGCAACGTTGGACCAAAGGCATCGAATAAGTAAGAGGGAAGAGCAAGTGTGAGGTGTGATGATGAGCCGACCGTAGGATGTTGTAGAGAATTTGGTCTGATAGGGTTTTGGGTTACGCATTGATAGTGTGTTTTCTTCTTTTTTTTTATTTATTTCGTGCTTTCCAATACGTTTGTGTTAATATATGCAATGTGTGAGACTATTGGCACATCATGCAATTTTTATTTCCGAAAAAGAGAAGCCTGTCGCTTGGATTCGGGAGCGCGGTTGGCTTTCAGAGTTTATAGTATACCGAAACATTTGTAATTTTAGAGATTTGGGATTTAAAAAGATTTTTCTGACTGGCGATCGATCGTATAATGTCTTTTTTATTATTATTATTATTATTGTTTGCTTTGTGCAAATCAAATGGATAAGGACCTTCATGGTTCCACATTTGGGACTACAAATTGTAGAACGTATTGTTGCATCAATGACGACGAGTTAGGAGGGGGAAAACAGAGCAACGAGCGATCATTTTAAAAGGTTGTTTATAATGTTTCGAAGAAATATGACAAAGTCTCATGCTTTTTTCTGTTGTGGATTTGTTTAAAAAGACTACTAATTGATTATACACAAAATCAATAGAGGAAAAGCTGTTCAGATCTATGCAACACTTCAATGAAAATTACTATCAGGGTCTATGCAACTCTGTAGGATACAACACCGTCCACTGTCTCAACCACTAATCTCTTCATCCGTGTCAGTAGCACCGTGTACGCTTTCTCCTTATGACCTGCGTGCCATACACAACCATCATCATTTTCTATGCAAAACGTTTTTCTCGTTTGTCAAGATGTATATAAACTGAAGATAATGAGGTGATCCAAGTTCCAACGTCTATAATCTGGTTTAAGAATAATAATACTGACTTGGAGATTGATCAACCTAAGAGATGCTAATGTAAGGAGAACGTACCAAGGCCTAGAGTCGGGATTTCATCTGCACGGAAGTAGTAAGACCCGTTTCTTTCTTTCTTGCTACACAGGACCGAGTTGAATTTCTCCACGGCACTAACCAGATCCTGCAAAACATAAGCAGGCATTAGAACATATTATTACATTTTAGGGAATCTATAAGCGTTTCATTACTACAGCTAGACAAAAAAAACATTCAGTCTTTTGAGCTAAGAGATTATCCAGACTTGAGACTGAATTCTAGTTTCTAAAAGAATGAGGGAAAATCTGTGTGAGGCTAAAACATGAAACAGGGATTCACTTCAGCAGGTAACTGATACTCTGCATGACACAAGAATAGACAATGGGTATATAACTATACTATAAGCCAAAATCAGAACGATGATTGCAGGAAATATTATACGAGAATTTGGATATACCTCCCATGATGCTAGAGCCTTCACGTAAGAAGGAAGACTTTCATATTCTTCTTTTACCAATGTTATAGTAGGCGGCCTTGAAGTTCTACCCATCTCTAGTGTCGCATACTCATCTTCTGCATATAACAAAGTCTAACATCATACAAAAGAGACTAATGAAATTCACATGACAATAGTATTTACACTAGTAAAGACTTTAGAAATAACCATTGGAACGCTCTGACGTCTTGGGAGCAGGTAGAGCACTAGTATCAATCAGTTTACCCCTATATCACAGGAAACTTGCTAATGAGCCTGATGTATGAGTAAGAGCGAACACATAATGATTTTAATCATTTGTAAGTCATCAAACCTACTTCACTGACTCTTCCCGAGACATGCAAGGATCCTTCACATTATCTTTAACTGGAAACAGTTGGAAAACAAAGAATTAAGAACATAATCAGAGTAAGAAAATCCTATTATTCGTTTCAACGGAGCAGAAAGAATCTTGATTTCTACCTTCTGAAGCTAAAGTTGCAAGACAAGCATCTGAAAGCCCAAGGTTCTTGAAATTTGGAGAATCATCTAGACTAGGAAACATTAAGGAAAAATATTCCAGCACAAGATTTGATCACAAAGACACAACCATGCTTAAAGCTGCTTATTGTCTGGTTGAAAACATCAGTCTACACAAGATTTTAGATGAAGCTAACTATGCAAAACAATCTCAGTGAAGGATACAGATCGTCCTGGTCAAATCCTTTTATGACTGAACGTTGCAATGAAGGAGACTCCCAATCATCATCAGAATGCTTTGAATCCTCATGCCCAATTGCTCCAAAGCCAGACTCTTCATCACTACCTTCATCAATCTCAATTTCTATGTCCAAAAACATTACACTCCATTTATAACTACAAGGAGCAAATCTCAGCTTCAAATCGAGCAAGGAAAGAAGAAGAGTACCAGGAACGTAGCCAAAGTCAGTGAGGCGGTCCTGGAGATTCAAAAGATCCTCTTGATTATTTTTGTAGATCTGATTACAGTGACCCAGAAGCTCCTCGAAGGAGACAGTACCGAAAGACATGGAATCAAGGAAATTCAGCTCGGAACCAGCGGTGGAGAGTCGACGATTCAAGCTCTTGATAAAAGTCGACGAAGCCGAATCTGCCACAAATCGAGAAAGTTGGTGAATTTAGGGTTTTGTGACGAAATTGAAGGGAGAATAGAAACCAAACAGACCGAGAGGAATAGGGCGGCGCTGGAGAGATTGATTGAAAGCATCACAGCTGCTTTGTAGATGATTGCAGAACCCTCCCAAACTCTTGCTCAAGCTCTTGAGCTCTTCCTCCATCTCTAAACCTTTTCGTCACTCTTCTCTGAATCTAATCTCTTTCAGATTTTATCTCGGCGGGAATTCTCTCAATAAAGGCAGCTCCTTTTTTTTTAAAGTTTTTACATTTCAGTTTGGTGAAAGAAGAAAAGATTGGATTTTTAGTTTGGTGTGTGGTTAAATTACCTTTTATGTGCGTGCGCACGAGTTTCAATGGATAGCTAATCAATTTTGCTGAGTAGCCATCTCTCCCTGTGTATCAATCTCGTTCCTCCGCCGTGAAACCCATGGCTTTCGTTTCATGGTTCGCTCGCTCTCGTCTTTCCTCTAAAAAAGCTTCCACCTTTCTCCGCCCTTCTCGTCAGCTCCACTCGACGCCGAAGACAAGTGGTGACTTGTCAACTATCTCTACGGAGAAGGGTCGCCGGAAGATCCCAAATTGGTGGTCGAGCTCTCTTGTCCCGTTGGCGATAGCTGCCTCCGCCACCTCTTTCGCTCTCCTGAATCAGTCGCATCCTTCTATCAGTGAATCATCGGTTTTGGATTCTGGGTTCGTGTTGTTTTTAAAATGTCTCCAAAAGTCAACACAATTGTTTGATTGCTTGTTTTGTTTCTGTTTCAGAGGTATAAAAACTGGGGGAAAAGATAGCACTGAGCATGTAGTTAAAGGGGAATACAAGGAGGTTCCTAAGGAGCTTATTACTGAATTGAAAACAATTCTCGAGGTGCTGCAAGATTTGAACTTTGTTTGTCTGTTTATGTTTTGAACATTTCCGTAGCTTATCTTGAAGCTTCTGATTCTTTTACTGTGGAGAACTTAGAACTTAATGATCGCTACTTCTTTCTTTTTGTAAGGATAACTTGACAACGGACTACGATGAGAGGTACTTCCACGGGAAGCCTCAGAACAGTTTTCATGCGTCAGTAAACATTCCTGATGTAGTTGTTTTCCCGAGGTGAGACTACTCATTGGTGAGACTGTTTTTGCGCCATCTATGTTTATTATCAGTAGATGAGAGGATGGTTCTGGTTATTAGACTGTGACAACTGAGTTCCTTATATTCATTTCTGTTAATTTTTCGACTTCATCATTGAATTTATACGACAAAGAAGTCCATGCATCATCATTCTCTCAATCATTGTTTAGGTCCGAAGAAGAAGTCGCCAAGATTCTTAAATCCTGCAACGAATATAAGGTTTGTAAGTTTTGACTTGGGATATATAGCTTCCTGGTGGATTGATCCTTCCGGCTTTTATTTTTATGATTTGCGGGCGTTAATGAAGCCACTCGTTGCTCTTGAGCAAAAAAAAAAAGCTAATTCAGGCAGCATTCACCCTCTGCTTAGGTTCCTATTGTACCATATGGTGGTGCAACATCGATCGAGGGTCACACCCTGGCTCCAAAAGGAGGTGTATGCATTGACATGTCATTAATGAAGGTATTCTTATCTTTTGTATCTTACATCAGCGTCCTTTATTTCATCTAAAATAATTTATACATTTAAACTTATAGCATGCATGTAGATTGTTATTGAAATTATGCCACTCGTGCTCATTTAAATCTTCTTTCAAACTGTATAGAGGGTGAAAGCATTACATGTTGAAGATATGGACGTTGTAGTTGAGCCTGGAATTGGTTGGATGGAGCTTAATGAACAGTTAGAACAATACGGTCTATTCTTTCCTCTTGATCCAGGTTAGACAACATTTAGATAGTACCATATCTGTAAGATTATAGCTGTAATGTCTGTGTCTTATAAGTTATAAGTGAATTTTTCTTTTGGGGGTTGCTCATCATTCAATCTCTTCGGTGTTACAAACTTCGATTTCCACTTTTCTTGGTTCCGTCCAACAATTTGAGATCTGGTGCAGGGCCCGGTGCAACCATAGGAGGCATGTGTGCTACTCGTTGCTCTGGATCTTTAGCTGTAAGGTAGTTTTCTGCAACTTTACTATTCACTTGATTGCTCACCCATCTTTCTGATAATTTTTGGGTTGCTTTAATCCGGCTGGCTTTGATAATTCTGCTACTAGCTTGTAGGTATGGAACTATGCGTGACAATGTCATAAGCCTTAAGGTTTGTTGTTTCTTCCACTGATTCATGCCTTATCATACAGTTCTATTTTATTTATGCTATGTTCATCTCAGGTGGTTCTTCCTAATGGAGACGTTGTGAAGACAGCTTCACGTGCTAGAAAGAGTGCTGCAGGGTTTGTCTTCAGTCTTCAATTATTTTCTTGATTCTGTTTTTCAGTACTTACGGTCATATGATTATTACTTATCATGTCAACAGCTAGAAGAAACTTTATTTCTTTTATTTTTTGTGCCATGTAATGATTGTTCATCAAGCAGGCTAGTTCTAGCTTTTGAGTTACTTATCGGGATGATGTCTCAGATACGATTTGACCCGCTTGATTATTGGGAGTGAGGGGACTTTGGGAGTCATAACTGAGGTTACTCTTCGGCTTCAGAAGATCCCACAGCATTCAGTGGTATATTGACTTCTTCCTTTATAGCAAGTTTCCCGTCTTTGATGTTTCAGTTCCAATTCATGTTTTTTGTCAAGCAGAAACATATTCATGCTCCTTTGATATATGAATTTGTTCTTCCTTGAAGGTCAAAACTGAGTTCAAATTTATGCAAATAGAGTGTCTTTAGCTAATTTCATTTGTTGCCAGTCAAGTCCAATCGAATACCACTGCATTGGCTTAACTTGAAAGACTTCCTAAACTAGGATAGGCGTAGGATGATTCTTGGGTATAAATCTTACATCATTCGGTGTCAAGACATTTATTATTATACTTTCAGGTGGCAGTGTGCAATTTTCCTACGGTTAAGGATGCTGCAGACGTGGCCATTGCTACTATGATGTCTGGAATACAGGTTAGACCTCTACTTCGTAATGATATGATGTAAAACTGTTATTAGATTCTTCTCAGCTGTATCTTTATCCCCCTCAGGTGTCAAGAGTGGAGCTCCTTGACGAGGTTCTAATCAGAGCTCTTAATATGGCAAATGGGAAAAACTTAAATGAACTTCCAACTCTGATGTTTGAATTTATAGGGACAGGTGAGGCTGCATCATAGTTCTTGTCCTTTCCAACTGCTTTTTCAAGTTATCTAAGTCTGTTCACAGGATTCTCATGCTTAGTCTTGCCGCTAGACACATAAATAGAGAATCACTATCTTCTAATTCTCCTATGATATTTATTTTTGCTTTCTTGTGTTCTTTTAGAGGCATATGCACGTGAGCAGACTCAGATTGTTCAGCAGATTGCTTCTAAACACAATGGATCAGACTTTGTGTTCGCAGAAGAACCTGAAGCAAAAAAGGAACTCTGGAAGGTAATTCTCTGTCCCATTCCCAACCCTTTCTGCCTTCAACCTTCTAGCAAAGCAGAAAAGAAGGAAAAATATGTACTTGCTGTTTCTTGTAATGTATTCTCGCTTTGTAAACTCTTGCCATTGCAGCCGAAAACCAGGAAAGAATGAAAAATGACGAGTGCTCTATCCTCATCAAGCCACTTACTTGATGTCTAGCTTCTAATAAATTTGAGTTCCGGAAGGACCTCATTTCTCTGACTCTATTTTTTATGCAGATAAGAAAGGAGGCGCTGTGGGCTTGCTATGCGATGGCGCCAGGTCATGAAGCAATGACTACCGTATGTTGTTTTCTTTAGATAAACTCTGGTTCTAGATGTATCTAAATCTTTTATGCCACAAATATTTTTGCTGGTTACTTTACGGCAAGGAATCTTCTGTAACAATTTTTCCTGCAGGATGTGTGTGTTCCTTTGTCTCACCTTGGAGAACTAATATCAAGATCCAAGAAAGAGCTTGATGCATCACCGTTGTTATGGTATTGTAGTTATAAATGCTAAGCACCATGAATATAATAAGCATCATCTTTTCAATAAAGTGTATGCTGACTATTGTTGTTCTACTTTCAGTGCCGTCATTGCACATGCTGGAGATGGAAACTTTCATACATGTATTATGTTTGATCCGAGCAGTGAAGAGCAGCGAAGAGAGGCAGAAAGATTGAACAACTTTATGGTTCATAGTGCACTGTCCATGGACGGTAAAAATGCTGTTTCAATTCTATTTGTTTTGCAAATTCTATACAATGTGTATATGTTTGTTCCTTGATTTAGGAGACATGGTTCTGGATTCTAATGATGCTACTTGTTTCTGAGAATGTGCTTTGTTCCATTTTATCAGGAACATGCACTGGAGAGCACGGTGTTGGAACAGGAAAAATGAAGGTATGACTCATGTCTAAACCCTGTATCTACTTTCTTATTGCAAAATAAAATGTCTTGTGTGACATTCATCTGAACTAGTTTTTGGTTATGTCATGGAATGATAAGTATTTGGAGAAGGAACATGGAATAGAAGCTCTGCAAACAATGAAGAAAATCAAGAAAGCTTTGGACCCAAATGATATCATGAATCCAGGAAAGCTAATTCCTCCTCATGTGTGTTACTAGAAATGCCTCTGTGTGTGAATTTCTTTAGGTAACGTTTCCAACATTTACAGTCATTGAAACTCCAAAATGATTTTTGGTTGCCCTTGTGGGTAGTAATAATAAGAGGGGAAGAGATGTTGATTACTATGTTGTTTGTGTAACACTGTATCTTGGGTCTCAGAGTGTTGCTGTCTTTAGTCTGTAAACACCCAAAGTTTCATTTAAGTACAAAACAGATGCAGCATTATCGTATTGCGTTTACCAGTGTTTTTAAAACCGGACCGACCCAGTAGTCGAATCGGGTTGAACCGCGAACCAAAAGCATACCGGAGTTGGGTTGATCATAAAATCTAATGATATTTGGACCGGTTAAAAACTGGATTGGACTGTAAAAATTGAAAACCGGTGATTCATTAAACCGTATCAAACCGGATTTTATAAAAAGAAATTATTTTATATATCTTTAATTAATTTGTATTTCCTAAAAAACTAAATATAATTATATTAGTTTTAAATATTTTATTTTGATGTGCTTCTTTATCTTACTTATCTTATTTTGTTGTTGATTTAATATTTAAATTTTTGAAGTAGTTTTTTTAATAATTGTTATACAAGTTTTAAAAAATTATGATTATTGAAATATCTTATTTGATAGTTTGAAATTAATAACATATTATTTACATACTATTTTAAAATTATCATTAAACCCAACCGAATCCGGTTAAACTACATTAATCTATGATTTAAAAGCTTTGTCGGTTCCCTGGCCACTCCGGTTGTAAAAACATTGGTGTTTACTTGATCAGATCAAGTGGTAATCAGAGTAAAGATATACATCAAGTCGATATGAAATGACTTGGTCACATTAGACGAATCAGCCGCAAAAGGCACAACAATATAAACGTGGGGGCTCCCTCTATTCAAAGATTTTGAGATAGAGAGTTACCGACTTATGTATTACAAAAATACCCTTTGTTACTTACTACCATGGCCTCTATATATATTTCAGTCACATGACATTGATACATATTTCCAAAAGGTTTAACTAGAAGAAGAGAAACAATGGGTTCTTTAGGGGAAGAGCCACAAATAGCAGAAGACTGCATGGGTTTGCTTCAACTCTTAAGCAACGGCACCGTTTTAAGATCCAAGAGCATTGATCTTATCACTCAACAAACCCCTCTCGTTAACCACAAAACCGTTCTCTTCAAAGACTTAATCTATCACAAACCAAACAACCTTCACCTCCGTCTCTACAAACCCATTTCCTCCTCTAACCATACTTCCACCACCACTATCCCCGTCGTGGTCTTCTTCCACGGCGGTGGCTTTTGCTTTGGTTCACGCACTTGGCCTCACTTTCACAACTTCTGTCTTACTCTTGCATCTTCCCTTCAAGCCCTTGTGGTCGCACCTGACTACCGGTTAGCACCTGAACACCGACTACCGGCCGCTTTTGAGGATGCCGAGGCGTCGCTTATGTGGCTCCGGGACCAGGCTGTTTCCGGTGAAGGGGACCACTGGTTCGAAGGTGGACGGGGCGTTGACTTTGACAGGGTTTATGTCCTTGGCGATTCCTCCGGTGGGAACATAGCTCATCACCTTGCTTTCCGGTTCGGGTCAGGTTCAACCGGGCTGAGTCCTGTTCGGGTTCGTGGTTTTGTTCTTTTGGGGCCGTTTTTTGGCGGGGAGGAGAGGACTAAGTCCGAGGATGGCCCGTCTGAAGCGTTGCTTAGCTTGGATTTGCTTGACAAGTAAGCTAACATTATATTTTAATCTTCTTTTAGACGTACCGAATATAACTTATTTGTGCATAAACATTAAAATATATACAAGTTCATTGAATTACTATTCATGCATGACTTCATTGCTTATATATTAATCATAACCTAACTATTAACAATATAACTTATGTATATAATTATATAGTGGTGGGTATATATATAGATGTCGTTTTCAGTTACTTTAATTTTCATATTATCTTTTTGTGCTGAGTAATGCCATTTAAATCGTTGGAATGATTTGCCGAGTCGCATGAGAGAGACAACTATAGAGTCACAGTGTCTCTTCATGAATACACAGACATATAGCACATGTGTTGATTAATTTCTCTCAATTCATTCGACGTTAAAAATGGCTTTTCAAGTATATGGGTCTATGATCACAGTGGCTACACGAATGAGTCTAGAAGTAAACAGTAGATGGACGACAACTTAGAAAAATATCTTGTGGTAATCGAATTATATAAATCCTAAAAGAAATCTGATAAAATATATCATGACAAACAATATATAAGAGACCCTACCATAACGATTCTACATTATACTAACTCAGAAATTTCTTATCTTTTTGGAAAATGGTATAAAACTAAAAATTCTAATCCATAATCTGTTGTAGCTACACTATATTGTAAGAATTCTAGTAAATCTTAGAAGAAAAACCGATTTTACGGAAAATTTAGAGAGAAAAACGATATTAATACAAATATTCTTTGATATGATATATGATTTATGTATTAATGTTTATGTTAATATTTACAAATTCTTAAACATCTTTATATATATATATATATATCTTAAATCCGATACAATAAAGCGCATGAAATCTAAGAAATTTTTTTCATTCTCTCGATAAAAAGAAATTCTAAACCGTTTTAATGTACCGTTCAGCGGAGGTTCCGCAACATACACAAATTCGTTAAAAATGTATAAAAACGACACTTGACCACTATAATTATGCTACATATTAAGATTCTGAAAACCATAAAACAATTTATTTGCAATGTTATAATTGGCTTTTCATAGCTAAATATGGTTTTCAATTTTAAATTTCGAGCTTTAAAAAGTCCACTAACTAATTATCAAATATGATCAAGTTTTTTTGTAGTTATAGAATGATTTTATAAACTCGTGTAACTTGAAAATGACAGTATAAATGTTGCAAATTCCTGTAGTTTTACGTCATTTTCATTTGTGAATATACGGATTAGTGATTTGATGGAACAAACAGATAATCAGATATCAAGAACAGTAGTCGATATATTTGGAGTGGAGATAGTGCGTCATGCATTATCCTCGTTTCCTTTATTATCTCAGCTTAACTTTGCTAATGATTCTCCTGAACCGTGACCATCATTGCACACAATATATAGATCAAATCAAAATGCAATAAGTTCTCACATGTTAATATAATATTTAACATATTCGAATGTGCATGTTCATTTTATGTTTATCAACGTGGAGTCATTGGGATCGCATATCATTCGAGTCTTCTCTCCAATCGATCGTTTCTCTTTTTCCATTTGAAAAAAATGAGATGATTGACATGTCTTGTTCATGGCCATTGTCATAAAGCCATATGTATAGTAAAAATTCGTATAGTCCATGTCAATATAATATTAGTGGCTTAATTCTTGAAGGTTTTGGAGACTTTCACTACCAGAAGGTGCAACAAGGGATCATCCCATGGCTAACCCTTTCGGCCCGACAAGTCCTGAACTCGAATCAATTAGCATAGAGCCAATGTTGGTGATCACCGGCGGCTCAGAACTACTAAGAGACAGGGCCAAAGACTATGCATATAAATTGAAGAAGATGGGAGGGAAAAAAGTAGATTACATCGAATTTGAAAACGAGGAACATGGTTTCTACAGCAAGAATCCATCTTCCGATGCTGCGGCACAGCTTCTTCGTATCATTGGAGACTTTATGGACAGCTTTCCATAATATATTGTGGCACTAAGAGTTTACATCAATTAGGATTTCTTCCACACCTCAATAAGTTTTGTTGGTGAGTCGCAGTGTTCTAAAAATCGGTCTAGCCGGCAGGGCCTAGGCGCTAGGCGGTCCTTGACCGTGGCGATTTCTTCCTAGGCGTTCGAATTAGGCGTTTATGTTATTAAGCGGATTTAAACGGTCCTAGGCGGGTCTAGGCGGACCTAGGCGGCAACACACAATCTTTAACCAATTATCATTTGATTTTTAATTTTCATGTTTGTTTCGGTATAATTTTAAAAATTTATTACATATAACTAAATTTATAAGTTCTTACTTCATAAATTAATAGTTATCAATAAAAAATATTGTAAATTTAACAGATTTGATAGTAAATGTCGTGTGCTGATAAATTTAGCTAATATTCTTTTTTGTTATTTCGATGTACTTTGAGTTTTAATCTATTTTTAGACTAAGAATATTTGAATTATATGACATATATTATATAATATATCTCATATATATCGTTTTCTTTTATAAATACATATACCACCTAGGCGCCGACTAGGCCCCGACTAGACATTCTAGGCGCTAGGCGGTGGATCACCGTCCGACTAGCGCCTAGCGCTTTCTTGAACACCGGTGAGTCGTATATAATATTAATTAGTACACATAGAACGCATACAATGTTTTTGGTTTCGTTGTATCCTAGCTTATTCATCGTATCTATCTTAAGAGGTGTGTCCAAGATTATCTTAGTATTAATATATGTGATCCTCTTTATGGAAGGTGTTCTGTCACAATACTACTTTAATTTCTGAATAGGAAAATAGTCTAAAATACATCATTTCTATATAGTAAACTCCAACACATTTAAATTATCTCACACATATATATATATATATATGAACTTGTTAAGTTGTTATCCATCTAAAGAAAGGAGGGAGTGCAGGAAAAAATGTTTCACCATTGTAGTTTCATTGGTCTCTAAGTAGCAGTGGAGCTAAGTTATAGAAAAATACTCTTTTTTTTAGAAATAAAATAAGTGGGAAAAATATATAGAAAAATACTTTGATCATCGTTAACACATAAATTAATGATGATTATTAATTACTAAGTAAAATTAGTACTCCCTCCGTTTTTTAATATTGGAGGTTTATAATTTTAATATTTTTCAAAATATAAGAAGTTTTCACATTTCAATGTAAAAAATTATTTTATTTTAATATAAAATTAAAAAAAACCAAACATAATGAAAAAGGTTTCGTCTAAATCTTGAAAAACCAGAATATTAAATAATTTTTTTTGTTTAAAAATAAAGAAATCAATTTTTTTAAATATGTGATTTTACTAAAACATCTTATATTGAGAAACAAAGAGCATATTGACTTGAGTGATTTAGTCAACTAATAAATATCAAGAACTTAATTACGTTCTAAGGTGCAGAGCAACGTTAGATAAATTATAATTATCTTTCTTGGTGGGAGTCTTCCCCAAATAAAAATACTTCGATCTTCGTTATATCATTTTTATTGTGTCAACAAAAATGTATATCGGATGTCAAAACTTGCCAAGGTTAAACATAAAAACATAATAAAAAAAAGTCAAAAGCTCTCTGACTCGCTTCCCTATGCAGAACAAATGGTTTCCAGTTGCTCCTGCTTCCGCCTTGTCTCCGCCGCCTCTCGCCGCCGGTTTCCTTCCGCCAGCCATCCCTCCTCTTCCCCCCGACCCTCCTGATACCACAGTTGACTTATCTACCATTAACTTCCCTCCTTTGTCCTCTCCCCCTCTAAACCATGCTCGATCTTCTGCTCGCAAAGGTTCTTTGAAACCAGCTGTAGATGCTCAAGCTGCTCCTAGTGCTGTTCTTACTGCTGACACTGTTATGGCTCAGCCTCTGATTGTCTCTCCGGAGAACCAAAAACTAGACTCCAGATTTTCTGGATCTGGAAACACTGTTCCTAGAAAGTTTAAAGTGTTGAAACCAAAAACTAGCTCGCCTGTCTTTACCAACAAAGCTTCGAGCTCTTCAACTGCTGCTTCATCGTTAATCGGACCAGCCCATCCTTCCTCTCTAAACCCTCCTCCACCTAAACCAACAGATACTGTGCAAACTCCCGTAACCACACCCAAAACCTTAACCTCACCTTTAGACCCAGCCATACCAGCTTTCTCGCCCCCCATTACTCCTGTTGTCAGTTCCTCTATTCCAGTGAAGCCCTCAAACCATGCTCTGGATCCGCAAGCCAGTCTGCGTAAGCCAGCCTCCTCCACAGGTCCTTCTTTGGTTGAGAAACTTCGCAGTAATGAGGACAAAACTTTGAGGCGCCTCTCTCCGATCTCCTTTACTGATACTGGTAGGCCAAGAGTTATAATCCCTGATTCAGTCTTTCAGAAAGGTGCAGAACTCCACAAGGATTTTATTGTATGTTATTTCAATGGAAGAGCTCCTCCTTACAGCCAGATTCAGAGCGTTCTGAACCACATGTGGGGCAAAGGAAGGAAAGTCGAAATTCATAACAATCCTCTCAATCGTTTTATGTTGGTGAGGATTCCGAATGACTACCTCCGGAAAAAGATACTTGAGAAGGGCATTTGGTACGTTGGGGACTCTATGTTTCACACGGCTTTATGGTCTTCTATACACTCTTCTAGTACTCCGCCTCTAGATTCGATCCAGATTTGGGCTCATTTAACAGGAGTCCCCTTGGATCTTCGTCACAATGATGGCCTCAGTCTTATTGCGGGATTGATTGGAGAACCTAGAGAAACAGACGACTTCACGAAGAACCTTGTTAGTCTTACTCTTTCACATGTTAAAGTAGAAGTGGATTTAACTAAACCTTTACCTCGCATTGTTGAATTTGGCCGAGTAAGTGGGGAGATAGTCGAAGTTCAAGTTGATTATCCGTGGCTGCCTCCTACTTGCTCTCATTGTCATGAGCTGGGCCATATAGTCAGGAACTGCCTACTTCTGCCAAAAGCTTCTGCCCAAACTGCTAAACAGTCAAATCAAGTGAAAAAACCGAATGGAAAGTCAGTTGCTGAGACTAGTTACACAAAGAAGAAGAACATTCACTCTAGGACTGCATCAACTAATTTATCTAAACCAGTGGATGAACAAGCAGTACCAACAATGCCATCGCAGAGTAATGTAAAAGCTACTGATCCTTCTAATCCCCTTGTTATTCCTGTGGATCACAATATGGGGATAGTCTTGAAGGATGCTCCGATTGGAGACTCTATCAATGATCATGTTCAGGATAATAAGGCTATCAGTGTTGTGGTTAATCCTGCCCAGTTACCTTTTTCCAACCAACTTATTCCTTTTTCCTCTCATCTTCCTTTTGTAGCTCCTCTAAATCTCTCACAAAAAGCTTCCTTTCCTCCTCTCACCCTTGCTCTTCCTGCTATCAAATCTCTCGATATTGATGCTCCTCATTACAGCCCTCCTGAAACACAAAAAGCTCCTTTAAAAAGAAGTCGTCCTGACTCTACCATAAAATCCTTTCCATCTTTTTCATCTCAGCTATCCTATTTTACTCCAGGCTCCTCTTCTGCCTTGCCTTTTACCCAAAACTCTAGTATTCCCTTAAGTAACTCTTTCAATTTTTTGGTTCCAGACGGTTCTCTCCATTTTTCCGGAGAGGCCAAACCTATCTAATCTATGAGTTCTAAACTCTTTTTTTGTAATGTCCGTGGTCTAAATGACTCGGATAAACATTCGGATTTTATTCATTGGCTTCTTAACTATCAACCTCTTTTTGGTGCTATTTTGGAAACACACATCAAGCTACAAAACCTCAGCACTTTGATGACTAAACTTTGTCAAGGTTGGAACTATACCTCTAATCATCTCTCAGATGAAGATGGGAGAATTGTGCTTATTTGGAGAGATCCTCTTCAGGTCACTGTAATCAGCCAATCAAAACAGACCTTGACCTGTGAAATAAAAATGCTCAATGCTGTCAAGTTCTTCTTTACTGCAATCTATGCCTCAAATGAAAGGAGTGAGAGGGTTGACCTGTGGGTTGAACTGATCAACATTCATCACAGTTTGAGCCTTGACGATCACCCTTGGATGGCAGGTGGAGATTTCAATCAGATTCTCCACTTTGCCGAGCACTCCTCAGATGCCGTCAACGCGATAACTCCTCAGATGTCTGAATTTCGAGATACTCTGTACCAGCTGGGACTCTTCGATTTGCGATTCCAGGGTCCGTTGCTAACTTCGAGTAACCATCAGCCTTTATCCCCTGTTGCAAAAAAGCTAGATCGTCAACTCGTTAATAGCCATCTCATAAACCTATTCCCTAACAGTACAGCTTTTTTCCTTCCTTCCAATTTCTCAGACCATACCTCTTGCCTTATTGACCTAGCTCACCAGTTGCCAAAAGCAGGGACTAAACCCTTTAAGTTCCTAAATTACCTCACTAAACATCCCAAATTCCACCAGCTGGTTCATGAGGCGTGGACACAAGCCGGAAGCAATGGGTTAACTCTCACCATTCTCTGCTGGAAGCAAAAGTTCATCAAAAGAGTGTTAAAACAAATGAATAGAGATAATTTTTCTCAAATTCAAGAAAGAGTGAGTGAGGCTAACTGTTTGTTACAACTTGCGCAGGTACAAGCTTTGCAAAATCCATCATCTCAAACCTTTGAAGCTGAAAAAGAGTTGCATCAGAAATGGACTTTCTTAAGGTCAATAGAGGAGAGCTACTTCAAACAGAAATCTAGGATAATGTGGTTAAAAGAAGGAGATCAAATGACTACCTACTTCTATAGAGTTTGTCAGACTCGGCAATGTTACAACGCCATTAGATCCTTCACTCTTCCAACAGGCGAGCTAATTCAGGATCCTCAAGAGATGAGCATTCATGCAATCAACCATTTCAAAAACCTCCTGGGTCTTGCGGTTATCTCTCCTCAAGCAATCACTTCTGATCAGACTTGGTTCCAAGCATTAAACCCTTTTTCCTGCACTGAAGAACAGAGATGGATAATGTCAAGACTGCCTACATTGGAGGAGATTACCAAAACATTGTTGAAACTTAATCCGAATAAGGCTCCGGGGCCTGATGGACTCACTTCTGGTTTTTATAAAGCGTCTTGGGACTTCTTGGGAGTTGAGGTGACTGAATCAATCAAGCAGTTCTTCACTTCTTCCTTTATGCCTTCAGCTGCAAACTCAACCATTCTTGCATTAGTGCCCAAGCGACCAGGATCTTCCTTCATAACTGACTACCGGCCTATTGCTTGTCTTAATACGGTCTATAAAGTCGTTTCCAGGTTACTAGTGCGCAGAATCAAGCCCTTGCTTCCAGATATCATCCTGCCAAATCAAACAACATTTGTTAAAGACAGGCTGCTCATTGAGAACACCATTTTAGCAGGCGAACTAGTGAATGGTTATCACAAGAGTAAAGGGCCTAAAAGAGTGACGATTAAAGTTGACATTGCCAAGGCTTTTGACACTATCTCTTGGGAGTTTTTGTTTAACTGCTTACAAGGTCTAAATCTATCTGCGCAACTACTCTCTTGGCTGAGAGCATGCATCTGTACAGCTAATTACACCATCGGTTACAATGGTTATGTTCAAGGTTATTTCAAGGGAAAGAGAGGCTTGCGCCAAGGGGATCCCTTATCTCCTTACTTATTTGTAATAGCAATGAACAACCTTTCTTTAATGTTAAATGCAGCAGCTGAACAAGGAAAATTCAAGTACCACTTCAAATGCAAAAGCTCCAAGCTCACTCACCTTTGCTTTGCGGATGATCTCTTAATATTCACTGAAGGCACCGTGGATTCAATTCAAAACGTCCTTCAAGTCCTACATGAGTTTGAGTTGCGCTCAGGTTTGGCAGTTAGTGTTCATAAGACCTCTTTCTTCGCCTCAGGGATGCCACAAGAGGATATTGACTCGATAAAGGTCTCCACTGGTATGCCGCATTGTGTTTTGCCGGTTCGCTACCTTGGTGTTCCACTCTGTACCAAAAAACTGAGCATTCATCAGTGTGAGGTTTTGCTTCATCAAGTCAAAAGTAGGATGTCAACTTGGAGTGTTAAAACGTTGTCCTTTGCAGCCAGATTACTTCTAATAAAGACAGTCATATCAGGAATAACAACATTCTGGTGTTCCACTTTTATACTCCCTAAAGAATGTATCCGTAGGATTAATAGCCTATGTGGAGTCTTCCTATGGAAAGGAAATGTTGAGAGACATCACTCGGCTAAGGTCGCTTGGTCAGAAGTAACTAAGACGAAGGAACAAGGAGGGCTAGGGATCAAAGACTTACTCTTATGGAACCGAGCTTGCACTCTGAAACTAGTGTGGTTGCTGTTTTTTCAGTCTGGCTCTGTATGGGTTGCTTGGGTCAGAAATGAGGTGCTACAAGGTAAACTAAATAACTTCTGGTCAGTCAATCTGAATGTCAAGTTCTCGTGGCTAGTCAACAGAATGCTTAAGATTCGGGGTGATGCTTTTACCTGGATCAAGCTGTCGGTGGGAAATGGTGAAACAACAATGTTTTGGACTGATAATTGGAGCCCCTTTGGCTCGCTGAAACAGTACTTGTGTGGCAATGGTAACTTGCGGTATGGTGTTCCAGAAGCTGCAACGTTATCCTCGCTCAACCGTAATGGACAGTGGCTCCTTCCTCCTGCAAGGTCTGAACAACAGGTCAACCTATATGCTTACTTAACGACAATTTCCTTAACAACAGATATTGATGCTTCCGAATGGGAGATTGACGGTCAAACAAGCACTCGGTACTCAATTGGTAAGGTTTATGATCAACTTTGCGGTCATCTACCTAGCGTAACCTGGGGAAAGGCGATCTGGTTCCCTGGTAATATTCCTAAACATGCTTGCTTTTCATGGCTAGTAGTGCTCAATAGATGCCCTACAAGAGATCGAATGATCAATTGGGGTCTCTCTACTGTGGCTACCTGCACACTTTGTAATCAAACTTCAGAAACAAGAGATCACCTTTATTTTGACTGTGATTATTCCTGGTCACTGTGGTCGGCTTTGGCTTCCCGTGTCTCATATGTCCCGCAAAGGTCTTGGACTGCATCAATTGGGGACATTCAAGCGTTGACTGGCAACAAGCACAGAAGGAAACTAGTGCTACTCACATGGCAAGCGACGATTTACTGGATTTGGATGGAAAGGAATAGTCGAATTCATCGCCAATCTTTTCGATCTGCGGATATGCTCCAACCTCTGATTCGACGGCAGATCAAGGAAAAAATTTTGAGCTTTCGTCATTCAAACCCGGCAGCTTCTTCCAACCTGATGCAGTTGTGGTTGGCGGCGGATGCAGGGATAAACTAACTCGACGAAAAATTGGAATGACACAGATATACTGATCTACAGATCTTGGTGAGAATTGATGAGGAAGGACATTGGTCATAACGAGAAGTTGGTTGGGATGATGAAGTTAATCTCTCTCGGCGTGAAGAATCACAGCAAAGGAATTGGGCTCTAAATAATTTGGGCCTACGTTTGATTGAAAATGATGTGTGTTTTCAGATTTTATTGGGCCTTGCCCTAACACTATAGCTCTTAGATGAGCTTGTAACAATTTTAATTCTCCTGCAATTAAATATGAATGCCAGTTACAAAAAAAAAAAAAAAAAAAAAACAAAAATGTATATCATATGTATGAGACATATATGAATAAAACGTTTATATTGTGAATGTTGACCTGGTAAGCTTCAATGTCGACGGCCCAATACTTTCACTCGGAAAGGCCAGACTTTTATATAATATTAATAACAAAGAATAGTTTTTATAAGCAAACATCCAATAACACGTTGAAGTTTTCAACAAACACAATAGTCGTAAGTTTTTTTATAGTCAAAGTAGTTGATTACGACTTATAAATCCTTTTATTTTATTTTCCATCCTCTTCAGCTTTTATACGAATGTTTATTTCGGATTTAAAACATAATTTTTTGTTCAACTTCTAGTATTCTATTCCTTACAAGTAAAACCGTTCTTTCATTCTTGATAACATTACAGTAAATCAACTAAGCTCAAGCATATATATATATGCATCCCTGTCTTTTTGTAAGATCACACTAATCGAAAAGATGAGATAACTGCAAAAAATCGTTTTAATTACAAATTTAGTAATTGGTTCTTACTGGAGGCACCTAAGAATATCTATACATCTATCAACACTCTTTTTTAAAATCCAGATTAGCTGACCTGTACTTTCCGCAGGTAAAAACACCTCACCTAACTAAGATCTCAGCCGTTCATCTCAACCATAAAACTCATCCTCACCGTTCATTCACCTTTCTCTCGATTCATATCAGTTTTTAAAATTGAAAGATAAAAACAGAATCTTTTTAGGGTTTCCAAAAAAACCAGAGGGAAAATCGAAGACCCATCCTCTCTATTCTTCTTCTTCTCCACGATTTTACTTTTTTTTTTTTGCTTTTTTCTTTTCGTTTTTCCCCAGAAAAGCGAGAAGAGAGAGAGAGAGAGAGAAATTGTTGATTTCCCGGGAGTCATAGAGAGAAGATTTTCCTGGGAAACTTCGACTTTTTCCTGTTCTCGTTGGTTGAAGGTAAGTCTCTCGATTTGGCTATGTTCGATTCGCTTTTGTTTTTTTTCGTTGCGAGAAAGCTCGAGCGATCTCTTCAGATTGAGAATAATGTTGAGGTTAATTGACTTTTACATGAGCTAATTAGTTTTATGTTTTTGCAGAATTCGATTCAGCTGGATTCTTCTACCCAGGATAATCTAATTTCATATATCTGTTAGGGATTGGTTCGATTCAGCTCTTCCTCCTGGCGCTAATTTCGATACGAGTTGTTGTTATATTCTTACTATGTTTATGTGCCATATCCTTGGATTCTGAATTACATACTCTACAACAAGTTATGGATTTGGGAACTGTATCTTCCCCCAGAGATATGACCCGCTGTTGTGATTGTGGATGCGATTGCTCTCTGAATAATGCTTCTCCAGGTTCTTTGATTCGAACAGTGAAGAGAAAATACGAAGAATTCGAGAATGAGAAACCATTCCACATACCTGAGCTGGACTTAGACTTATCTTCCAATGCTAAAGTCCAAATCGAGAATGAATGTGAACTGCTACGTGAAACCGTTAGCAACCAACAGGAGTCTATTCAAGATTTATATGCTGAGCTTGATGAAGAGAGGAATGCTGCATCTACAGCTGCGAGTGAGGCTATGTCTATGATACTGAGGTTACAGAGGGAGAAGGCTGAGATTCAAATGGAGTTGAGACAGTTTAAGCGTTTTGCTGAGGAGAAAATGGAGCATGATCAGCAAGAGCTTTTAGCTTTGGAAGATTTGGTGTATAAGAGGGAGCAGACTATTCAGGCTTTGACTTGTGAAGCTCAGGCTTACAGGCATAGAATGATGAGTTATGGGGTTACTGAGGAGGAGGTTGATGGGGAGAAGAACATGCTTAGTCGTAACCAGAGTATGATTGATAATGAGTTTGAGTATGACCTCCCTATGTATGATTACCCTCCTCTTAAGTGTAATTTGAATGAGAATCCAGATCCACTGGAGGCTGATGTTGATATAGACGATGTTGAAAAGTATCCACTTACTGATTCACCTCATGGCCGAGAAAATTTGAAGACTTTGGAACGGAGAATAAGTCAGATGGAGAGGATTCCTAGCTTTACTCCGCGTGATGGTGATGTATCCGGAGGGAGAACTTATCTGGAGAAGGTGGTGGTTGGTCAGAGTCCTAGGCGTCAGAGACATGTCAGGAGGATTTCCACTGGTAGTTCAAGTTCACTTTTGGGAACAAATAGAGACCAAAGGCCTGATTTTTCCGTTGATTCCCCGAGGTCCAATAGGGGTAGCTTCAGGAAAATGGAAGAAACAGGAGATAATGACATGGATGATAGAGTCTACACCATTGATTCTGTTCATCACGGCGTATCTCATAGTGATGGTTCTAAGCAGAAGTTTAAGGATGACACAGCTGATGCTTATGAAGAAAGCTTGAATCAGCCGGATCTTGGTGATCCTAATATAGTGAAACTCTATATGAGGCTTCAAGCATTAGAGGCTGACAGGGAATCAATGAGACAGGCGATTGTGTCGATGAGGACTGAGAAAGCTCAAATGGTTCTTTTGAAAGAAATTGCCCAACATCTATCAAAAGATATTATTCCAGAACGGAGATTGCCTCTGCGGAAAACATCTATTGTTGGAGCATTCAGTTTCATATCTGTCTTTAAGGTTATTTTTGTTCGTATACCAATCAATGGGTTGTTGTGATCTTTATATTATTGTGCTAAGTATTGTGGAGTCCTTAGCTGATTCTTCTGATTGTTCATGTGCAGTGGATCACATCTTTTGTTTTCTGGAGAAAGAAGGCTCGTCAAAGCAAGTAAGCAAACACTGTCTTGAACTTTGATTAGCTTGTGCTTTAAGTTTATGGAATTACAAAAGACAAAGATCGTTGTACAGACTTGAAATTGTGTACTTATCCTGGTTGTGTTCCAAATGGTAAAAATGCAGGTACATGAACGGGATGCAAGGGAGCAACATGGGATTGCAAATGCTTCTAGAAAAGACTCCTAGGATACGGCAATGGAGATGTCTTTCAAGCACGCAAGTGTGAAACATATTCACATTCTCCAACTCGGTCAATTTGAAGCGCTTAATGTGAATACTGGGAGTATCCTCCATCTTCATTCATGGTTGCTGAGAATAATGTTCTCTCTTGTGCAGTTCTTTCTTTTGCATTTGCTATATTTCATTTGTTGTTGGTGTTCTTGAATGGGGTTTGATTATTGTCTAAAGAGATGGGTGAGGAGGAGCATACACGAAACCACGTCGTTTTTATTGTAATCTGTGTATAATTTTCACACATTCTTGTTTGGGCTTTCTATGAAAAAACTTCCGGTTATTGGAACTTTAGTATTGAATGTCAGAGTTCTCAATCCTTACTGCAGCTATCCTCATTTATCCTTTGTTTAAGAAGGTTGTAGGCTTGTAGCCTAGTTCAATCGATTATAAGATGCTAATCAATTACGGTTTAACTGATGAAATGCTAATCAATTTCGGTTTAACCGATTCAAACCAAGAGATTTTGCATTGATTTTCTTGTTTCCGGTTCAGTTATTAACGAATTAGAGCGAGATGAAAGAGCGCTTGCTTAAACCCAAAACCCTCGCCGCTGAAGCTGATCGATTCTCCGTCAAAGATGCCAAACTGCACGAATTTGCTGCTAGCCTCTCATCTTCGTAACAGGCGGCGTAAATTCAAAAGACAAAAGCTTATTCGGAATCAACGTGAGTCCCTTGAGAGGGCACTAATAGAGGAGGAGGAAGAAGAAGATGACGGAAACGGGTTCAAGCTGAAAACTTCAGCTACCTCACGCGAGCATGGAGTTCAACCTCTCGGGAACCTGTATTTCATCAATCGGGGTGCGGTGAATGTTAGAAACACTGGATTAGGTAATCTCCAGGTACTCACTGATGAGCTTCTTTTGGATATCCTAGGGCTTCTGGATGCGACCCATTTGGGTATTTTAGCTACTGTAACCAAATCTTTCTATATTTTCGCCAATCATGAGCCTCTCTGGAGAAATCTCGTCTTAGATGAATTAAAAGGCGAGTTTTTGTTTGCTGGGTCGTGGAAATCTACCTATGTAGCTACTTGCCATCCGAAATTTTCTGGAGCTGGTGAATCGGTTTTGAAGATTAGAGATTTCTATTCCGATTATCTGTTTCAGAGCTGGTTGTGTGCGAATCTCGAAATGAAACAGGAATGGCTTGAGAGAGATAATATCATCCGGGTGAGAGGCATTTCTGTTGAAGACTTCATTACAAAGTTTGAGGAACCGAATAAGCCGGTTCTGTTGGAAGGATGTTTGGATGATTGGCCTGCGGTTAAGAAATGGTCGAAAGATTATCTGACTAAGGTGGTTGGTGATGTCGAATTCGCAGTCGGTCCAGTCGAAATGAAGCTCGAGAACTATTTTAAGTATTCTGATAGAGTTAGGGAAGAGAGGCCATTGTACTTGTTTGATCCCAAGTTTGCAGAGAAAGTTCCGGTTTTGGATTCAGAGTATGATGTTCCTGTTTATTTCAGAGAGGACTTGTTTAGTGTGTTAGGTAACGAGCGACCTGATTATAGATGGATCATAATTGGACCATCCGGTTCAGGATCATCTTTCCACATTGATCCAAACTCGACGTCTGCTTGGAATGCGGTGATCACAGGATCGAAAAAATGGGTTTTATTCCCACCAGATGTGGTTCCTCCGGGCGTGCATCCTAGTCCTGATGGAGCAGAAGTGGCTTGTCCTGTTTCCATAATGGAGTGGTTTATGAACTTTTATGGTGATACTAAGAATTGGAAGAAGAGACCTATTGAGTGTATATGCAAAGCCGGGGAGGTGATGTTTGTACCAAATGGATGGTGGCATCTGGTGATTAACCTGGAGGAATCAATTGCCATTACTCAGAACTACGTTAGCAGGTAAAGGTTTTTTTTCCTACTGGGCTCTTTAGTCCAACGGTTGTCTCTTTATGAATTGAGTTGGTCTAATTGGAGGAACATTACTTGTGCAGGAGGAACTTGTTGAATGTGTTGGAATTTCTGAAGAAACCAAATGCTAAAGAGCTCGTCTCCGGAACAACTGACAGAGAGAATTTGCATGATAAATTCAAGAAGGCCATTGAAGGAGTTTACCCCGGGACTATCCAAGAGTTAGAGAAGAAAGCAGATGAAAAGAGAAGAGCCGAAGAACAAAAAGTTACTTTCTGGGACTCTGTATCAGATTCAAAAGCCGGTGCTTTCAAGTTTTCTTTCTAAAGACAAAACATCATTCTAAAATTTCTAAGACAGTGTTCTTGCTGTTTCATTGTGCAAGCTAGAGTCAAACTTTGAATACAAACCGTTATATGTTAGATTCTTTATAAAGTTGCCAACTTTTTGGTATTTGTTTTCAGAGAATGAGTAACATTGTGCTCAGCACACTTCGTTTGATACACCCGAAGTTAGCTTTGCTCCAATCCTGCTCTTCCTTCTCCGATCTCAAGATCATCCATGGCTTTCTCATACGAACCCATCTCATCTCTGACGTTTTCGTTGCTAGTCGTCTCCTCTCTCTCTGCTTGGACGACTCCAAATCCACGAATTTACTACGATACGCGTACGGAATCTACTCCCAAATTCAAAGTCCAAACCTTTTCGTCTTCAACCTACTCATCCGCGGCTTCTCCACTAGCCCAGAACCTAACAAGGCTTTTGGGTTCTATACCCAGATGATGAAATCTTGTATTCAGCCAGATAACATCACGTTTCCGTTTCTGGTTAAAGCGTCTGCTGAGATAGAGAGTTTGACAATGGGAGAGCAAACTCATTCTCATATCGTTAGATTCGGATTCCAGAATGATGTTTATGTAGAGAACTCACTTGTTCACATGTACGCTAGTTGTGGGTCGATATCTGCTGCTGGTAGAATCTTTGGGCAAATGCCGTTTCGAGATGTGGTTTCATGGACTTCTATGGTGGCTGGGTATTGTAAATGCGGGATGGCTGAAGATGCACGAGAGATGTTCGATGAAATGCCTCACAGAAATTTAGTGACTTGGAGTATCATGATCAATGGGTATGCTAAGAACAACTCTTTCGAGAAAGCTATTGAATTGTTCGAAGTCATGAAACGGGAAGGAGTTGTTGCGAATGAGACAGTTATGGTGAGTGTGATATCTTCTTGTGCTTATTTGGGTGCACTTGAGCTTGGAGAAAGAGCACATGAGTATGTGGTTAAGAATCACATGACTGTGAATCTTATTCTTGGGACAGCTCTTGTAGATATGTATTGGAGGTGTGGGGAAATCAAGAAAGCGATTCATGTGTTCGAGGAGCTCCCTGAGAAGGATAGCTTGAGTTGGAGTTCGATAATCAAAGGTCTTGCGGTTCACGGACATGCTCACAAGGCAGTTCATTACTTTTCACAAATGGTTAAGCTAGGGTTTACTCCCAAAGATGTTACATTTACAGCGGTTCTTTCAGCTTGTAGCCACGGTGGGTTAGTTGATAAAGGTTTAGAAATATATGAGAAGATGAAAAGAGATTATAGAATCGACCCTAGACTCGAGCATTATGGTTGCATTGTTGACATGCTTGGCCGTGCTGGAAAACTAACCGAAGCTGAGAACTTTATCCTTGAAATGCCGGTGAAGCCAAATGCACCTATCTTAGGAGCTTTACTTGGAGCATGTAAGATTCATAAGAACACCGAGGTGGCAGAGAGAGTAGGAAACATGTTGATAGAGTTAACGCCAGAACATAGCGGTTACTATGTCTTGCTCTCTAACATATACGCGTGTGCAGGAAAATGGGAGAAACTCGAGAGCTTGAGGGACATGATGAAGGATAAGCTTGTTAAGAAACAACAAGGGTGGAGTTTAATAGAGATTGATGGGAGAATAAACAAGTTCACCATGGGAGATGATGATCATAAGCTTCATCCTGAAATGGGTAAGATCAAAGAAAGTGGGAAGAGATTCTGGGGAAGATAAGATTGGTAGGGTATAAAGGAAACACAGGGGATGTGTTTTTTGATGTAGATGATGAAGAGAAGGAGAGTGCCATTCATATGCATAGTGAGAAACTTGCGATTGCGTTTGGTTTGATGAAGACTAAGGCTGGTACAACGATTAGGATAGTGAAGAACTTGAGGGTGTGTGAGGATTGTCATACAGTAACGAAGTATATCTCTGAGGTTTATGGTAGAGAGTTTGTTGTAAGAGACAGGAACAGATTTCATCATTTTAGAAATGGTTTATGTTCATGTAGAGATTATTGGTGACCAGTTGCTTCACTTATTTTGTTTTTTTGTATTTTCTTGGGGAGGATCTGTGATTTTTCTATAGTACAAGATTACATACGTTACATACAATACAAATATAATATGTGATATTAATATGTTACATATCTTTCCCCATTTCATATGGAATTTGAGACACTAATTTGAATTATGGGTTACATGAAATTCTTCAACAAATATCATATCATTTCGCAATAGATTATTCATAATTGGTTAAAATAATTTCTACAGTAAAAAATAGCCAATTTTATGGATATATCTACATGAGTTTAAATGAATGAAAGAATCATTCATGGTCTTTGATTTTAAATATATTTCAAAAATAAAAAATAATAATAATTTAATAGCTGATAAACTAGTACGGAGTACCGCTTATATATAATATAACAAATTTTTGTTCAAATTAACCAATTTTTATTTTTGTTTTATGATTTTTCGAATATCCGGATCCGAACCAAACTCAAATAGAACCGAACCGAATTCAAATCGAAATTATAAAATATCTGAATAGGTTTTATATATGTAGACCCGAAAATTCGAAAACTCGAAAAATCTGAACCGAACTCGAATGAATACCCAAACATATATGCCTAAGCAATAGTATATTTTAATGTAATGTAACTAATTATATTATTTTAATGTAATAGTAATTAATGTGAGCATATCGGGTACTCCATATAAAACCGGGAGGATGGCCGGTGCCGTCCTTTAGGAGAAGAAGCCACGTGACATAGAAGCTCTCTTCTATTGGTCCCATCACCAAATGAGAAGCTTATTAAAGATTTACAATCTGATCTTAGTTTAGGCCATGATTAATATATTTAACTAATTATATATCTCATCCTATATCTCAAGCTTGATTAATTTTCCTCGTAATTGACTGCTAACACCACTTTCGATAATGGTTGCAGTTGGATTCGTTCAACACCAAATGAAATAGTATAAAACGTTACAAACAAAAAGCACATAACTATGGATGTACCGTGTACGATAACAAACGTTCTATCTCATCATATGTGTATGAGTGTATCATTAATTAATACTATAAAGGATTAAATAAAAATAGGAGATGGCTCTCCAACTCGACAACTAACGTTTCAACTACCGACCAGACACTGTGGGGGAAGGAGAAGCGCTCTGTCTCCGTCTCTTTGAGTCTTCTTGTCTCAGCCACGTGTATGCATCCTTATTCATCTCGTGTGGCTGTTTGTCCCCACGTAGACTGTAGACATGTATCCTGATCAAGACTATCTTATTTTTTGTGTGGTATACTATATAATATAACTAATTAGCATTTAACGTGGATTTTATATTATTAAAAATGAACGTGGGACTTCCTTCGAAACAGTAGAACGAGTAGATACACTTGCAAGTTACAAAACATACGTGGATCTGAGTACTATACATAAGTATTTTGATTAAACCTCCCTTAAAATTTACGTATGTTCTCGTTTTATAGTTGAGGTCATACGGTTGAACCTTCTTAATCCGTATATAGCAGAGCACTCTATCATAACATGTAAATGCAAACTCAAACGCAAAGAAAACCCGGAACTTTTGAGCCATAGAGGATCCAATGACAGAAATGAACAAAACGTAGGTATCAATTGAAGCCGAAGGAAGAAGAAAACAAAGGACTGGGCCTGCTGCTTCATTTATTGACTTTGTAATTTAACCAAAGACATCGATCGATTCTTGACAAAATCACAACCTGTCCGTAGCTTTCTCGCACCACTGTACGTGACTACACACTGATGCAGTACAAACATTTACACATAACGTACCAAATTATACATTCAATTATCGTGTTGCCCTCACATGTCAATAAATTTATTATTGTACCTTTGTTATATAGACGTACGTAAGTCAATTGAAAGTCCATTTTAGAGCAAAATACGTCTTCAAAAATAATCATCGGTTGGAACCATCCCAGATCTAGAAACCAATATATCCACCACTTAAACTAATCACTATAAACTTTTGACAAAAAAACAAATGACTACAAATATATACTCACTCTGTTCCAAAATATAAGGTGTTTTAAAGGTTTTTTTTTGTTCCAAAATGTAAGGTGTTTGCATATTTTAAGGTAATGTTAACTTTATTGAAAATTGTGTGATCATTTATATTTTACAGAATTATTTTTAATTTATTTATTTAATAATAATTTTTGTAGATTTTTTTTTAAAAATATTTGTGTTTTTAGCCAAAACCCCTAATATTATGGAACATAATGTACTATTTAGGTCCACTCTACATAAAACTAGGGCTTGAAGCAATATCATATTCCCTCCGTTTCTCAATATATGAGGTTTTAGAGTTTTAGTCTTTTTCAAAATATAAGAGGTTCTCATATTTCTATGCAAAAATTTATTTTATTTTAATATAAAAATTTAAGAAGCTAAAATATAATATATTTTTTTTGAAAATATTGAAAAAGCAGAATATTAAATGATATTTTCTTATTTAAAAATATTTTTTTTTTAATATGTGTGTTTTTAGTAAAACTTCCTATATTGAGAAACGGATGGAGTATAATTTTTTTTGGTTCAAAATTTATGGTGAGATCCAACGGTTGATTCTTATTGATAGGATACATACAAATTTCCCAAATTAGCTTTCCCAACAGTTATTATTATGAAAGGAACAAATCTAGATACAAGGACAATGCATTGGATCCTGTACCTTTGTAAATCATTCTGTGTGACGTCACATTTAATAGACGGAAACAATATTTAGGGGCTATATACTCTGTGTACTTGAAGTGTCAGAATAAAAGAACGGCCAGCCAGCCGGCCATAGTACAAGTCCTTGTCGGAGTTACTGTGTTTAGCTACTGTGTCTACTTAATTGGTGACGTTGGACTTACTAATATATATTTAATTACTTTTCGCTTATATTGATTTTTTAATTAAATTGGAGATATACCGAATTTATCCAAAAATTTAGACTAATTTCAAATGAGAGGTTTTAACCCATGAATAAACCTAATTTTTCGAGTATTCAAATGGATCGAAAATAAAAACTAATATCTATATAACAATACTTTAAAAAATAGTAATAATTTTTTCTAAAACAATAGTTATTATGAAAGAGAGGAAATAATAAATTCAATCTTTACTTATGTTGTTATATAACTTTTTTTTTTTTTGAACATTTATGTTGTTATATAACTTGAGACTGGTACACCTCAAGACACAAACTTACATTTTTTTTAAGGACACAAACTTACATATGCAGGATATATCATTAGGACGATAAAAATAGTAAGAAACACTCCAATAACACATATAAAAATGTAGAAAAAGATGAAGAATAATGTGAATGATCATATGAAATGGATGTAACTATAGCCAATATATATAGACGTAACATTTACGAAGATGTGACGATAATAAGAACAAAAAAATACCTAACGAAAGCTGTAAATCTCAAAACTAACTAAATGAAGAAGAAAAAAATATAAGAAGTTTTGGGTACAAAGCATAATTGGGAGGAAGAAAGCATCCAAAACCAACTTTTTAAGAAGTGCCCTCTCCTGTAGGTAACATGAGATGCAACTTAAGCCTCACAATATTTCGTACTTTTTTCAAAAATAGAAAATTTTACATATAAAAACATATCTGTCTCTTTTATTTTATCTTCTTTTGCTGTCTTTCGTCAGGGCTAATCTGATAAGCTAATACGGTTAAATATATATATATATACTTAGGTTCATCTCTAGAGGTGAACCCATTTGTTCACCTCCTCTTTTTTAACCAATAAAAATATGCCATGTAATATTATTTTTAAATAAAATTATAAAATTAAAATTAAGAAATTAAAAACATTCAAATATTTTAAGGATCCTTTGAATGTAAACCTTTGAGGTTTAAAGTTTAAGGATTAGGGTTTATAGTATATGGTTTAAGCTCTTTGGATTTAGGGTTTAAGCTTTTTGGATTAGGGTTTAGGGTTTAGGGATTAGGGTTTAGTTTTTTATTTTTTAAAAAATTTACATGTTGGATTTAGGGATTAGAGTTTATGATATAGGGTTTAAGCTCTTTGGGTTTAGGATTTATGGATTAGGGTTTAAGCTTTTTGGATTAGGGTTTAGGGTTTAGAAATTATGGTTTAGTTTTTTATTTTTTAAGATTTACATATTGAGTTTAGGGATTAGGATTTAGTTTTAATTTTAATATTTTAGGTTCAAATTATCATTTAGGGTTTAGTGTTTAGAATTTAGGGTTTAGAGATTAAGATTTAGGTTTTAGTATTTTTTTAAAAAAATTATTTTTAAGTTTTGTCCGAAATAATATGTATTTTTTTTTTAATTTCGTTTTTTTTTATTCTTAAAACATTTTTAAAATTTTAGTTATTTTTAATATTAGATTATGTGAAATTATTTGATTGGTTAGAAAAGGTGGAGGTGAACAAAAGGGTTCACCTCTAGGGGTGAACCCAAGTATTACTCTATATTTAATGCTAAAAGTTGAGTAATACTTGGGTTCACCCCTAGAGGTGAACCCTTTTGTTCACCTCCACCTTTTTTAACCAATCAAATAATTGCACATAATCTAAACCCTATACCATAAACCCTAATCCCTAAACCCAACATGTAAATTTAAAAAAATAAAAAACTAAACCCTAATTCCTAAACCCTAAACCCAAAGAACTTAAATCCTATACCATAAACCCTAATCCCTAAACTTCAAAGGTTTACATTCAAAAGGTCTTTAAAATATTTGAATGTTTTTAATTTTTTAATTTTAATTTTATAATTTTATTTAAAAATAATATTACATGACATATTTTTATTGCTTAAAAAAAGGAGGTGAACAAATGGATTTACCTCTAAAGATGAACCTAAGTATTTTCCCTAAAAGTTTTGTGGTCGGGGAAAAATAAAAGATAAGTATATGTCTTGATTGACACATTTATTTTTCTTTTCTGAAATGTCAACAAGAAACCATTAAATAAGATAATTTACTTTTTCTTAAAACATTAGAGCATCGATAATTTTCGATTTTTTCGAGTTTTGTTTTCAATTTCATATTATTGGTATTGTGTTGATATCTAATGTTTATCTCTTGTCTATCTAAATGGCTTTTGACGTTTAAATTCCACAATTAAAAAAAAATGGATGGAAAAATACATATCACACCCATGATATTTGTGTATATATATAATATAATGTATATTACCGAATTGGCCGCACACGTCTACGGGTTGATTATTCAATAAGTTGGTATAGAAGAAATTGGACATGCCTCATGCCTCAGTCATTTGAAGAGAAATTATTGAAATATATATTGCATATATAGGATCTTGTTCCATATTATGTATGAAATAATATTTTGTTGCTTATAACAAATACATTATATATGTAGTCATTCCTTCCATTTTATATGTTTGGCCAAGAAGAAAATGAGATGTTTAATCGATGCATTTATAACCATGAATTATATGTACTTTGAATAACTAGTGTCCAAAAATTGAAATAATCTGAAAATGAGATGTTATATTAAGTGATGCATTGCTAACCATGAATAATGAATTATATGTACTTTGAATAGTTAATGCCACATAAATTGGGATAATCTGAAAATAAGATTGCATATTGATTGATGGGTTTCTAATCGTGAATTATAGAGGATCTATATCGTACGAAAAAAAGATCCGAAACGATGGTTGATTATTACAAGAGCTTAACATTTATATACGAGAAAACATGTATATATTATGATGCTATTTGTATGTTCCACAACGTGTACGGTCAGGATGCTAGGAAACTTCATACTTAGCTGGAAAGATCGTGTCCCCAAACTATCGCTATTACTCGTCAAGTTATAGTCATCGCTGCAAATATGGATTTGCCTTAGTATTGAGAAAGAAAAGATACAAACAAATATATTTGTTGATTAAAAATAAGTTAGTCTAATGATTAGAATAATAGCTTTGATATCATATCCCTAGATCTGAAAAATTATTTCGTCTAAAAATACTTATACTAGTCATAATGACATAAAAAGCGAAATAAAAAATCGGATAAACCAAAATCATAGTCCAAACGATTTATCGAAAACTATTTTTTATCAAAAAAATGAAATACAACAAAACAAAACTTTATAACGGAAACAAACTATCCGACCAAAAAATAACATAAAAAAACTCATAAAATAGCCGCGACACTGCAAACTCTTAACATCAACGGGAAATCACTAGATATGAATTTTAAAACTCTAAATTGTAATACGTTATTCTCTTGGTACTACAACTACATACTAAAACACTGAATTATATAGTTTTTAAGAAATTGGTCTATACATTATACATACCTGAGAAGTTGGACTAAAGGGCATTATCGTAATTGGGACTGACCCACTCATAAATGCTACTATATAAAGAAGGTTGATGAACCGGCATCGAAAGGGTGTCACAAGTTTTATCGTCTCTTCCATAAAAACAAACATATTTCAAGTTCCCGAAAGGTATCGATTCTATATCCTAATTTAAAATTAATACATCTTCTTATAGCCATTCCTGTTTTTTTTTTCCTTTACATATACATATGTGTATGTTAATTTGTGATTGTTATATATAAGCTTATGATCTTGAACGTAATTTTTGGTTATAAATTTTGGTTAACGATAATGATATATGATTTGGACTCCGCAGTTTTTGAACACGCCAAAAATGTCAACAGAGAAGCCACCGTTGGCCTCCGGTTTAGCTCGGACACGGTCTGAGCAGCTATATGAGACAGTGGCCGCTGCCTTCAAATCACCTCGAAGCTCCATGGACGCTAATGGTGTGCCTGCGACGGCTCCTCCGGCCATCGGTGGTGGAGGAGGGACGTTGTCGAGAAAATCAAGCCGGAGACTGATGATGGCAGCGTCTCCGGGGAGGAGTGGCGGAGCCGGGACACACATAAGGAAGTCTAGGAGTGCTCAGCTTAAGTTTGAGCTAGAAGAGGTGAGCAGCGGCGCAGCGCTGAGCCGTGCGTCGAGCGCATCGTTAGGGCTTTCGTTTTCGTTCACCGGTTTCGCTATGCCGCCGGAGGAAATCTCCGACTCTAAACCGTTCAGCGACGACGAGATGATACGTAAGTCGTCCGTCGTGTGAACCTTTTTCTTTTGTCTATCACTCTTTTCTTGGCTGAGGGTAGTTTCGTCATTTTGGTAACGGTGTTCCCATAATGTGAGGGTATTTTGATCATTTAGGTACGATTTAATGATACAATAATAATAATGATAACAACGGATATATGATTGGTGTGTGTTGCTTTGCTTTTTTGCATGAGAGTTGGATAAATTATTTAAAAGAGACGCAAGTAATTAGCCTTCTATTTTGTTCCACGTGTTCTCTTTCTCGTGCAACAGAAACTTTCCACCTCTTATTTTCTTTTCACTTTTTTTGCTATATTGTTTTGTTTTTATTTTTCAATTTTCAATTTTCAATTGCAAATTAAGTAGTGCGTGCAATTAATATATTTTAATACTCTCTCCGTTCTAATTTAGAAGGGTTTTAGAGGTTTTTTTTTTGTTCTAAAATGTAAGGTGTTTACATATTTTTAGACAACTTTAACTTTATTGATAACTGTGTGATCAATTATATTTTACAATTTTTTTTGTTATTGGCTGAATTGTTTTTAATTTATTTATTTAATAATATATTTTGTAAAAAAATAATTTTTTTTAATTTATGTGTTTTTAGCCAAAACCCCTTATAAATTGAAACGGATGGAATAGCATGTAATGAGAAAGCAAGCATTAATAAATATCTTTAATGCTTTATCTGAAAGATACGGGCCTAAAGATAAATATTACAACTCGAGTGTAAACAAATATTCAATCATAATTTCTTTTTTTGTCAACAATCTTCAATCATAATATAATCTGCTTCCAATCGCTCACTATTTTTTTATTATAAACAATCCGTGCATTAATTAAAAAGATTATAGTTTTCCATATATTGGACATTACGTACTTAGTTTACTAAAAAAATACAAATTACTTTGTCAAAGATGCATGCGTAAAACGTAACCACTAATAATGGGTATTAATAGTTTATAGAACGTTTTTAACCACTAATTATATGTTGACAAAAAAACCCCACTTATTATATTGATAAAAAACCACTTATTATATATGGTTAACATGAGTGTTGATTTTAGGAAGTCAATAATTCACCATTAGTGATTGTCACCACCTATAACGCTGTGTCCTTTTTTACTCAATTCTTAGTTTATTTCCATCAAAATGTTTATTCTCGTAAGCCAATTTACCCTACACTCATGCTACAATTTTGTATGTTTAGTGCATATATAAGTAGAATTATAAAAATTAAAGTAAACAATAGTATATAGCGTAAAACAGAATAAAATTATAAACTAATAAGTGATTCGTAAACGTCACGTAGTGATTGATGATTCTCCAACTTAACAGCTTTTTATGACTTAAGTAGGTTAAAAATAGGTGAGCAGAAGTCAACATAACACTACTAAATTAGTCAATATCGTGGGTCCCGAGTTAGTGTTTGAACTACTGTTAACTACTAACAAATGTATACCTCAAAAGTCCAAATCTCCGAGAAAGACGGTTTCTAACAGAGATTGGCCAACAAAACAGTTAACACATCATCGTACATTACAAAGCTCACTTACCACTGTGTTTAGGTTTAATATTCAACTACTTTAAAGATTTATTCACTGAATTACTGAACTCTTTTTCCTTAGTTTAATTGGTAATGATGAATCACCTGACTGTTTCAGCGGAACACAATGAAGCGGGAAACAAGAAGCCTAAGTTTCAAGCAGAACCAACACTGCCCATCTTTCTCAAGGTTAGATACTCATATCAAATCAGACAAAGAAAAAAGCATTGGGGTTGTTGTGTTTCAAATAGAAATTGGATTGAAGTAGTTAGTGTGGTGGGAATGATATCTTTTGGTACTGATCTTCTCTGTTTGCACAGGCACTGAGAGGAGATCAAAACAAACATTTGTCTCTATATCTCTATGTATCTACTTATCCACCAGGTTAAAGTCTTGTACAGAATCTCATCTTACATGACATTTATGTACAAGACTAATTAAGATAGTCTAAGTCTTGTAAGAACAAACAAAAAGTAAGGGGGGAAGAGGTGAAAATATGTTTCATCATGAGTGGTTTCTGATATGTTTTTGATCGATGCAGTTTGTGGAAGTTACATACAAAGTGGTTATAAAGAAACTGACTTCATCTGTGGAGAAAGAGATATTGAGTGGGATAAATGGGAGTGTGAGTCCTGGTGAAGTTCTTGCTCTCATGGGTCCTTCAGGGAGTGGAAAAACAACTCTTCTTAGCTTACTCGGTGGTCGAATCTCTCAATCTTCCACCGGAGGCTCTGTTACTTACAATGACAAGCCATACTCTAAGTACTTGAAAAGCAAGTAAGTATATTTGGCCTTAAAGCCCAAACTCTCTTGTAAATAGGCATGAGCATTTGGGTATTCGGTTTGGTTATGGATATTTCGGTTCTAGAGATTTATGATCTATCGGTATTTTATAATTTTTGGTTCGGTTTCGATTCGGTTTTTATCGATTTCGATTGAGTTCCGGGTACATATAGAAAATATGACAAAAAGAAGAAGAAGAAAATAGTCGATTAATTGGGTGTACCAGATTTTAACACCATATGTAATGTACATTAATGGACCTTTTAGCGAAATGAAACTTTTTTGAAATAAAAAAGTAAGAGTCTCATATTGAAAAAAAAAAATTTGGTAGAGTCTTCGCTATAAATATATATTTTTTCTTCTTCTAAAACTTACCATTTCAAATAATTGGGCTTAATAAAATTGTGGCTCATATGTTTATATATATTCAGCCTCATGTCTAGTATATATGTATATATTTTTTTTGGTTATTCGAGTATCCGATCGGGTATCAGTTCGATTTTAAGTATTATCCAATACTCACGGTTCCAAAATAAATTATTCGTAAATACAATATAATCATATCGGTTTCAGATCGGTCCATTTAAGTTCGGTTCCGGTTCGGATAATCGGTTCCAGGTAAAATACCCATGCCTACTTGTAAATATATGTACATGGAGACTCAAAATTGTTTTTCTGGTTTGATGGCAGGATCGGGTTTGTGACTCAAGACGATGTCCTCTTTCCTCATCTTACCGTGAAAGAAACGCTAACTTATGCTGCACGTCTGCGTTTACCTAAGACTCTTACAAGGGAGCAGAAGGAGAAACGTGCTATTGAAGTTATCCAAGAGTTAGGTTTGGAGAGGTATGTTTGGGTTCCAGAACAAAACAAAATGAAATTCGGTCTTCTTTTATGAACTTGGATCATTTGTTTTTAGGTGCCAAGACACTATGATTGGTGGAGCATTCGTGCGAGGTGTATCAGGTGGAGAGAGGAAAAGAGTTTCTATTGGAAACGAGATCATCATTAATCCTTCTCTATTACTTCTTGATGAACCAACTTCTGGTTTAGATTCCACCACTGCTCTAAGAACCATACAGATGCTCCACGACATCGCTGAGGTTTGTATTAGGACATAAGGTACCACATCGGTAGTTGGAAGAGATCATAAGTAATATAGAAGAGATATGAGTCAATCTAAACCTGAATTCCGAGATTAATGGTCAAAGAGTCATTATCTCTAGAGAGCCCACTTTGTTGGTTTTGTTTGTTTCAAACAGTTTGTATCTCTTGGTAGCCTGAATCTTGATGTGTTTGTAACAGGCGGGGAAAACAGTGATCACAACGATACATCAGCCCTCTAGTAGACTCTTCCATAGATTCGATAAGCTGATTCTATTGGGGAGAGGAAATCTTCTCTACTTTGGAAAATCATCAGAAGCTTTGGTTTACTTTTCTTCCATTGGATGCTCTCCTCTTATCGCCATGAACCCTGCAGAGTTCTTACTTGATCTCGCTAATGGTAACATCAACGACATCTCTGTGCCTTCTGAGTTGGATGATAGAGTTCAAGTTGGCAATTCAGGTAGAGAATCTCAAAATGGCAAGCCATCTCCTGCTGCTGTTCATGAGGTAATAACAGGAACAAAAACATTTCTAACAATTAAGATTGTCTGAAAGCAAATAGAGTTCTGATAAATGGACAATTCTAAGCAGTATCTAGTGGAGGCATACGAGACTCGAGTTGCAGAACAGGAGAAGAAGAAACTAACGGATCCTGTGCCACTTGATGAAGAAGCTAAGGCTAAAGTTTTGCGTCTAAAGAGACAATGGGGAGCGGGCTGGTGGGAGCAATATTGTATACTGTTTTCCAGAGGACTCAAAGAGCGCCGACATGAATACTTCAGCTGGTTGCGTGTTACACAAGTTCTCTCCACGGCTGTCATTTTAGGTCTTCTCTGGTGGCAGTCGGATATTCGGACTCCAAGAGGACTACAAGACCAGGTATATTGTTATTGTAGTTTGGTTTGAGAAATTTTGGTTCGGGTCGGTTTTGATGCACACTTCTCTATCTTTTAAGACCAATGCCGGTCCTGAGATTTAAGAAGCTATAAACATTTTAGTGAAAGTATTAGTAAAAAAAATTCTTATTTAGGGACTATAAATTCATTATATATTAGTTCCGAAAAAATTGAAAATCGAGACCAATATTTCATACGGTTGTGCCCAAGGCCAGCCTGTTTACGACAAAGAAGATGAAAATCATATGTTCTTTTGTTGTTTGCAGGCCGGTTTGCTCTTCTTCATATCGGTTTTCTGGGGATTCTTCCCGGTTTTCACAGCGATCTTCGCGTTTCCACAAGAGCGAGCAATGCTGAATAAAGAGAGAGCAGCTGATATGTACAGACTAAGCGCATATTTCCTAGCTCGGACCACGAGTGATCTCCCTCTCGACTTTATCCTACCTTCTCTGTTTCTTCTTGTCGTCTATTTCATGACAGGTCTTCGACTCAGCCCGTATCCCTTCTTCTTGAGCATGCTCACGGTTTTCCTTTGCATCATTGCAGCTCAGGTACATTCTGATTGACCAAACATACATTTCTATAGTGGAAAAGTAAATCGAAATGCTGACTTTGATTCTGTCTAGGGACTCGGACTTGCTATAGGAGCAATTTTAATGGACTTAAAGAAGGCTACAACTTTGGCTTCAGTAACTGTCATGACGTTTATGCTCGCCGGAGGATTCTTTGTTAAGGTAAGTTCTCTGTTTCTTGATATCCTCTGTTTTTAATGTCCTCGGTTTCTTGATTTCCTCTGTTTTAATGTCCTCTGTGTTCTGAGTTCTTCTGTTTTGTGTTTCTCAGAAAGTACCAGTGTTCATCGCCTGGATACGTTACATATCCTTCAATTACCACACCTACAAGCTTCTTCTTAAAGTACAGTATAAAGACTTTGCTCAATCCATCAACGGGATGAGAATAGACAATGGACTGACTGAAGTGGTTGCACTTGTTGTCATGATTTTCGGCTATCGCCTCCTCGCTTATCTGTCTCTAAGGCAGATGAAGATCACAACATAACCCATTTTTCTTAAGAAAATAATAACAAAAGAAGAAGCACTAAGAAGACATAAAGAGTGCGTTTGAGATCTTGATGATGATCTTGACACGACCAATCCCTGACAACAATTAGGAGATTGGTCCTAATATACTACTTGCTTAATTACAAAGGTGTTGTGAGTTTGATAATGATTGGGTGGTGATTGGTGAAAGAAGTCTTGATTGGAGAAGAGATTTGTCTTAGTTTGTATTAGTATATTGAAATCTAAATGGTTCATGGTTATTAACAAGAAGAACCTTATGGGTCACATCTTTCTTGGCTTAAGACTGCAAAGCCGCATCAGCTTTCTTGGTGTTCAAGAAACGTCCACCAGATCCTCTAGGACGGCGCATAGCATGGAGATGGCGCGAGTGATGCATATATGGCTGCTGCAACATCATAACATAAGATAAAATTCGGGAATCTACAAAAAATATCAAATAGTTTTTTAATATGATTTACCTTAGGGCAACTGTTCAGTTTGTTCTTCAGAACAGCCTTAGCACGGGACTGGCGTCGCCTGATGATTCCATGGTACTGTTTTGAGTTCACATAGATCGTAGAATCTTCTTCTGCCTCCATCTTTAGAGGCAACATGACTCGGCCAGGTGAGATCTGAGATTCATAGCCTGAAACAACTCCATAGTACTGTTCCACATGAGGATGCTTTGTGTAGATCTACATGAAAACATAAATACATGAAATAATCATGAACAAAATATAGGTATTGATAGTTATTTTTGAACATGTTTCTGCAAGAAAGCTGCACCGTTGGCTGAGCATATCCAAACTCAAAGCAGGCTGATTGCATCGCTAAAGCAACATGAGGAGGCTTTGACACCTCTCTTGAACTGTTTCCACCACCTAAATTAAAATTAGCAAAATCACATTGAAAAAACATATATATCCATTCTGTAATATGCAAGAAACAGAGAGGTATTTTTGAAGGCTAACAAAATGACTTGATCCATGAACCAATTTTTTTGGTCAGATCGGGTTTGACTGTATGGATCGGACTCTTAACCATATTAAATTCTACGAGCTTCCAACTTAAAATCAATTAATAATTAATGAATTAGCTTATATATCTTATATATTATATAAGATCCCTTACAACTTATAAGCTCCCATAAGGGTTTTTTACCAGGTGAAAAACTGAAGAGAGTTGTAGAGCTTTGCTTGTCTACACCTTGTTCTGTCTCTTGAGTAACCACCTTAACTCCTGTGAATGAGTCAGAAGCTTCACATGAGAGGGTCTCCGTAGTCAACGGCGGATATCCAAAGGCATGCCACCAAGAAGAAGCCTGTGGAGGCGAGAGAAGCCCCTCTCTCTCCTTGTAATACTCAGTTTGCATAGCTTAAAGTCCAATGAAAAAAAAGAGTGAAAGATCTGTTGAACAAGATCAAGAAGTCAACAACTTAGGCTTCTATCAGTTAAAAATCTTAAGACTACACAGATAAACAACACTGTAGTTAGTCAACTTCAAACATACCAAATTTTACACAAGAAATGTGAGACTGAGAGAGAGAGAGAAGAAGAAGAAAAAAAGCTTCAGATTCCTAAGTGTTGGGAGCCATGTCGGTTCCAAAAAAGAAAGAAAGATTCAGAAAGAGAGAGTGTCGATGGGTGAACAACTTCAAGTGTAAACTAATAGGTCCATCAACCAATCACCTTCAACTTTCAAGCAAGTGTCTCTTTTTAATGTTTAACTAAATTATTATTTTTTATTAGGTGACATCCATAAAAATAGACAAAATTATTGGTCTTGTTAACTGTAGCGTTGGCTTGACGTGCTCTCTCCACAAGCTACAATGATCCCACTTCAAATCATTTTCATCCCCATCTCCATTAAGTTATATAGTACTGTTTTGACGTGAAGTTTGGTTTTTGTTCCCATTCGAAAAATAAAATAAAGTTACTATTGTAACGAAAGTTTCAGTGTTGAAAAGAAATTGAGAAGATTGGTAAAGAACGTCTAAATCAAGTTTTAACATCATAATATGTAGCCAGACAAAGATTCGTGAACAGAAATCGTTACGAGACATCTCTCTCTTCCTTTTATTCTCTCACCTTTCTCTAAAAAACAACACATCGGAGTTTCTCCATCTCTGGCCATCGGCGGCGTCTTGACGCTCCGATGGTCAGATTACTTTTGGGTTTTCTGTCTGCTCTTTGATCCGGCTATAGCAAATCTCTTCTCCAATTTTCCTGTTCAATAGAGATGCGATTTGCTGGTTTTATGTTTCAATAAACTCGGGCTTTATACTCGTCATCTTCTCCGATCTGTTCGGAGCTTTTCTCCCGGTTTAGTTCCGGGTTCTCCAATCTTTTCCTCGGCATTGTACCTTCCCCACACCGATTGCCCTCTTCCTCCTTTTCCTAGTTGTCGAGCGCTTAATTGACGTCGGTTCTAGAGCCCGATCGAGCTGAACGGGCCCATCATGAGCTTATTTAATGGTGGTTCGTCCTTCCCGGATACCTCTAATAGTAGTGCAGTTTCCCGGCGGCAATGACCAGGTAGTGAAGAGCTTCGACCTTCTATCCGGTGCCTAGCGATGGTCTGGTAGGATTTGATCGGTATGAGATTCAAGCTGAAGCGGCGGAAGCAGACTGACGGTGACCAGAAAATTTGTTAGCGGTTTGCATGTTCTTATTTACCCGATGATCGACACGTGGACTCGTTGATGCCACGGATCACTCATGATTTTCCAGCAATTTTGTACGTTCCTGTTAAGTTTAGTTGTGCATCTTGTAAAGCCCATTTGCTTGTACTCATTTTTTATCTTTCAACTTGTTTTACTCCTGTACTCTCAGTCCGTTGGGCTTTGTTTAATAAAATGAATTGCCGTTAAATAAAACATCATAATATGTAGCTAAACCAATAATTTTTTTTAACGCTGATACATTATGAAAACTGTTACAAGAACAATTTTACAGATAATACTATCTCCGCTTTTACGAGAATCCATCAACAGTCACGATCAACGGCTCCACCTGCTATTGAAAACTTCCTTATAAACTTGCCTCCACTAATCTTGTAAAACGGCATTTTCGGGAATTCGAACCCAGTACCTGTCGGTGTAAAGCTTTAACCACTAGACCACGGTTGCTTCACATCCAAACCAATAACTTAGGCCGGATTAAATGGCCCATTAAATGTCGGCCCAATTTAACACCTCAATTTGACATAATATCTCCAACCTTATCAGTTATCAACTTATATGCTTTCTAAGCTGTATCTACTCTAATTGTTTTGACAGCCTGTATGTACAGTACATGTCTTTCCTTTTACTTCTATGATATTTATATTTGTTTATATAGAAACAAGATATTCATGCATGTAATCTTTTTCTACTACATATTAGCTCATTATACATTCCATATTTTTTTTGTCAACTATACATTCCATATATGATATCATAATATGTAAATAGTCAATGTTTTCTTACTTTATAATATCAAAGAAAGAGGTTGGTCAAAAAAAGAATATTGCAAATAAAGACATGCATTAACTTTTAAATTATTTCTCTTTGAGGTTTCTTGTTTTGAATGCATTTATGGTGCATGAACCAAATCACTTTTTAAGTAATGGCAGATAAATAATTTGTTACATAGCAAAGTAAAGTAACGAAAGATTCAATGTTCAGGAAATCACGAAAATATTAATTATTAAAATAATCTCACGTACAAAATTCAAGTTCTTAAAAAGTATCATAAAAGAAACGATGAAGAACACTACTCCATATTTAACTATCGATCCAAATTATTGCACCAATGATTTTACGTGCATGCCAATGATAATCTCAGTTAAATACGATGATTTTATTTAAATAAGTTATTCTCAAACAATTCGCCTATGTTTAATTAGTAGATGGATAAATACTTACGAGATGAGTTCTTCATATTGGAAAGGGAAAACATTCCATTATTATTAGTTTAACATGATAAAACAAAGACACAAGTTTACGACACAACAAGAAATATGAAATTAGCAAGACACAACAACAACTTTATTTCAAGACACTTCTTCTTCGATGGCTACTTCATTAGGCATCGTCTGCACCACCAGACTTGCTGCTCTCTCCTTTTTCATAGGTCTTCATCACCATGTTCTCATCTTCATCAGATGGTGGCAAGTTCAGGTTGAAACGGGATACGTTTGCGGTTGAATGACTCTCATCGCAATGTTTGTTGCCTTTTGGTTCATCGTCGAAGAAGAACCATTCGTCCATTAAGTAGATAGTTCCACTTCCCCTCTGGCTGAAACAAGGTCCAGTTTCAGATGCAACACCGGAAGCTGTCGGGGTTTGATCCTCCCTCACAAATGGCTGGTTGACATTTGTATGAGAATTTTCCGGATAACCTAACTTTCTCTCCAAAACCTTCATCTTCTTATTTACATATGATAACAAATTCTCAACCTCGGTTTTGGAAAGATCAACAATCGGACGACCGTTATGGATTTGGAACATGAGATGATCCATCTCCAACTCCGCGATTACCTTCCGAGTATCAACTATTTTCTTCTCGATCTTTTTGATGTTGGTCATGATGTATGACTCTTGATCCTCCGCCTTCATGTTTCTCACCATCTCCGGTAATGAGTAAAAACGGTCGATGAGAGATTTAGCCACCTCTTGAGACGGCCACACCACCAACTTGTTTTCATCACGGCTGAAAAAAACTATACAAGTACGTACATTACACAAGACGCTTAGTTCATGAACCTTTTTCGTGAGCCCTGCCATCCTATTCCTGGAGGCAATTTTTCTTGCTTTTGGATCGGCAATCCATGTAAACTTCAGCTTTGGTCTTGCCATGGCCCTCACTTAGAATTTCTCCCTCTTGTAATTTTTTTTTTATCTTTCTTTGTTGTGTTGAAAGAGAGTCCTGCACTTGTGGTCTATATAAAGAGTAGAGGAGATAAGGACATGAATATATGGGAATATTGCAATACCAAAGAATTATAGCCTCACATATAGATTTTTGCTATCATAAAATATTGTTTTATTTTTTTTTTTGATAAAAGGCTTTCATATATTAATTTTTGGGCTTTTTAAGTACACAATACATAGTAAATATAAATAAACCTTAAAACACAAACCGCCCCAAGATCTCGAAATGGGCCTACTCAAGATCCAACCCACTCAATCAAGCAACTCAAAAGAAGACAAAGCCCTAACCCTAGACCTACTATGCAGCAAGACCTCTGCCGCATACTTAGAGAAAGGCTCAAAGCAAAACCGTAGAACTTCCGGCTGAAAAACGGAGCCGCCACCACCACAAACGGGTGACCTTCAGTTTAATGACAAATCAACAAGAAACATATTGATCTGATCTGGATAAGATAATGGTCTTCTAACAAAGCTGTATATTCATTCAAACAAAAAGTTATTATAAATACAAAAAACTATATGATACTAAGATTTTTCTAAGTCCTTGAGATAAGTATCAATTCCTCAAGTACTGATCGAGTAGTACGAAGTATCGATTCCAAATTAGGATGGAAAATGAAACATATAGAAAGGGAATACTCACATTGAGTAGCTTGAAGACATTCAATAGAAAAATCTCTAATGTTTACAGAGAGAGAGAGAGAGAGAGAGAGAGAGAGAGAGAGAGAGAGATTTTGTGTAAGAAACTTAAATAGAAAAGCGGCGATAAGATTTAATGTATAAAATTAGGTTTAAGATTGTAATCAACATAAAAATTTATAAGTATTTATATATACTGAAGCCCATATATTTATTTTTTGTCGGCCAAGTTTTTGTTGATTAAAGAGCCCATTGAAAAGAATATATATGTATAGTAAACCGAAGCCCATTTTAATACCATTTACAAAATGAAACAACATCTTAAATATATATTTTATAGTAAAATATCTAAAATGTTATGATTTACAAATAATAAAATTTATTTTATTTTGGCCAATCTTTCTACCACAATCCATGTTATATCTTGCTAACATGAAAACAATAAATATATTCAATTTTTATTCTTCTTACATATATATGAATTAAAAGACAGTCAAATCACAATACTAGATTTTAGAATTCTCTAAATAGTAAATACATAACATATATCTTAATAACAAGCGTAGATTTAATTAGACACCGGACATACGTGAAATTTGTTACAGATAAAAATATAAGTTGAAGATGTTTAAGTTCTGTTCAAATCTAATCTGAATTATAATATGTTATATAATTTAAGAGAGAGATACTCACATTGAGTAGCTTGAAGACAACCAATAGTAAAATCTTCCATGTGACCAAAAGAGAGTGAATCTCTAACAAAGATTCAATTTTGGATTTTGTGTAAGAAACTTACAAAGAAAAGCCGCGAAAAGATTAAGTTTAAAATTAAGTTTACGATAGTAATCAACATTACAGTTATGTGTATTTATATACTTTCACAAAGATGTATGTTTTAACATTTTTACATAATTTAAAAAATAATTTGCAATACCAATTTTAATTTCTCAACAATGTTATTATTACTTTCAACTTTATCTTCAAAATTATATTCTCATTTATTTAGTGTGGATAAATTTGGTAAACAACTCAAAATTTTACATTAGTAATACAAATTTATATCTTTGTTAAAAAATTTTTTTTCTTAAAACATACATTTTTTGAAACAGAAGAAATATATTAACGCCCAAATATATATTTTTTATCGACCAAGTTTTTATTGATTGAAAAACCCACTAAAAATATATGTATAGAATCAGAGGCCCATTTTAACACCATTTATAAAATATAACTAAATATCTTGAATATATAGTAAAATATATAAACATTATGATTTATAAATAATAATTTTTATTTGATTTTAGCCAATTTGTCTACCCACTACAAAAAACATATGATTTGCAATTGAACTTTGCGATGGAAGATATTCGTCGCAAATTTGCGACGGATATGTATGAGTATTGCGAGTGATTTGCTTGGGAATAAAATACCCTCGCAATTCCCTCGCGAATTTGCGAGGAAACATTATGTCGCAAATTGCGTGGATAATGCGAGGGATACAAGACGACGTTGCGAGTGAAATGTAACTCTCGCAATTCCCATGTAAATTACGATGTATACGCGATTGTTTTTTGAGGGAAAGGGTTTCCTCACAATTTTCTCGCAAGTTGCGATGGAATTGTGAGAGTTTTTTTTTGCGAGAGACTTGCGAGGATAAGTAGTAGGGATGTCGGTAAACACGTTTTCCACAGAAAGTAGGTATATAGTCGCAATACCATCGCAAAATATTTTCCGTCGAAAATCTTTCACAAATTTCCCTCGCAAATCCGTCGCAAAGTATCCTATATAAACCCTTCACAAGCACACCATTTTCAACACAAACCAAAAACCAAATTCCTCCCCAAAAAACTTTTCTTTTTTTAAAAAATGTCTTTTCAGCATGAAATATATGCTATACGTTCCTGGATGTATAATCATAGATATCCGACCGGTGAGGTGACGAAAGAGTTTCAGGACGGATTGCGAGCATTTATGTACAAGGCGACGAACGAAAGAGATGCACAACGTGACGGTAAAATATTTTGTCTTTGTAAAAAATGCAAGAATACTAGCTATCTGGATTTCGATACTGTTAAAAAGCATGTATAGAATAGAGGATTTAAGCCAAGCTACTATGTCTGGTTTTCTCATGGGGAAGGTGGTAATAATGTTGATGAAGGGAGTAGTAGTATGAGTCATCATCATCATCATATTGAGCAACCTAGTTATCATGGGCATGATTTATTCGGAAATATTGATGAAGGATATCATCAAGGAAATATGTTTCATGATATGGTTACGGATGCATTTCATGAGTTTCAAACTCAACTGCATTTCCTGATAATAATAGTCAAGTTGAAGAACCGAATGCAGACGCAAAACAGTTTTATGATATGTTAGAAGGTGCAAAACAGCCCATCTACGAAGGATGTAGAAAGGGCTATCTAAATTATCATTGGCATATAGGATGATGACTATTAAAAGTGATCATAACCTAATTGAGGTTTGCATGAATGCATGGTCTGAATTAATTAAAGAGTATTTGTCAGAAGATAATCTTTCCGCTGAAAGTTACTATGAAATACATAAGTTGTTGGCAGGTCTTGGCTTACCATCATAAATGATTGATGTATGTATTGACAATTGCATTATTTTCTGAAAAAGATGATGAGAAGTTGCAGGAGTGTCAATTTTGTGGGAAACCGAGATATCGTCCAACTACCAGAAGGACCCGCGTCCCATACCAACGTATGTGGTACTTACCTATAACCGATAGATTGAAGCGGTTATACCACTCAGAAAGGACATCAGCAGCAATGAGATGGCACACAGAACATACCACAAATGAAGGTGAAGTTAAGCATCTGTCATGCAAAAGCTTGGAAACACTTTCATACGGTACATTCAAACTTTGCTAATGAGTCGAGAAATGTTTATCTTGGGTTGTGCACAGATGGATTTAGTCCATTTGGTATGTCTGGGAGACAATATTCTTTATGGCCTGTCATATTAACGCCATATAACTTTCCACCGGAAATGTGCCTGCAACGGGAATTTTTGTTCCTGAGTATACTAGTGCCCGGTCCTAACCATCCGAAGCGATCTCTTGATGTGTTTCTACAACCCTTGATTCATGAGTTGAATCAGTTGTGGTATACAGGTGTTCACACGTTTAACTACTCGCAGCAACAGAACTTCAATATGCGTGCAATCCTAATGTGGACCATTAGTGACTTTCCAGCATATGGAATGTTGTCGGGGTGGACTACGCATGGAAGGTTATCTTGTCCATATTGTTTGGATCGATCAAAAGCCTTTCAGCTGAAGCATGGAAGGAAACCATGTTGGTTCGATTGTCACCGTCGGTTTCTTCCTTTGAATCATCCGTATAGAAGGAATAAAAAGATGTTCAAGAAGAACAAAGTTGTGCGTGTTCCTCAACCATTTTATGTTTCAGGGAATGATTTGATTGAGCAGATCGATTATTACGGAGCGCAAGAAACATGTAAAAGAGGGGGTAATTGGCATACTAAGGCAAACATGCCTGATGGATATGGTGAATCCCATAATTGGCACAACCAGAGTATCTTTTGGAACTTACCGTATTGGAAGGATCATCTTATACATCACAACCTTGATGTGATGCACATCAAGAATAATTTTTTCGATAACATTATGAATACTTTATTGAATGTGCAGGGAAAGGGAAAAGACAATATGAAATCAAGGTTGGATTTGGTCGAAATATGCGTAAGACCCGAATTGCATATCACAAGGGATGGGAAGATGCCGATTCCAAACTTTCGATTATCTGGGGCAGCGAAACATGCATTGTTTGAATAGGTTGCTTCAGAAGTAAAATTTCCTGATGGATATGTTTCAAATTTTACAAGATGTATCCAGCAAGGAAATTTTTTTTCCGGAATGAAGAGCCACGACTGCCATGTATTCATGCAACAACTATTACCGTTTTCATTCTTAGAGCTCTTACCGACCAATGTTCATGAAGCACTAGCAGGTAAGAATCTATCCAAAATAAGTTTTTAACTATGTTAATAATTATAACATTGCATGCTAGCTTGTTAATTTATTGTATTTAATATCATTTATTTGATAGGAATTGGAATATTTTTCAAAGATCTATGCACTCGAACATTGACAGAAGCAGAAGCAGGCATTGAGCAGTTAAGGAATAATATTCCAGTGTTGCTTTGTAATTTGGAAAAAATATTCCCACCTTCGTTTTTTGATGTTATGGAACATCTCCCTATCCACCTACCACATGAAGCATCACTTGGTGGACCTGTGCAATTCCGATGGATGTATCCGTTCGAGCGATTCATGGGTGATTTGAAAAAGAAGGCCAAAATATGGCAAAAGTAGAGGGTTCTATCGTTGCAGGAAGTTTTTGACTGAGGAAACCTCCCACTTCACGTCATATTACTTTAGCCCAACTGTAAGAACAAAAAAAAACCGCTCCTGGACGATATGACGATGGTGGAGTTGCACCTATGTACCACGTTAATGTTCCAGATTTCTTCACACAAATTGGGAGACTAGCAGGAATATTGGTAGAAATTTGGTGGGAAAACTATAACCACTCTAGTGCGGCTCACAAATATATTTTACGAAATTGTGATTTTGTTCATCAATTCGAAAGGTTTATATTATTTTGTTAAATTTTCCCAAATCATTTCAGATATATTGTTATTAATCATATATATCACATATTATTTTACAGTATATTCGATATGCAAATACGTAGAAATAAACATTCAATTTTTATTCTTCTTACATATATACATATTTAAGAACTAAATGACACACAAATCACAATACTATTTTAGAATTTTCTAAATACATAACATATATCAGAATCACGAGCATATATTTGACTAAACACCTGACATAACAAATTTGTTACATATAAAAATATAAGTTGATGTTTCAGTTTTGTTTACACGACTTATCAAAATAATAACAATATGTTATATAATCCAAGAGAGAAATATTCACATTGAGTAGCTTGAAGACATTCAGTAGTAAAATCTTTAATGTTGACAAAAATGTAAAATCTCTACCAAAAAACCAATTTTTGAACTGTGTAAGAAACTTACAAAGGAGATAAGATTGGGTTTAAAAGTAAGTTAAGATAGTAATCAACATAACTATTTATAAGTGTTTAGATCGGACTAGATCGGCCCATTACATATAGTATTGTCCAATAACTTAAGTCGGATTAAATCGGCCCATTAAATGTCGGTCCAATTTAACACTTCTCAGTTTGACATAATCTATCCAACCTTTATCTACCCAATTTGTTTTGACAGCTTGTATCTACATGACTTTACTTCTATGATATTTATATTTATTTATATAGAAACAAAATCTCTTTTTTTTTTTTATCAAATAGAAACAAAATCAATTTATCTTTTTTCTACTACATTAGCTCATAGCCTCATACATACCATATATATGATATCATAATATGTATTTCTTACTTTATAATACCAAAGAAAGAGCTCAGTCAAAAAAGAATATAGCAAATAAAGACATGCATTAGCTTTTAATTATTTCCCATATATACTAGTTTCCATTGAGGTTTCTTGTTTTGAATGCATTTAATTTACGGTGCATGAACCAAGTCACATTTTAGGTACTGGCAAGAGAAATATCTGTTGTATAGCAACCTAAATAGTAACGAATGATTCATCAGTGTTCAAGAGAAATCACAAAAACATTTAAATAATCTAACATACGAATTTCAAGTTCTTAAAAGCATCATAAAAGAAACGTTGAAGAAAACTACGTGCATGCCATTGATATCACTCAGTTAAATACGATGCTTTACTTAAATAAATTATCCTCAAACAAGTCGCCTATGTTTAAATAGTAAATGGTTAAATGCGTACGAGATGATGAGTTCTTCATATTGGAAAGGGAAAACATTCCATTATTTTTAGGTTAACATGAAAAACAAAGACACAAGTTTAAGACACAACAAGAAACATGACTGAAGCTTGACCAAAACAACAAAAAACTGGAAATATGAAATGAGCAAGACACAACAACAACTTTATTTCACGACACTTCTTCGATGGCTACTTCATTAGGCATCGTCGGCACCACCAGACTTGCTGCTCTCTCCAATTTCATAGGTCGTCATCACCATGTCCTCATCATCATCAGATGGTTCCAAGTTCAGGTTGAAACGGGATCCATTTGTGGTTGAATGAGTCCCATCGACATGTTTTTTGCCTTTTGGATCATCGTCCAAGATCAATTTGTCCATTAAATAGACAGTTCCACTTCCCATCGGGCTGAAACAAGGTCCAGTTTCAGATGCAACACCGGAAGCTGTCGGGGTTTGATCCTCCCTCACAAATGGCTGGTTGACATTTGTATGAGAATTTTCCGGATAACCTAACTTTCTCTCCAAAACCTTCATCTTCTTATTTACATATGATAACAAATTCTCAACCTCGGTTTGGGAAAGGTCATCAATCGGACGACCGTTATGGATTTGGAACATGAGATGATCCATCTCCAACTCCGCGATTGCCTTCCGAGTATCAGCTATTTTCTTCTCGATCTTTTTGATGTTGGTCATGATGTATGACTCTTGATCCTCCGCCTTCATGTTTCTCACCATCTCCGGCAATGAGTAAAAACGGTCGATGAGAGATTTTGCCACCTCTTGAGACGGCCACACCACCAACTTGTTTTCATCATGGCTGAAAAAAATTATACAAGCACTTACGTTACACAATATGCTTAGTTCATGAGCCTTTTTCATGAGCCCTACCATCCTCTTCCATGAGGCAATTTTTCTTGCCTTTGGATCGACAATCCAAGTCTTTGGTCTTGCCATGGCCCTCACTTAGAATTTCTCCCTCTTGTATTTTTTTTATCTTTCTTTGTTGTGTTGAAAGAGAGTCTACACTTGTGGTCTATATAAAGAGTAGAAGAGAGGAGATAAGGACATGAATATATGGAAATATTGTAACACCAAAGAGTTATAGCCTCACATATAGATTTTTGCTATCATAAAATATTGTTTTACTCCATAGTTGATTATCTACATATTCAACTAGGTAGCATATAGTAAAAAATTGTTTGATTGGACTATTTTGGTAAAAAATGTAGACAAAAAAAGAGTCAAATCTCTAATAAAGATTCAATTTTGAGATTTGGTGTAAAAAACTTAAAAGTGAAAGCGGCGATAAGACTATGTTTAAAATTAGGTTTAAGAGAGTAATCAACATAACAATTTAAAAGTATTTATATATATTGAAGCCGTATATGTATTTTTGTATGTCAAACTTTTATTGATTGAAAAGCCCATAAAAATATATGTATAGTAAACTGAAGCCCATTTTATAACCGTTTATAAAGTAAAATAATATTTTGTATATATAGTAAAATTTATAAAATATTATTATGATTTATAAATGACAAAATTTATTTGATTTTAATGAATTTGTCTACCACTATCCATGTTAGATCTTGTCAACATGAAAAAAATAAATATATTCAATTTTATTCTTACATATGTATCTTTAAGAACTAAATGACACACAAATAACAATCTTAAATTGTAGAATTCTCTAAATACATAACATATATCTTAATCACAAACGTATATTTAACTAGACACCTTACATAACAGAAATATGTTATAGATAAAAATGTAAGTTGAAGATGTTTCAGTTTTGTTCACACAACTAATCTAGATAATAATATGTTCAAGAAAGAAATACTCACATTGATTAGCTTGAAGACATCCAATAGCAAAATCTGTAATGTAGACAAAAAGAGCAAAATCTCCAACAATTATTTAATTTTGGGACATCCAATCTCCAAGAAAGAAAGAAATACTCACATCGATTAGCTTGAAGGCATCCAATAGCAAAATCTGTAATGTTGCCATTGATATATCTCAGTTAAATACGATTGCTTTACTTAAATAAATTATTCTTACATATATATCTTTAACTAGTACATGGTTAAATACGTACGAGATGATGAGTTCTTCATATTGGAAAGGGAAAGCATTCCATTATTATTAGGTTAACATGACAAACAAAGACACAAGTTTAAGACACAACAAGAAACAAGCTTGACCAAAAACTAGAAATATGAAACAAGCAAGACACAATAACAACTTTATTTCAAGACACTTCTTCGATGGCTACCTAATTAGGTCTTCATCACCATGTCCTCATCGTCATCAGATGGTGGCAAGTTCAGGTTGAAACTTGATACGTTTGCTGTTGACTGAGTCCCATCGCCATGTTTGTTGCCTTTTGGTTCATCGTCGAAGAAGAAAAAAATTGTTATTGTGTCTTGCTTGTTTCATATTTCTAGTTTTTGTTTTTGGCGGGATTCAAACATACATTATTAGGTTCTCATGTAATAACACCTAATAACTAAATTACTAGAATAAGTCAGAATCTTGTTATTTTGTGGCCTATTAAATAGCTAAAAAGTGGTGGCCTCAAGCTTATGTTTCACCAGCTTTGGACCGGCCGGATCTGCATGCTTTATTTTTATATAAAACATTATAAGATGTTAATTTGAGCTTAATCATGGGCTTCCAACACAAAACAAATTGACAATGAGTGGATTGTCTCTAACCTTTTATATATTATATATGATCTACTCCAACTTCCGATGTGGGACACCAACACTCTCTCAGGCTCAGAGCTCTTGGCAATCTGAAGCGTGGAGTTGTTCATGGGGTGGCCCAAGATCCAACCATAGTTCTTTTGTAGTTTGGACTAGGCTCTAATACCATGTTAATTTGGACTTAATTATGGACATCCAACTCAAAATCAATTGGCAATGAATGGATTGACCCTAATCTTTTATATATTATATATGATCTATTCCGACTTTCGATGTGAGACACTAACATAAGACAGAACAGTTTAAAGAAAAAATCATGAAAACAATGCATTTTTCTATAGCTTATATAAAAACCATATTAGCTCACGAACTATATTAATATTCAGACGTCAAACAGAGAGGAAAATCATGGACGATATTCCACGGGTGCAGTATGGTGCACGAGGGAAGTGGGGACAGCTAATCCCGATAGTTCTGATAATAATTATATTTATCTCAACTTATAAATTATATATTTGTTACAAAAAAAAAAAAGCTTACATATTGTACTAATCTACCCCAATATTTAGGGGTTTCCTGAAAAAATTGTAAAAGAGAGTTTTTTTTCAGTAAATGCCCCTGACCGAGATGGGCATGAAAAAAACAAGTTCATGAAATAAAAAAATCCCAACTACTTAAGTTAGGTTTCACCAACAATTTTATAGTTGTGGTTTAACTAAATAAAAAAACAATATAATACTCTCTCCGTTTCTTTATATAAAGTTTGAATAATTTACTGTTTTTACAAAATATTTTTTAATAGTTAATGTAAATTAAATTTAGCCAATCATAAAAGAGTTTGAAATATAATTAGCTATAAAACATTAAATACATTTAAAATTTACATTAAAATAAAAATATCTTATATTTTGAAACATAAATAAAATTTTAAAACATCTAATATTAAAAAAACAGAAGGAGTATTATTTATGTATTTTCTAAATTAGATATATCGGATTCATGTTATGTCAAAATATATTAAAAAAAAATCTGCTACTCCCTCCGTATAAAATTAAACTAAGTTTAAGAGATTTTATTTTGTCTAAATATAAATCATCTTTTCAATTTTCAATGTAAAATTAATGATATGTTTTAGTTTTTTGACCATTTATATTCTGCAGATTAGTTTATGATTGGTTAATTTTTTTTAAACTAATAATAAATGATAGTTTAGTTTAGAAAAACTATAAAATTTAATGATTTCTTAATATGTGTGTAAAAATCTTAAACTTCGTTTATTTTTATACAGAGAGAGGGAGTAGTAAATAAAAAATTAATGGCCCCCAAATTTGTTTTGGGCCTTGTGGCTTGTCTATCGAGTCGATTCTGGAACTGGGTCTAATGTTTAAAGGGTGTTAAAAATCCTAATCCAGAAAATAACATTTCCTTGATCCAATAAAAAAGGAATTAAAAGAGCAAAATGGAGCCACCAACTCACTCTAAAATGGTTCGCGTGATTTAACTACCCACATGACATAATAAGATGTTTTGATATTGTTTACAGAGCTAATCTAAAGACTAAACTGTTATGAAAATTAATATAAACTGGTAAGAACCTTTGAACCCACTATGCCTGCTTCAGTTTATTGACAAAACAATATGAAACAGATTGATCTCTCTCTTTATAAGATAATGACCTTCAAACTTGGTTCGGGACAAGATCTCAAGCCTAAAGCAGTAGAAGGGTTAAATCATTCTTTCATTGCTCTCATTGTTTTATTCTTTAAAACTACTCTAAAAGTTGCATTTGGTGCAATACAAGCTTTCCATATATATTAATTTTAAACAAAAAAAAACTCTTATAAATACAAAAATATATGACTCTAAAACTCTGTTTATTGAACGGTATATCTTTTTTTTTTGGCATCAACTGTATATCTTTAACAAGCGTATGGAGATGTTTCATTTATCCATATATCTAATTTTGTGAAGAAATCACGGGATACTACAATTTAATGACACACAAATCAATCAGTGCTAATCTTTAGAATTTTCTATGTTAATCATGAGCGTAGATTTAACTAAACACCTGACATGACAGAATTTGTTACATATAAAAATATAAGTTGAAGATATTTCAGTTTTATTCATACAACTAATATAAATAATAAATGATATATAATTTGAGAGAGAAATACTCACATTGACTAGCTTGAAGACATCCAATACCCTGCAGATCATGGCTTTACCACTCGGTCCCCAATGGCCAGCGGGGGATTCGGTATAGCAGCTCATGTTCGATTGCACCTTTCCGCAGGACTGGGCACATGTTAGGTGTAGGAAGTATGGTTCCAAAAGTGAATCTCAAAGAAAGATTCAATTTTGGGATTTTGTGTAAGAAACTTACAAAAAGAGCGGCGGCGATAGAAAATAGCTTGGGTTCCAAATTAGGTTTATGATAATAATCAGCATAACAATTTATAAATATTTATATATACGGAAGCCCATATATATTTCTTTTGTCGAGCAAGTTTTTATTGATTGGAAAGCCCATTAAACAAAATCTATATAGAGTAAACTAAAGTCCATTCTAACGCCGTTTAGAAAGTAAAATACATTGAATATAGTAATATGTATAAAATATTATATTTTATAATTAATAAAATGTATTTGAACAAATTTGTTTACCACAATCCATGTTAGATCTTGCCAACATGAAAAATAAATATATTCAATTTTTATTCTTCTTACATATATATATATGTTTAAGAAAATAAAGAAGATGAAGAGGAAAAAATAATAGCAATAATAAAAGAGAAAACATATAGGCAAATTCACATTCCTTATGTCATTAGTAGGAATGTGAACTTGCCTAGAATTATCTCAGATTTAGACCACCTCTTTAGACTGTTTTGTAGATACATCATAGATGTCATTGCATCGAAACAATGGCCTTGCTTGGATTCTTTATAAGGATTTGCAAGTGCATACACATGCCTCATCCACTATCCAAGCCACTCAGTCCACTTAAGAAACCGAGGCAATAGCTCTAAGAATGCCGGTTTAGGAAATGCATAAACGCGACTACATGTCTTCAGAAGGTAGCAACTTCCCAATTTCCCATACTATGCAACATGAGCGTGATCCACAAATACTTATGTATATTCGAGATAAGTCATGTTCGTTTAAGTGTTGCTAGCGATAAAAATTAACGTTGATTCGTTAATAAATATTAAAAGCAACGATTAAGTAATTATAGAAAGACAAAAAATAACACAATCAGTGTCGTTAAAACTCCTCGCTAACAAATCCAAACTTAAACTTGTTTCCATTGAGGTTTCTTGTTTTGAATGCATTTAATTTATGGTGCATGAACCAAGTCACATTTTAGGTACTGGCAAGAGAAATAATCTGTTGTATAGCAACCTAAATAGTATTAAGGTGTATAGACTTCCAACCTAAAACCAATTGGTGATAAGTGGAGTGGCCCATATCACTTATATATTGTGTGAGATCCCTTCCAACTTCCGATGTGGGACAATATTCCTTAATACGCCCACTCGAGATAATGGTCATTTGGACCTTAATCTCGGAATGCTCGGACTTGGATCGACGGCACCAATTTGGGTCTGGCTTGTCGATGAGTGGACCAACTTTGGGTCGGATTGGGTTGGACTGCATGGATCGGGCTCTGATACCATATTAAGGTGTATAGGCTTCCAACCTAAAACCAATTGGTGATAAGTGGAGTGGCCCATATCGCTTATATATTGTGTGAGATCCCGTACAACTTCCGATGTGGGACAATATTCTTAATAAATAGTAACGAACGATTCATCAGTGTTCAAGAGAAATCACGAAAACATTGAAATAATCTTACATACGAATATCAACGTTGTCTACCACAATCCATGTAAATCTTGCCAACATGAAAAAATAAACATTCAATTTTTATTCTTCTTACATATATATATATATATATATATTTAAGAACTAAATGACACACAAATCACAATACTAAATTTTAGAATTTTTTAAATACATAACATATATCTTAATCACGAGCATAGATTTGACTAAACACATGACATAACAAATTTGTTACATATAAAAATATAAGTTGATGTTTCAGTTTTGTTCACACAACTAATCTAAATAATAACAATATGTTATATAATCCAAGAGAGAAATATTCACATTGAGTAGCTTGAAGACATTCAATAGTAAAATCTCTAACAAAAAAATCAAATTTTGAACTTTGTGTAAGAAACTTACAAAGGAGATAAGATTGGGTTTAAAAGTAAGTTAAGATAGTAATCAACATAACTATTTATAAGTGTTTAGATCGGATTAAATCGGCCCATTACATATAGTATAGTCCAATAACTTAGGTCGGATTAAATCGGCCCATTAAATGTCGGTCCAATTTAACACTTCTCAGTTTGACATAATCTATCCAACCTTTATCTACCCAATTTGTTTTGACAGCTTGTATCTACATGACTTTACTTCTATGATATTTATATTTATTTATATAGAAACAAAATCTATTTATCTTTTTCTACTACATTAGCTCATCATAGCCTCATACATACCATATATATGATATCATAATATGTATTTCTTACTTTATAATACCAAAGAAAGAGCTCAGTCAAAAAAGAATATAGCAAATAAAGACATGCATTAGCTTAAATTATTTTCTACTACATTAGCTCATAGCATCATACATACCATATATATGCAATATCATAATATGTATTTCTTACTTTATAATACCAAAGAAATAGCTCAGTCAAAAAAAGAATATAGCAAATAAAGACATGCATTAGCTGTTAATTATTTCCCATATATACTAGTTTCCATTGAGGTTTCTTGTTTTGAATGCATTTAATTTATGGTGCATGAACCAAGTCACATTATAGGTACTGGCAAGAGAAATAATCTGTTGTATAGCAACCTAAATAGTAACGAATGATTCATCAGTGTTCAAGAGAAATCACAAAACATTTAAATAATCTAACATACGAATTTCAAGTTCTTAAAAGCATCATAAAAGAAACGTTGAAGAAAACTACGTGCATGCCATTGATATCATATTGGAAAGGGAAAACATTCCATTATTTTTAGGTTAACATGAAAAAGCAAAGACACAAGTTTACGACACAACAAAAAACATGACTGAAGCTTGACCAAAACAACAAAAAAAACTAGAAATATGAAATGAGCAAGACACAATAACAACTTTATTTCAAGACACTTCTTCTTCGATGGTTACTTCATTAGGCATCGTCGGCACCACCAGACTTGCTGCTCTCTCCAATTTCATAGGTCGTCATCACCATGTCCTCATCATCATCAGATGGTTCCAAGTTCAGGTTGAAACGGGATCCATTTGTGGTTGAATGAGTCCCATCGACATGTTTTTTGCCTTTTGGATCATCGTCCAAGATCAATTTGTCCATTAAATAGACAGTTCCACTTCCCATCGGGCTGAAACAAGGTCCAGTTTCAGATGCAACACCGGAAGCTGTCGGGGTTTGATCCTCCCTCACAAATGGCTGGTTGACATTTGTATGAGAATTTTCCGGATAACCTAACTTTCTCTCCAAAACCTTCATCTTCTTATTTACATATGATAACAAATTCTCAACCTCGGTTTGGGAAAGGTCATCAATCGGACGACCGTTATGGATTTGGAACATGAGATGATCCATCTCCAACTCCGCGATTGCCTTCCGAGTATCAGCTATTTTCTTCTCGATCTTTTTGATGTTGGTCATGATGTATGACTCTTGATCCTCCGCCTTCATGTTTCTCACCATCTCCGGCAATGAGTAAAAACGGTCGATGAGAGATTTTGCCACCTCTTGAGACGGCCACACCACCAACTTGTTTTCATCATGGCTGAAAAAAATTATACAAGCACTTACGTTACACAATATGCTTAGTTCATGAGCCTTTTTCATGAGCCCTACCATCCTCTTCCATGAGGCAATTTTTCTTGCCTTTGGATCGACAATCCAAGTCTTTGGTCTTGCCATGGCCCTCACTTAGAATTTCTCCCTCTTGTATTTTTTTTATCTTTCTTTGTTGTGTTGAAAGAGAGTCTACACTTGTGGTCTATATAAAGAGTAGAAGAGAGGAGATAAGGACATGAATATATGGAAATATTGTAACACCAAAGAGTTATAGCCTCACATATAGATTTTTGCTATCATAAAATATTGTTTTACTCCATAGTTGATTATCTACATATTCAACTAGGTAGCATATAGTAAAAAATTGTTTGATTGGACTATTTTGGTAAAAAATGTAGACAAAAAAAGAGTCAAATCTCTAATAAAGATTCAATTTTGAGATTTGGTGTAAAAAACTTAAAAGTGAAAGCGGCGATAAGACCATGTTTAAAATTAGGTTTAAGAGAGTAATCAACATAACAATTTAAAAGTATTTATATATATTGAAGCCGTATATGTATTTTTGTAGGTCAAACTTTTATTGATTGAAAAGCCCATAAAAATATATGTATAGTAAACTGAAGCCCATTTTATAACCGTTTATAAAGTAAAATAATATTTTGTATATATAGTAAAATTTATAAAATATTATGATTTATAAATGACAAAATTTATTTGATTTTAATGAATTTGTCTACCACAATCCATGTTAGATCTTGTCAACATAAAAAAATAAATATATTCAATTTTATTCTTACATATATATCTTTAAGAACTAAATGACACACAAATAACAATCTTAAATTGTAGAATTCTCTAAATACATAACATATATCTTATTCACGAACGTATATTTAACTAGACACTTTACATAACAGAAATATGTTATATATAGATAAAAATGTAAGTTGAAGATGTTTCAGTTTTGTTCACACAACTAATCTAGATAATAATATGTTCAAGAAAGAAATACTCACATTGATTAGCTTGAAGACATCCAATAGCAAAATCTGTAACGTAGACAAAAAGAGCAAAATCTGTAATGTAGACAAAAAGAGCAAAATCTCCAACAATTGTTTAATTTTGGGACATCCAATCTCCAAGAAAGAAAGAAATACTCACATTGATTAGCTTGAAGGCATCCAATAGCAAAATCTGTAATGTTGCCATTGATATATCTCAGTTAAATACGATTGCTTTACTTAAATAAATTATTCTTACATATATATCTTTAACTAGTACATGGTTAAATACGTACGAGATGATGAGTTCTTCATATTGGAAAGGGAAAGCATTCCATTATTATTAGGTTAACATGACAAACAAAGACACAAGTTTAAGACACAACAAGAAACAAGCTTGACCAAAAACTAGAAATATGAAACAAGCAAGACACAATAACAACTTTATTTCAAGACACTTCTTCGATGGCTACCTAATTAGGTCTTCATCACCATGTCCTCATCGTCATCAGATGGTGGCAAGTTCAGGTTGAAACTTGATACGTTTGCTGTTGACTGAGTCCCATCGCCATGTTTGTTGCCTTTTGGTTCATCGTCGAAGAAGAAAAAAATTGTTATTGTGTCTTGCTTGTTTCATATTTCTAGTTTTTGTTTTTGGCGGGATTCAAACATACATTATTAGGTTCTCATGTAATAACACCTAATAACTAAATTACTAGAATAAGTCAGAATCTTGTTATTTTGTGGCCTATTAAATAGCTAAAAAGTGGTGGCCTCAAGCTTATGTTTCACCAGCTTTGGACCGGCCGGATCTGCATGCTTTATTTTTATATAAAACATTATAAGACAAAACAGATTAAAGAAAAAATCATGAAAACAATGCCTTTTTCTATAGCTTATATAAAAAACAAATTAGCTCACGACCTGTATTAACATTCAGACGTCAACTAATCCTTATAATTCTGAGAATAAGTATATTGATCTCAACTTATAAAATATATATTTGTTACAAAAACAAACTTACATATTGTACTAACCTACCCCAATATTTAGGAGTTTTTCTGAAAACAATTGTAAAAGAGAGAGTATTTTTTTTTCCAGCAAATGCCCATGATCGAGATGGGCATGAAAAAAACAAGTTCATGAAATAAAAAATCACAATTACTTATAGTTGGGTTTCACCTACGATTTTATAGTTGTGGTTTAACTAAATAACAAAAAACCCCATCTAATACTCTCTTCGTTTCTCAATATAAAATTTTGGATATTTATTGTTTTAACAAAATATTTTTAATAGTTTTTTAAATGTATTTAATGTTATATAGCCAATTATATTTCATAGTATCTTTTATGATTAACTGAATTTAATTTATTTTTATATTAAAAATGAAAATAGCATATATTCTGAAACATAAATAAATTTTTAAAACATCTTATATTAAACAAAAACAGAAGGAGTATTATTTATGCATTTTCTAAAATTAGATATATCGGAATAATGTTATGTGAAAATATATTAAAAAAAAAACTGCTAGTAAATAAAATATCAAAGGCCCCAAATTTGTTTTGGACCTTGTGGCTTGTCTATCGAGTCGACTCTGGAACTGGGTCTAATGTTTAAAGGGTTGAAAATAACATTTCCTTGATCCAATAAAGAAGGAATTAAAAGACCAAAATGGAGCCACAAACTCATTCTAAAATGTTTTGCATGATTTAACTAACCACATGACATAATAAGATGTGTTGATTTGTTTATACAGAGCTAATCTAATTACTAAACTGTTATGAAATTAATATAAACTGGCAACGAACCTTTGAACCCACTCTGCCTGCTTCAGTTTATTGACAAAGCAATATGAAACAGATTGCTCTCTCTCATTATAAGATAATGACCTTCAAACTAGGTTGGGACAAGATCTCAAGCCTAAAGCAATAGAAGGGTTAAATCATTTTTTCATTGCTCTCATTGTTTTATTCTTTAAAACGACTCTAAAAAGTTGCATTTGATGTAATACAAGCTTTCCATATATATTAATTCAGACAAAAAAATTCTTATAAATACAAAAATATATGACTCTAAAATCTCTGTTTATTGAGCTGTATATTTTTTTTTTGTTGCATTAACCGTATATCTTAAACAAGCGTGTGAAGATGTTTAATTTATCCATATATCTAGTTTGTGAAGAAATCACGGGATACTACAATCTAATGACACACAAATCAATCAGTGCTAATCTTTAAAATTTTCTATGTTAATCATGAGCGTAGATTTAACTAAACACATGACATGACAGAATTTGTTACATATAAAAATATAAGTTGAAGATATTTCAGTTTTATTCATACAACCAATATAAATAATAAATGATATATAATTTGAGAGAGAAATACTCACATTGACTAGCTTGAAGACATCCAATACCCTGCAGATCATGGCTTTACCACTCGGTCCCCGATGGCCAGCGGGGGATTCGGTATATCAGCTCATGTTCGATTGCACCTTTCCGCAGGACTGGGCACATGTTAGGTGTAGGAAGTATGGTTCCGAAAGTGAAAATCTCAAAGAAAAATTCAATTTTGGGATTTTGTGTAAGAAACTTACAAAAAGAGCGGCGGCGATAGAAAATAAATAAGATTGGGTTCCAAATTAGGTTTATGATAATAATCAGCATAACAATTTATAAATATTTATATATACGGAAGCCCATATATATTTTTTTTGTCGAGCAAGTTTTTATTGATTGGAAAGCCCATTAAACAAAATCTATATAGAGTAAACTGAAGTCCATTCTAACGCCGTTTATAAAGTAAAATACATTGAATATAGTAATATGTATAAAATATTATATTTTATAATTAATAAAATGTATTTGAACAAATTTGTTTACCACGATCCATGTTAGATCTCGCCAACATGAAAAATAAGTATATTCAATTTCTATTCTTCTTACATATATATATATATGAAAAAATAATAGCAATAATAAAAGAGAACATATAGGCAAATTCACATTCCTTATGTCATTAGTAGGAATGTGAACTTGCCTAGTATTATCTCGAGTTAGACCACCTCTTTAAAGTTTAAACTGTTTTGTAGATACATCATAGATGTCATTGCATCGAAACAATGGCCTTGATTTGATTCTTTATAAGGATTTGCAAGTGCATATTAATGCCTCATCCACTATCCAAGCCACTCAGTCCACTTAAGAAACCGAGGCAATAGATCTAAGAATGCCGGTTTAGGAAATGCATAAACGCGACTACACCTCTTCAGAAGGTAGCAACTTCCCATACTATGCAACATGAGCGTGATCCACAAATACTTATGTATATTCGAGATAAGTCATCTTCGTTTAAGTGTCGCTAGCGATAAAAATTAACGTTGATTCGTTAATAAATATTAAAATCAACGATTAAGTAATTATAGAAAGACAAAAAATAACACAATCAGTGTCGTTAAAACTCGTTGCTAACAAAACCAATAGCAATAGCAAAATCTGTAATAACAGAAATATGTACGAGATGAGTTCTTCATATTGGAAAGGGAAAGCATTCCATTATTATTTAGGTTAACATGAAAAACAAAGACACAAGTTTACGACACAACAAGAAACATGACCGAAGCTTGACCAAAACAACAAAAAACTGGAAATATGAAATGAGCAAGACACAAGAAACAACTTTATTTCAAGACACTATCTTCGATGGCGGCTACTTCATTAGGCATCGTCGGCACCACCAGACTTGCTGCTCTCTCCTTTCATCACCATGTCCTCATCGTCATCAGATGGTAGCAAGTTCAGGTCGAAATGAGTCCCATCGCAATGTTTTTTGTCTTTTTCATAGGTCTTCATCACCATGTCCTCATTTTCATCAGATGGTGGCAAGTTCAGGTTGAAACGGGATACGTTTGCGGTTGAGTGAGTCCCACCGCAATGTTTGTTGCCTTTTGGATCATCGTTGAAGAAGAACCATTTGTCCATTAAATAGACAGTTCCACTTCCCATCTGGCTGAAACAAGTTCCAGTTTCAGATGCAACACCCGAAGCCGTCGGGGTCTGATCCTCCCTCACAAATGGCTCTTTGACATTTGTATGAGAATTTTCCGCATAACCTAACTTTCTCTCCAAATCCTTCATCTTCTTATTTACAAATGATATCAAATTCTCAAGCTCGGTTTGGGAAAGGTCACCAAGCGGACGACCGTTTTCGATTTGGAACATGAGATGATCCATCTCCAACTCCGCGATTACCCTTCGACTATTGGCTAGTTTCTTCTCGATCTTTTTGATGTTGGCCATGATGTATGACTCTTGATTCTCCGCCTTCATGTTCCTCACCTTCTCTGGTAATGAGTAAAAACGGTCGACCAGAGATTTAGCCACCTCTTGAGACGGCCACACCACCAACTGGTTTTCATCGCGGTTGAAAAAAATCATGCAAGCACTTATGTTACACAAGATGCTTAGTTCATGAGCCTTTTTCATGAGCGATATCATCCTCTTCCTGGAGGCAGTTTTTCTTGCCTTTTGATTGGCAATCCAAGTAAACTTCAGCTTTGGTCTCGCCATGGCCCTCATTTAGAATTTCTCCCTCTTGTATTTTTTTTTTTTATCTTTGCTTGTTGTGTTGAAAGAGAGTCCTGCACTTGTGGTATATATAGAGTAGAAGAGAAGAGATAAGGACATGAATACATGGAAATATTGCAATACCAAAGAGTTAATTATAGCCTCACATATAGATTTTTGCTACCATAAATATATTTTTGACTCCAACATTTATTTACATATTCAACTATGTAGCATATGGTAAAAAGGTTGTTTGACTAGACTATTGGTAATATATTAAAATTTTAGGTCCATGTTTATTTATTATCATCTTTTCATTTAGGTTTAATTACATTTAAGTTTACATTTGGATAGGACGTAAGTTTTACTTATATATTTTTTTACTCTTAAAACTATTATCAAAGTCTACTTGAATTCATTTTCAGCAAACTATATTTTTAAACTAAATATGAAATCAATCCATTTTTATATAGCTTATAGCCTTATATAAATAGCAGATCAAAAAAAAATTAGTCTTATAAAAACCATATAAGCTCACAATCTGTATTGACATTCAAATGTCAAATAGAGAGGCAAAACATAAGATCATGGACTATATTCTACGCAATACAGGCTCAATAATCGAGCACCTAAAACAAAATTAAAATATAGCCTCAGGTATTGAATTATTACCACTGATAGTAACTCTCAACCATTATACCAAAGAGAATTCTTTACAACGAATGCTCTTAATAATATTGTGAATAAATCTTTTTCCATGGTATATAGAAAACAAATGCATGAAACAAAAGACCCCAAATACTTGGGTTTCACCTAGGATTCTATACTTGTGGTTTAACTAAATAACAAAATTTAAAGTATATATTTTTAAAAATGTTATGTAAAAATATATATTTTTTAAAACGTTATGCTAGTAAATAAAATATTAAAGGGCCCAAATTTGTTTTAGGTCTTCTGGCCCAAAAAGATTTACTCTAAACCGGGTTTTTTTTTTCTCGGCACAAACATTTCTATAAAGTTTAATGCCTAATAGGCTACACATACATGGTACATTAACGAAGCATAAATTTTGAGTACATCAAATGGACTGGACAACACGGCCCAATAACCAGTAAACCGACATCGTTAGATGGAACAACACGAAATGGCAGTGACGTGCGGACCGAGATGCCACGTGTTGCAAATCGAGATACCATCAGCATGCAAATCGCCGTCCACCGACAACGGTCACCAAATCGATGCTGGCTTGACTTCATCACATGCTCCCTGCCGATCGACAACCATCATAATCATCAAGGACAACCGCATTTAATGAAGATCCTTTCTATCAATACCACCGCCACCGCTAACTTGTGCTTGACTGCAGCAAGAACCGAAGTCGGACTTGTCGAAGCGAATAAGAACCGCCAGAACTGTTCAACTCGAGCGGATAAAGGACCAACTGGCCAAAAGCACACGGCAAAGAGAGGGAAGAGAGAAAGCTATTGTCGGATCCTTGAGAAAAGAGAGCACCGTGGAAATCGATCGAACGATTCCTAAAGGAATCAGAACCCAAAATAAGACCCGGTAAAAAGATATATATATATATATGTATAGAACAGCCGGATTTTAGTTTGGAGAAGAAACCGACATAGAGACCGGGAACAAAGGTCTGATAGATCATCGGAAGCCGAGTCCGGCAGAAGGCCGAAAGTTTATTGGTTGAATAGATCTACAGCTACAAAAGGGAAAGGCATAAATATAAACAGCCGGGTCCACCGGCAAACACACCGGTGGCCGGAGAAGAACCGGAAATCACGTGTAGAGGCGCTCTAGAGAAAGGTTAGAGAAGAGGGAAAAAGGTTGGTGGACTTCCCCCACCGGGTCTAATGTTTAAAGACTGTTAAAAATCACAATTCCGAAAATAACACTTCTTTGATCCAAGAAATAGAGAATTAAATGATAAAAATGGGACTCCACAACTCACTCCAAAATATTTTGCATGATTTAACTAGACATGTTACATAACAGACATCTACTAACGATAAAAATATAAGTTATGATGTTTTAGTTTTGTTTAGAGAGCTGATCTAAATACTAAACTGTTATGAAAGTTAATATAAAATGGTAACGGTCCTTTGAATCTACTGCGCCTGCTCCAGTTTATTGACAAAGCAACAAGAAACAGATTGATCTGATCTGGATAAGATAATGGCCTTCAAACTTTGTTTGGGGCAAGATCTCAAGCCTAAATCAATAGAAGGGGAAAATAATTCATTCATTGCTCTCATTGTTTTATTCTTTAAAACTACTCGAAAAGGTTGCATTTGATTCAAACAAAAAGTTATTATAAATACAAAAACAATACGATTCTAAAATCGTTGTTTACAAAGCTGTATATCTTAAACAAGGTATGAAGATGTTTCATATTATTCACAAATCTAATTTTGTGATAAAGAAATCACGGGATACTAAAGCCTTGTATAAATCTTAATGAGACAAAAATCACAATACTAAATTTTAGAATTCTCTAAATATATAACATATATCTTAATCACGAGCGTAGATTTTTAACTAGACACCTGATATAGCAAAAATATGTTACATATAAAAATAAAAGTTGAAGAAGTTTCAGTTTTGTTCACATAACTAATCTAAATAATAACATGTTATATAATTCAAGAGAGAAATACTCACATTGAGTAGCTTGAAGAAATTCAATAGTGAAATCTCTAATGCTGACAAAAGAGAGAGTAAAATCTCAAACAAAGATTCAATTTTGAGATTTTGTGTAAAGAAATGCGGCAATACGATTGTGTTTAAAATTATAAGATAGTAATCAACATAACAATTTATAAGTATTTATATATACAGAAGCCCATATATGTATTTTCGTCAGCCAAAGCTTTTATTGATTGGAAATCCCATTAAAAAGAATATGTGTACAGTAAATCCAACCCATTTTAACACCATTTTTAAAATGAAAAATATCTTGAATATAAATATAGTAAAATATCTAAAATATTAAGATTTGTAAATAATAAACTTTATTTGATTTTAACGAATTTGTCTACTACAATCCATGTTAGATCTTGCCAACTTAAAAAATGAATATATTCAATTTTTAATATTTTTACATATATATCTTTACGAACTAAATGACACACAAATCACAAAAATTTAGAATTATCTAAATACATAACATATATCTTAATCACGAGCGTATATTTAACTAGACACCTAACATAACATAAATTTGTTACAAGTAAAAATATAAGTTGAAGATGTTTCAGTTTTATTCACACAACTAATCTAAATAATATTGGAGGCCCATAAGCCCAATCTTGTACCGAATCTAGCCCAATGGGCTTATAAGATCTGTATTGTCGACTAAAAAAAACTAATCTAAATAATAAAATCTCTAATGTTGACAAAAGAGAGAGAGAGAGAGAGAGAGAGAGAGAGAGAGAGAGAGAGAGAGAGAGAGAGAGAGAGAGAGAGAGAGAGAGAGAGAGAGAGAGAGAGAGAGAGAGAGAGAGAGAGAGAGAGAGAGAGAGAGAGTAAAATCTCAAACAAAGATTTAATTTTGAGATATTGTGTAAGAAACTTAAAAAGAAAATCGGTGATAAGATTTAAAATTATAAGATAGTAATCAACATAAAAATTTACAAGAATTTATATATACTGAAGCGCATATATGTATTTTTGTCGGCCAAGTTTTTACAGATCGAACTCCCATTCAAAAGAATATATGTATAGTAAATCGAAGCCCACTTTAACACCCTTTATAAAATGAAACAATATCTCTTGAATATATGTAGTAAAATATCTAAAATGTTATGATTTATAAATAATAAAATTTATTTGATTTTAACGAATTTGTCTACCACAATCCATGTTAGATCTTGCCAACATGGAAAAAATAAATATATTCAATTCTTAATATTCTTACATATATATCTTTAAGAACTAAATGACACACAAATCACAAAATTTTAGAATTCTCTACATACATAACATATACCTTAATCACGAGCATATATTTAACTAGACACCTAACATCACATAAATTTGTTACAAGTAAAAATATAAGTTGAAGATGTTTCAGTTTTATTCACACAACTAATCTAAATAACAATATGTTATATAATTCAAGAGAGAAATACTCACATTGAGTTGTTTGAAGACATCCATTAGTAAAACCTCAAAAAAAGATTCAATTTTGGGATTTTGTGTAAGAGACTTATAAAGAAGAGCGGCGCCGATAGAAAATAAATGAGATTAGGTTTAGGGTGATAATCATCATAACAATTTTTAAGTATTTATATATACTGAAACCCATATACATATTTTTGTCGGCCTAAGTTTTTATTGATTGAAAAGCCCATTAAACATAATCTATATATAATAAACTGAAGCCCATTATAACACCGTTTATAAAATAAAACAATGTGTTAAATACGTAGTAAAATATATAAAATATATTTGCTCAAGAAAAAAAAAATATATATATATATATTATAATTTATTGTAATTAATAAAATTTATTTGGTTTTAGCAAATTTGTCTACCACAAACCATGATAGATCTTGCCAACATGAAAAATTAATTATATTCAATTTTTATTCTTCTTACATTGTATTTTTTTTTTTTTTGAATGAACCTTCTTACATTGTATTGCAGAGTATGGTACTGAAGTTTCTCCGTTTGTTAATGGAATTATCTCAAGACAACCTCTAGTAAATACATCATGGATGTCATTGCACCGAAACAACGGCACTATCCGTTGTGCAAGCAACTCAGTCCACTTTGAAAGCCGAGGCAATAGCTCTCAGAATAGCGGTTCTGGAAATGCATAAACGCGGTTACACGTTTGTTATCTTTCATGGAGATGTAAAAAGCTTGTATGATAATCTTCAGAAACCAGTAACTGCCCTTAATATGCAACATAAATGTGATCCACAAATACGGAACATATCGTGGATATTCGTATCAATAACTACGAAAAACACGTAGCTATTCGTAACTATTCATCTATGAATCCATTCGTAGTTATTCGTAGCAATGGCTACGAAAGTATATGTCGCTATTCGTAGCTACGACTAACTACGACAGTAGTCGCAATCATGTAGCTACGAATCTAATCGTATACATTTGTAGCAATATGGCTACGATCTGGTTCGTAGCCATTCGTGGTAATGGCTACGAAATGAGTCGAAGCAATCTGTAGAGAACTAGCTACGGTTGTCTTCGTAGCTATTCGTAGCCATTGTAGCTACGAACAACCGTCATAGCTATCCGTAGCTAATAGCTACGAAATCGTTCGTAGCTATTCCGCATAAAGCTGTCTACGGATAACTACGAATTCTTATTAGTTACGAACGTTTAGATGGGGATTGCAGTCGTAACTATCCGTAGCTAACTTGAATTTAACTACGGAATATAGGCTATAGCTACGAAAAAATCTGTAGTTTACAGAGCTAATCTAAAGACTAAACTGTTATGAAAATTAATATAAACTGGTAAGAACCTTTGAACCCACTATGCCTGCTTCAGTTTATTGACAAAACAATATGAAACAGATTGATCTCTCTCTTTATAAGATAATGACCTTCAAACTTGGTTCGGGACAAGATCTCAAGCCTAAAGCAGTAGAAGGGTTAAATCATTCTTTCATTGCTCTCATTGTTTTATTCTTTAAAACTACTCTAAAAGTTGCATTTGGTGCAATACAAGCTTTCCATATATATTAATTTTAAACAAAAAAAAACTCTTATAAATACAAAAATATATGACTCTAAAACTCTGTTTATTGAACGGTATATCTTTTTTTTTTGGCATCAACTGTATATCTTTAACAAGCGTATGGAGATGTTTCATTTATCCATATATCTAATTTTGTGAAGAAATCACGGGATACTACAATTTAATGACACACAAATCAATCAGTGCTAATCTTTAGAATTTTCTATGTTAATCATGAGCGTAGATTTAACTAAACACCTGACATGACAGAATTTGTTACATATAAAAATATAAGTTGAAGATATTTCAGTTTTATTCATACAACTAATATAAATAATAAATGATATATAATTTGAGAGAGAAATACTCACATTGACTAGCTTGAAGACATCCAATACCCTGCAGATCATGGCTTTACCACTCGGTCCCCAATGGCCAGCGGGGGATTCGGTATAGCAGCTCATGTTCGATTGCACCTTTCCGCAGGACTGGGCACATGTTAGGTGTAGGAAGTATGGTTCCAAAAGTGAATCTCAAAGAAAGATTCAATTTTGGGATTTTGTGTAAGAAACTTACAAAAAGAGCGGCGGCGATAGAAAATAGCTTGGGTTCCAAATTAGGTTTATGATAATAATCAGCATAACAATTTATAAATATTTATATATACGGAAGCCCATATATATTTCTTTTGTCGAGCAAGTTTTTATTGATTGGAAAGCCCATTAAACAAAATCTATATAGAGTAAACTAAAGTCCATTCTAACGCCGTTTAGAAAGTAAAATACATTGAATATAGTAATATGTATAAAATATTATATTTTATAATTAATAAAATGTATTTGAACAAATTTGTTTACCACAATCCATGTTAGATCTTGCCAACATGAAAAATAAATATATTCAATTTTTATTCTTCTTACATATATATATGTTTAAGAAAATAAAGAAGATGAAGAGGAAAAAATAATAGCAATAATAAAAGAGAAAACATATAGGCAAATTCACATTCCTTATGTCATTAGTAGGAATGTGAACTTGCCTAGAATTATCTCAGATTTAGACCACCTCTTTAGACTGTTTTGTAGATACATCATAGATGTCATTGCATCGAAACAATGGCCTTGCTTGGATTCTTTATAAGGATTTGCAAGTGCATATACATGCCTCATCCACTATCCAAGCCACTCAGTCCACTTAAGAAACCGAGGCAATAGCTCTAAGAATGCCGGTTTAGGAAATGCATAAACGCGACTACATGTCTTCAGAAGGTAGCAACTTCCCAATTTCCCATACTATGCAACATGAGCGTGATCCACAAATACTTATGTATATTCGAGATAAGTCATGTTCGTTTAAGTGTTGCTAGCGATAAAAATTAACGTTGATTCGTTAATAAATATTAAAAGCAACGATTAAGTAATTATAGAAAGACAAAAAATAACACAATCAGTGTCGTTAAAACTCCTCGCTAACAAATCCAAACTTAAACTTGTTTCCATTGAGGTTTCTTGTTTTGAATGCATTTAATTTATGGTGCATGAACCAAGTCACATTTTAGGTACTGGCAAGAGAAATAATCTGTTGTATAGCAACCTAAATAGTATTAAGGTGTATAGACTTCCAACCTAAAACCAATTGGTGATAAGTGGAGTGGCCCATATCACTTATATATTGTGTGAGATCCCTTCCAACTTCCGATGTGGGACAATATTCCTTAATACGCCCACTCGAGATAATGGTCATTTGGACCTTAATCTCGGAATGCTCGGACTTGGATCGACGGCACCAATTTGGGTCTGGCTTGTCGATGAGTGGACCAACTTTGGGTCGGATTGGGTTGGACTGCATGGATCGGGCTCTGATACCATATTAAGGTGTATAGGCTTCCAACCTAAAACCAATTGGTGATAAGTGGAGTGGCCCATATCGCTTATATATTGTGTGAGATCCCGTACAACTTCCGATGTGGGACAATATTCTTAATAAATAGTAACGAACGATTCATCAGTGTTCAAGAGAAATCACGAAAACATTGAAATAATCTTACATACGAATATCAACGTTGTCTACCACAATCCATGTAAATCTTGCCAACATGAAAAAATAAACATTCAATTTTTATTCTTCTTACATATATATATATATATATATTTAAGAACTAAATGACACACAAATCACAATACTAAATTTTAGAATTTTTTAAATACATAACATATATCTTAATCACGAGCATAGATTTGACTAAACACCTGACATAACAAATTTGTTACATATAAAAATATAAGTTGATGTTTCAGTTTTGTTCACACAACTAATCTAAATAATAACAATATGTTATATAATCCAAGAGAGAAATATTCACATTGAGTAGCTTGAAGACATTCAATAGTAAAATCTCTAACAAAAAAAAATCAAATTTTGAACTTTGTGTAAGAAACTTACAAAGGAGATAAGATTGGGTTTAAAAGTAAGTTAAGATAGTAATCAACATAACTATTTATAAGTGTTTAGATCGGATTAAATCGGCCCATTACATATAGTATAGTCCAATAACTTAGGTCGGATTAAATCGGCCCATTAAATGTCGGTCCAATTTAACACTTCTCAGTTTGACATAATCTATCCAACCTTTATCTACCCAATTTGTTTTGACAGCTTGTATCTACATGACTTTACTTCTATGATATTTATATTTATTTATATAGAAACAAAATCTATTTATCTTTTTCTACTACATTAGCTCATCATAGCCATCATACATACCATATATATGATATCATAATATGTATTTCTTACTTTATAATACCAAAGAAAGAGCTCAGTCAAAAAAGAATATAGCAAATAAAGACATGCATTAGCTTTAATTATTTTCTACTGAATGCATTAGCTCATAGCATCATACATACCATATATATGCATCATACATACCATATATATGATATCATAATATGTATTTCTTACTTTATAATACCAAAGAAATAGCTCAGTCAAAAAAAGAATATAGCAAATAAAGACATGCATTAGCTGTTAATTATTTCCCATATATACTAGTTTCCATTGAGGTTTCTTGTTTTGAATGCATTTAATTTATGGTGCATGAACCAAGTCACATTATAGGTACTGGCAAGAGAAATAATCTGTTGTATAGCAACCTAAATAGTAACGAATGATTCATCAGTGTTCAAGAGAAATCACAAAACATTTAAATAATCTAACATACGAATTTCAAGTTCTTAAAAGCATCATAAAAGAAACGTTGAAGCTTTACTTAAATAAAACTACGTGCATGCCATTGATATCATATTGGAAAGGGAAAACATTCCATTATTTTTAGGTTAACATGAAAAAGCAAAGACACAAGTTTACGACACAACAAGAAACATGACTGAAGCTTGACCAAAACAACAAAACACTGGAAATATGAAATGAGCAAGACACAATAACAACTTTATTTCAAGACACTTCTTCGATGGCTACTTCATTAGGCATCGTCGGCACCACCAGACTTGCTGCTCTCTCCAATTTCATAGGTCGTCATCACCATGTCCTCATCATCATCAGATGGTTCCAAGTTCAGGTTGAAACGGGATCCATTTGTGGTTGAATGAGTCCCATCGACATGTTTTTTGCCTTTTGGATCATCGTCCAAGATCAATTTGTCCATTAAATAGACAGTTCCACTTCCCATCGGGCTGAAACAAGGTCCAGTTTCAGATGCAACACCGGAAGCTGTCGGGGTTTGATCCTCCCTCACAAATGGCTGGTTGACATTTGTATGAGAATTTTCCGCATAACCTAACTTTCTCTCCAAAACCTTCATCTTCTTATTTACATATGATAACAAATTCTCATTCTCCGTTTGGGAAAGGTCATCAATCGGACGACCGTTATGGATTTGGAACATGAGATGATCCATCTCCAACTCCGCGATTGCCTTCCGAGTATCAGCTATTTTCTTCTCGATCTTTTTGATGTTGGTCCTGATGTATGACTCTTGATCCTCCGCCTTCATGTTCCTTACCATCTCCGGTAATAAGTAAAAACGGTCGATGAGAGATTTTGCCACCTCTTGAGACGGCCACACCACCAACTTGTTTTCATCATGGCTGAAAAAAATTATACAAGCACTTACGTTACACAATATGCTTAGTTCATGAGCCTTTTTCATGAGCCCTACCATCCTCTTCCATGAGGCAATTTTTCTTGCCTTTGGATCGACAATCCAAGTCTTTGGTCTTGCCATGGCCCTCACTTAGAATTTCTCCCTCTTGTATTTTTTTTTTTTATCTTTCTTTGTTGTGTTGAAAGAGAGTCTACACTTGTGGTCTATATAAAGAGTAGAAGAGAGGAGATAAGGACATGAATATATGGAAATATTGTAATACCAAAGAGTTATAGCCTCACATATAGATTTTTGCTATCATAAAATATTGTTTTACTCCATAGTTGATTATCTACATATTCAACTAGGTAGCATATAGTAAAAAATTGTTTGATTGGACTATTTTGGTAAAAAATGTAGACAAAAAAGAGTCAAATCTCTAATAAAGATTCAATTTTGAGATTTGGTGTAAAAAACTTAAAAGTGAAAGCGGCGATAAGATTATGTTTAAAATTAGGTTTAAGAGAGTAATCAACATAACAATTTAAAAGTATTTATATATATTGAAGCCGTATATGTATTTTTGTAGGTCAAACTTTTATTTATTGAAAAGCCCATAAAAATATATGTATAGTAAACTGAAGCCCATTTTATAACCGTTTATAAAGTAAAATAATATTTTGTATATATAGTAAAATTTATAAAATATTATGATTTATAAATGACAAAATTTATTTGATTTTAATGAATTTGTCTACCACAATCCATGTTAGATCTTGTCAACATAAAAAATAAATATATTCAATTTTATTCTTACATATATATCTTTAAGAACTAAATGACACACAAATAACAATCTTAATTAAATTGTAGAATTCTCTAAATACATAACATATATCTTAATCACGAACGTATATTTAACTAGACACCTTACATAACAGAAATATGTTATAGATAAAAATGTAAGTTGAAGATGTTTCAGTTTTGTTCACACAACTAATCTAGATAATAATATGTTATGTAATTCAAGAAAGAAATACTCACATTGATTAGCTTGAAGACATCCAATAGCAAAATCTGTAACGTAGACAAAAAGAGCAAAATCTCCAACAATTATTTAATTTTGGGACATCCAATCTCCAAGAAAGAAAGAAATACTCACATTGATTAGCTTGAAGGCATCCAATAGCAAAATCTGTAATGTTGCCATTGATATATCTCAGTTAAATACGATTGCTTTACTTAAATAAATTATTCTTACATATATATCTTTAACTAGTAAATGGTTAAATACGTACGAGATGATGAGTTCTTCATATTGGAAAGGGAAAGCATTCCATTATTATTAGGTTAACATGACAAACAAAGACACAAGTTTAAGACACAACAAGAAACAAGCTTGACCAAAAACAACAAAAACTAGAAATATGAAACAAGCAAGACACAATAACAACTTTATTTCAAGACACTTCTTCGATGGCTACCTAATTAGGCATATCGTCTGCACCACCAGACTTGCTGCTCTCTCCTTTTTCATAGGTCTTCATCACCATGTCCTCATCGTCATCAGATGGTGGCAAGTTCAGGTTGAAACTTGATACTTTTGCTGTTGACTGAGTCCCATCGCCATGTTTGTTGCCTTTTGGTTCATCGTCGAAGAAGAAACAGTCCATTAAATAGACAGTTCCACTTCCCCTCTGGCTGAAACAAGGTCCAGTTTTTGGCGGGATTCAAACATACCGGATTAGCTGTCTCATGTGATCCTCCCTTACAAATGGCTGGTTGACATTTGTATGAGAATTTTCCGCATAAGCTAACGCTATCTCCAAATCCTCCATCTTCTTATTAACATATGATATCAATTTCTCAACCTCGGTTTGGGAAAGATCAACAATGGGACGACCGTTATGGATTTGGAACATGAGATGATCCATCTCCAACGTAACTCTGCCACTACCCTTCGGGTATTAGCTAGTTTCTTCTCGATCTTTTTGATGTTGGCCATGATGTATGACTCTTGATTCTCCGCCTTCATGTTCCTCACCTTCTCTGGTAATGAGTAAAAACGGTCGATAGAGATTTAGCCACCTCTTGAGACGGCCACACCACCAACTGGTTTTCATCGCTGTTGAAAAAAATCATGCAAGCACTTATGTTACACAAGATGCTTAGTTCATGAGCCTTTTTCATGAGCGCTATCATCCTCTTTCTGGAGGCAGTTTTTCTTGCCTTTTGATCGACAATCCAAGTAAACTTCTTCTTTGGTCTTGCCATGGCCCTCATTTAGAATTTCTCCCTCTTGTTTTTGTTTTTTCTTTCTTTGTTGTGGTGAAAGAGAGTCTTGCTTGTGGTATATATAAAGAGTAGAGGAGAGGAGATAAGGACATGAAAATATAGAAATGTTGTAACATCAAAGAGATATAGTCTCACATATATATTTTTGCTACCATAAAAGTAACCTTGATTATCTACAGATTCAACTACGTAGCATATGGTAAAAAATTGTTTGACTAGACTAGTTTGGTAATATATTAAAGTTTTAATGTAAGGGCCTGGCCCAGGCCATTTAAAAACTTCCAAAAAGAAGGAAGGAAAGCCCAAGCCCAATAGCCAAAACCCTAGGGCTTTCCCTTTCTCCAGCTATAAATACAGTCTCCTCCTCCCTAAAATCTCATCTTTTCTTCTCCCGGCGAAGCCCTGTCGAGTTTGTGAGCCAACCGAGGTGGACAAAAGACATATTTTCGAGATCTCATCGTTCCAAAGCACCAGGTAACTTCCGAGATTCCAGATCTGAGTTTTAAACCACCAAAAACACGTTTTATCCCGTAACTCCAAAAATACCCCGAATCCCGAGAAACCGAGCATGCCACAGTGACCGTCGCGACGAGACGAAGCCGGAGCCGCCGAGACGAGCCCCACGCGCCGCCGCACGCGCCGCCACGCGCCGCCACTCGCCGGAGGGGTCTCGGGCGCGTGAGATCCACGCGCGCCGGAGGGACCACGCGCCGGAGTCCCACGCGCCGTCGCCGGAGCCCCACGCGCCGCCACCGCCGCCACCGGAGCCGCCGCCGCCGTCGCCGGAGAACCGCCGCCGCCGTTTACCGCCGGAGCGCCGCCGCCCGCCGCCGCCGTTGACCGCCGGAGCGCCGCCGTTGACCGCCGCCCGCCGCCGCCGTTGACCGCCGGAGCGCCGCCGTTGACCGCCGAGGGTTGACCGTTGTCCGCCGGTTCGGTTCGCCGGTTGGTCCGTTTCGATTCGATCCGGTCTACTTCCAATTTCAATTTCAATTTCCTTCCGGTTTAGTTGGTCCAATTAGGTTTCGGTTTAATTCCAATTTCCAATTCCAATTCCTGGTTTAGTTGGTTAGTCTGGTTTAGGATTTGGGCCAGTTATGGCAAATGGGCCTGGATCAGTCTGGGTTTGGGTCTGGGTCTGGGTTGACCGGGTCAACCGGTTGACTTTGACCAGACCGTTGACTTTCAGTCAACTGAACTTCAGTAGGCCGTAACTTGACCGTCCTAAACCCGATTCGAACGAAACGAAAGCCTGTCTCACTTGAATTTTCGCCCTCTTTTCAGAAATGATGTCCGTTCGGGCCAATGGGGATGCTAAATTACCGTTTTGCCCTCTTCTTTGGCTAAGGTGAGGAAAACCGACGTTTATCTCCCTTACTCTATTCCAATTCCGGACGATAGTCCTAGGTTAATCGCGTCTTTCCTAGGTAGAGTAGACTAGTAATGTGCACTATGTGATTGATTGTGGAACGTAGAACTGCTAGGATATCGCTGAGCCCGAAAACGTTGATTGTGTGTGATGGATATGTTTGATAGTTGTGGTAGGGCCCCCGAAAGGGTGTTGTGTGGCAGGGGCGTATACATTGCCGGGGTATGCGTCCCTTGAGAAGGCGTCGGGGGTCTGACGAACCCCCCAGAAGGATAAAGAAGGATATGAGAAGGATTGTGTGGGCCTACGGGTCGAAGGAAGGGGCCCATGAGTGCGAAGGCACGAGTGGGTGTAGATTGTGTGATGAAGCCTTCGGGCCTGCTTGCAAGGTGTTATTAGCGTAGGACTTGTGGATCGTGGTTGTGTAGTGTAAGCGGGATCGCGGACTCCTTAAGTCCGACCTCACTGGGTGATTGTGTTTGAAACAATTACTCAGGCCTCCTTTTCCTTTTCCTCTGTCCCCGTTTTTCTTGCAGGTCCGGATGCGGGATTGATACGGTCGAGTGACGTCATTGGTGATCTTTAATACGAAGGAGGCGCCTGGGACCTGGGACAAGTTGAGTTGGCGTCCCGGTTGGACCATATTCGGTCCAACGGGCGCCCTAACGCCGAGCCTCCGGTTATGCCGGGAGGCGGGTGTTACATTTAAGCCCATTGTTTATTTATTGTCATCTTTCCATTTAGGTTTACAATTTTTCGTAAGAGGTAAGTTTTACTGTGTCTACTCTTATTAGCAATTACTATATACAATTCTACTCAAATTCTTTTTGAAATAGAGGCAATTAGATTGATCGGAGCTTGTACTTTCTGGTATGTACTGACACTACAAAAAACTGTATTTTGCCACGAATCAACCACGACCAGTTCATGGCTATAATTTTCCTAACCACAAATAGCTACGAGTTACGAATGTAAAAAAAAAAACATAATTCGTGGCTATATAGCCACGAATAAAATTTGTATTTATTCGTGGAAAATTAGCCACGAATAACTATGAAGTCTATCATGGCTAATATTAACCACAAATAGCTTCGAATAATTCAGTGGTTAATTTTTCTCGAAAACAATCGTGGTTATTCGAGGAAATATATCCACGAATTTCCTCGAACCATTTTGTGGCAAACTATTCACGAATAGCCACGAAATCATTCGTGGATATATAGCCATAAAAAACTTTGCAGCTATTCGTAGAAACATATCCACGAAAAACGACGAAATAGTTTGTGGAAATAACTTAGCTATGATTAGCGTGGAGATATATAGCCACGATCTTTTTGTAGCTAGTCGTAGCTAAATAGATATAATCAACTCGCAAATACACGGGTGTAATAGTCACGAATATCGCTTCAATCATACTTTATGTTTAGGTAGGCTATATGGCACATTGTGTCAGGATATCCACAGATAGCTACGATTGTATCTGTGGATATCATGATTTCGATGTTGTGTCACACATAATTTGGATTTGAATTTGAGAATACGTGTAAACTATAAACGATAACAAAAAAATGAGATATATCATCAACACAAGGCCAGCCCTAAACACAAGTAATATAAGCATGTCTTTGGAGTCGGCTGTACAATTTTTGCGACCACAAGCAAAAAAGGTTAAAAAAAAATAACTGGGAAAAATTGTTTTTGGCGGGATTCAAACATACATTATTAGGTTCGCATGTAATAACACCTAATAACTAAATTACTAGAGTAAGTTCGAATCTTGTTATTTTGTGGCCTATTAAATAGCTAAAAAGTGGTGGCCTCAAGCTTATGTTTCACCAGCTTTGGACCGGCCGGATCTGCATGCTTTATTTTTATATAAAACATTATAAGACAAAACAGCTTAAAGAAAAAATCATGAAAACAATGCATTTTTCTATAGCTTATATAAAAACCAAATTAGCTCACGACCTGTATTAACATTCAGACGTCAACTAATCCTTATAATTCTGAGAACAAGTATATTGATCTCAACCTGTAAAATATATATTTGTTACAAAAACAAACTTACATATTGTACTAACCTACCCCAATATTTAGGGGTTTTCTGAAAACAATTGTAAAAGAGAGAGTATTTTTTTCAGCAAATGCCCCTGATCGAGATGGGCATGAAAAAAACAAGTTCATGAAATAAAAAAGCACAATTACTTATAGTTGGGTTTCACCTACGATTTTATAGTTGTGGTTTAACTAAATAACAAAAACCCCCATCTAATATTCTCTTCGTTTCTCAATATAAAAATTTGAATATTTATTGTTTTAACAAAATATTTTTAATAGTTAAAATAAATTAAATTCAGTTAATCATAAAAGAGACTATGAAATATAATTGGCTATAAAACATTAAATACATTTAAAATTATATTAAAAATGCATATATTCTAAAACAGCATAATCGAGCATTCTAAAACATAAAATAAATTTTTTAAAACATCTTATATTAAAAAAACAGAAGGAGTATTATTTATGCATTTTCTAAAATTAGATATATCGGAATAATGTTATGTGAAAATATATATTTAAAAAAAAAAATCTGCTAGTAAATAAAATATCAAAGGCCCCAAATTTGTTTTGGACCTTGTGGCTTGTCTATCGAGTCGACTCTCGAACTGGGTCTAATGTTTAAAGGGTGTTAAAAAATCCTAATCCAGAAAATAACATTTCCTTGATCCAATAAACAAGGAATTAAAAGACCAAAATGGAGCCACCAACTCACTCTAAAATGTTTTGCATGATTTAACTAAGCACATGACATAATAAGATGTGTTGATTTTGTTATACAGAGCTAATCTAAATACTAAACTGTTATGAAATTAATATAAACTGGTAACGAACCTTTGAACCCACTCTGCCTGCTTCAGTTTATTGACAAAGCAATATGAAACAGATTGCTCTCTCTCTTTATAAGATAATGACCTTCAAACTAGGTTGGGATAAGATCTCAAGCCTAAAGCAATAGAAGGGTTAAATCATTTTTTCATTGCTCTCATTGTTTTATTCTTTAAAACTACTCTAAAAAGTTGCATTTGATGTAATACAAGCTTTCCATATATATTAATTCAAACAAAAAATCTCTGTTTACTGAGCTGTATATCTTTTTTTTTTTGCATCAACAGTATATCTTAAACAAGCGTATGAAGATGTTTCATTTATCCATATATCTAATTTTGTGAAGAAATCACGGGATACTACAATCTAATTTTGACACACAAATCAATCAGTACTAATCTTTAGAATTTTCTATGTTAATCATGAGCGTAGATTTAACTAAACACCTGACATGACAGAATTTGTTACATATAAAAATATAAGTTGAAGATATTTCAGTTTTGTTCATACAACTAATATAAATAATAAATGATATATAATTTGAGAAAGAAATACTCACATTGACTAGCTTGAAGACATCCAATACCCTGCAGATCATGGCTTTACCACTCGGTCCCCGATGGCCAGCGGGGGATTCAGTATAGCAGCTCATGTTCGATTGCACCTTTCCGCAGGACTGGGCACATGTTAGGTGTAGGAAGTATGGTTCCGAAAGTGAAAATCTCAAAGAAAGATTCAATTTTGGGATTTTGTGTAAGAAACTTACAAAAAGAGCGGCGGCGATAGAAAATAAATAAGATTGGGTTCCAAATTAGGTTTAGGATAATAATCAGCATAACGATTTATAAATATTTATATATACGGAAGCCCATATATATTTCTTTTATCGAGCAAGTTTTTATTGACTGAAAAGCCCATTAAACAAAACCTATATAGAGTAAACTGAAGTCCATTCTAACGCCGTTTATAAAGTAAAATACATTGAATATAGTAATATGTATAAAATATTATATTTTATAATTAATAAAATCTATTTGAACAAATTTGTCTACCACTATCCATGTTAGATCTTGCCAACATGAAAAATAAGGCTCCAATTGGTGACCATAGTTTAGGAAAAGAATGATGATGAATTTTTAATTCCTCAAAAATTTTACCAATTAAAAGGAATTTTTTGTCAAAATTCAGACATATGGGTCCCACAATATTTCATATTTTTCTTCATGTTTAAGGAATGAATGAACAAAAAAATTCCTCTGCAAATTTGATGAGGAACAAAATATGAATAAAAATTCCTCTACATTCCTATTTTTTTGTTAATTCAATTCCTCAAATGACATTTTGTCCAATTCCTTTTGTTCATTTTAGTGGTCACCAATTGGAGTATTCAATTTTTATTCTTCTTACATATATATATGTTTAAGAAAATAAAGAAGATGAAGAGGAAAAAATAATAGCAATAATAAAAGAGAAAACATATAGGCAAATTCACATTCCTTATGTCATAAGTAGGAATGTGAACTTGCCTAGAATTATCTCGAGTTAGACCACCTCTTTCAACTGTTTTGTAGATACATCATAGATGTCATTGCATCGAAACAATGGCCTTGCTTGGATTCTTTATAAGGATTTGCAAGTTCTTATATATACATGCCTCATCCACTATCCAAGCCACTCAGTCCACTTAAGAAACCAATGCAATAGCTCTAAGAATGCCGGTTTAGGAAATGCATAAACGCGACTACACGTCTTCAGAAGGTAGCAACTTCCCATACTATGCAACATGAGCGTGATCCACAAATACTTATGTATATTCGAGATAAGTCATGTTCGTTTAAGTGTCGCTAATGATAAAAATTAACTTTGATTCGTTAATAAATATTAAAAGCAACGATTAAGTAATTATAGAAAGACAAAAAAAATAACACAATCAATGTCGTTAAAACTGGTTGCTAAAAAACCAATAGCAATAGCAAAATCTGTAATAACAGAAATATGTTATAGATAGAAAATATAAGTTGAAGATGTTTCAGTTTTGTTCACACAACTAATCTAAATAATATTGGAGGCCCATAAGCCCAATCTTGTACCGAATCTAGCCCAATGGGCTTATAAGATCTGTATTGTCGACTAAAAAAAACTAATCTAAATAATAAAATCTCTAATGTTGACAAAAGAGAGAGAGATCTCAAACAAAGATTTAATTTTGAGATATTGTGTAAGAAACTTAAAAAGAAAATCGGTGATAAGATTTAAAATTATAAGATAGTAATCAACATAAAAATTTACAAGGAATATATGTAGTAAAATATCTAAAATGTTATGATTTATAAATAATAAAATTATTTGATTTTAACGAATTTGTCTACCACAAATCCATGTTAGATCTTGCCAACATGGAAAAAATAAATATATTCAATTCTTAATATTCTTACATATATATCTTTAAGAACTAAATGACACACAAATCACAAAATTTTAGAATTCTCTACATACATAACATATACCTTAATCACGAGCATATATTTAACTAGACACCTAACATCACATAAATTTGTTACAAGTAAAAAATATAAGTTGAAGATGTTTCAGTTTTATTCACACAACTAATCTAAATAACAATATGTTATATAATTCAAGAGAGAAATACTCACATTGAGTTGTTTGAAGACATCCATTAGTAAAACCTCAAAAAAAGATTCAATTTTGGGATTTTGTGTAAGAGACTTATAAAGAAGAGCGGCGCCGATAGAAAATAAATGAGATTAGGTTTAGGGTGATAATCATCATAACAATTATTTAAGTATTTATATATACTGAAACCCATATACCTATTTTTGTCGGCCTAAGTTTTTTATTGATTGAAAAGCCCATTAAACATAATCTATATATAATAAACTGAAGCCCATTATAACCACCGTTTATAAAATAAAACAATGTGTTAAATACGTAGTAAAATATATAAAAATATATTTGCTCAAGAAAAAAATATATAATAATATATATATTATAATTTATTGTAATTAATAAAATTTATTTGGTTTTAGCAAATTTGTCTAC